>JAQPPZ010003095.1:0-35981 GCA_028583015.1 Wollemia nobilis | reverse complement strand
ATTCAATTTGTGGATGACTCTACCATTTTAGGTAAAGCTATAGTTAAGGAAGCTTCTAATTTTAAGCAAATCATTAGCTATTTTTCTAAGGCTCTCGGCAGTTGATCAATGAAGACAAATCTAAAGTTATTTTCTTTCACTGCTCTGCTAGACAGGAAGCCATGGTCTTGGATAAATTAAGATATAAGAAGTGAAAGCATGAGATTCCGGAATAAAAGCAGTATTAAGATGTAATGAAAAGCAACCAAACATATAAAGGAGAAATGCAGGAACACAACCCTTTTATATTAATCCCATTCGGTTACAATACATCTCCTCCTTTTTAGGGGCTAGGAGTGTTAATCTGTATATGGTTACAGTCATGATCAATACTTCTTCTATCCGCATGCCCACATTAGAAACGGGCGGGCCAATGTTGCCGCCGCTTATGCTTGGTGAATCCTTACTGTTTGCTGTTTCTCCTGCGATCAAAGAAACATAAAAAAACATTAGTAGCACCTGTGTTAATAAGTGAAATTAGTGAGTCTTGAAATAAGTGAAAGATGTATGCATAAGATCATTGAAAACAATGAATAAAGTGCATATACATGACCTGCGCATTTAACAGAATAAGTTCGTGATGAACGAATAAGCTAAAGTGACAGAACGTAAAACGTAGAACATAATGCATCTAATAGAATCTATTCGAAAACAGCATGTATATGAAAACATAAAAACGTAAACTGTTTAAATGCTGTTAGTTTGCAGGATATATTAAAAAGAACAACATATATTACATTAACTAAAAATGTGCATGGGGTACCCAAGCGGGCCGCCCCGTCAAAAATCGACTTTGGCGCCAATCCAATAAGGAAGGGCCCAAAATCGTTTATATTGAGTGTTGTCGTCGAATTGGTAGAATACTGTGTCTACTGTCGGGTATGAAGGTTCGGCTTCACCCTCTGAAAGCAACCCACCAACCTCTCTTTCGTAAGAGATTCTGGGTGTGAGGAAGGTAAAATCGACTGATGCAATCGGGTCATAAATGAACAGCACTTCGTTGTGTTTACAAAATGCTTCGCCCTCTTTTTACATTGCATTGAGCTAGTTTTTTATAGAGGAATTTTGCCTCTGAAACATTAATGTCAAAACCCTAAGTCCGCAGGCGCCGTCGAGATTTGACCGTTGTCAGGTGATTTATGAGGCATGGCTTGCACTGAGATTGTCGCTGGGAACTCACATCAGCAGTTATGAGGCATGGCCTCGGACCGGATTTGTTGTTGAGATTGCTCGTCTCATTACTGTAGTTGGTGAAGTCCGCCGTTCTTTGAAAATGGCATGCAGTGATGCCACGTGGCGGTCGTACCTTACTAGGAAGTAAAAAAAAGTCTTCTGCGATTTGGGCTACCACTTGTCATTAAGTCATTCTTATTAAGGCCTTCGATTGGTGAACGTTTTTGATGTCGAAGTGTCGCGATATCGCGACACTTCGGCCGAGGTCTTTGGATGTCGCGATATCGCGACTGGAAGTCGGATCGCTCGAGTGCGCGATATCGTGACACCTTTGGCGAGGCTTGCGGCCGAAAGTGTCGCGATATCGCGACACTTTGGCCGAGCTGGCTAGGAGTGTCGCGATATCGCGACACCTTCGGCTCTGGCGGGCTTCAGGAAGTGTCGCGATATCGCGACACCTTTGGCCGGTGAAGGCTTTGGCCGAAAGTGTCGCGATATCGCGACATCTTCGGCCTGGTGTTGGTTTTTGGGTAAAGGCTTTGCTTTTGAGTTGAGGGTTTGGCTTTTGATTGAAGGTTTGAAGTTTTGAAGTTTGTTAAAGGCTTTAGATAAAATGACCAACTTTGCTCTCTCATTTTTTGACCTTCTAAACTCTTGTGTGAGTGGCTAGGACCACTGTTTGACCTCTGAGGGCTGCCCTGAAAGCTGTGTATGTCAATGCGATCAGTGTTTGTAGTCACTTAATCGGATTGGTGCTATTTTGGTGTCTACAGATGCCCCTTTTTGGGAAGCGCTGCGGGTGACGCAGTGCTGAGCAAAAATAGAAGACCAAAGCACTAATGATTAGGGTTTCTTGGTAACCTAACCAACTTTTGATGCCCCAAGTATGGAAAGGGCATGCATTCTTGAATCCTTTCTTCTGATGAGCTAAGGAATTTGATTTCAAGTGTTAACCTATTTTGGTGAGGTGTGACTTGAGCTTGGACATTGATCAATCATGATTAGGCAAAGGGCGTAACCTTTTGTCCACAGGGGAAACCTTGTGTTCATGCTTCGGGAATGCCAAGTATTTGATCAACTTAATGATTGCTTGTTTACTGCCCCAAGCAGGAGCGTGATTGTCTTTGTCAATGATTCTTTGAATGCATGTCATTGCCTTGATTGGGTGTGTGCTTGTTGATTGGTGACTAAGTGTGACTACCCCCTCAAGCGACGAATCGATGAGGGAATGACCTTCGTGAGAAAAGCGACGAGTCGCTTGACCCAAGATGACTTAGGTTAGGGTGCCTTTAGATGTTTTACCATTTAAGCACGTGCAGTTTCTCGACATTTGGACCTATTTTTGGTGGGTGTTAACCCTTTTGGTGATGCCATAATGGGGTGAAATCATCAAGAACCCATCTTCCCGTGGAGCGGTCCAGCTATGGTAGCCTTCTTGGGGAAGTAGGAGAGTGACAATTTGAGCCCCGACATCGATTTTTTTATGCCAAGAGGTTAAGTGCAAGAGCACTTGTGTCCGGCAACTTATTGCTATGGTTTTTGTGGTGCAATTTTGTGATGTTTTTGTTGTTTTGATTTTCTTTCTTTGTGTATATGTCATGATTTTATGCACAATGATTGATGTTGATGGATGCATGCTACTTTATATGGATGCATATGTTTTAATGAATGCAAATATATGTGATATGCAGAAATGAAATGGATGGATGGACTTTGTGATGTTTGGCTATGGCACCATAGACTGTTTAGAACTCTATTATTGATATGACTTGTAGTATACATGTGGTTTTTCTTTTTTGTATTTTTTGATGGTATTGTAAGGATGAAAAGTAGCGCAATTGGTTTAGAAATGTAGCTAAGGTTTTCTGAGACTCAGACGGTTTTAACTTACTAGCCATGATTGTACTTTATCTTACAAGACTTTTGAACAAGGTATGAATCGGACTTGTTTTTGACCAAGTTATTTCACATCCCTGTGTGTGCAATTGAGTTCATTTATGTGGTATTTGTCAGGATACCGCCAGTGCCGAATGGGCTTTCAACCGAACTATATCGAGGATCACCTAATTAGTTCCACTAACTCCTTTGTTGTATGTAGTTAGATTAATCTGCGGTGTCATCCAGGATACCATAAGCTAGCTCATCCACATGCAAATATTGATCTGTACACAAGTTAATGTGATAGATATATCGTCATGCGAGAAGTTTACCGCCAGTGACCGATAGGCTATCAACCAAACCAGTACTGAGGCTTGCCTCATGACCTGTTAGAATGCTGAGAGTTCCAGGGATTCAAGTTCAACTCCCTTCTTTTCTTCAATTGTATTGGGATACTTGCTCCTTTGTAGTGATAATAATCACTGTTTATTTTGATTTGTTTTTCTTTTGAGCAAGGGATTTGGGATATGGAGTGACGATAATCACTATTGTTTGTGCCTTTTGATGTGTGCACTTGTAGGATGTCAAATTTTGGAGTTTTGACGCTTGCAAATTTTTGATGTTTTGCAACTATTTAGAACTTTGGGATTCTTAGGGAATTGGGTAGGGAGGATGCTTGTCCTTTTGCCAACTCTCAGCATTCTAGGGGTCATTCGCACAGGGGGATGAGCAAGATAACCGTTTCGCTTATGGTGACCTGGATTACTGTGCAGGTTTCATCTTTCGTTCACACAACTTGGGAATTTTTATGTGTTTTAATTTGTGTTGGGATGTTACGTAACAAGGTGTATTTCAAGTATAACTCTACCTTCGTAAAATCTGTCTGACTTGATACATTACATGGCTAAAGAGCAAAATGATGACTGAATCACGAAAACCCTTGATACATTAAAAGACCATTGACTCTAGTGTGGTAAAAAGCAATGCATGGTGTTTTTGTTGTTTTTGTAAAATGGAACAGTGTGGAACAAGATGGACTAGCGGATTTATTACAGCCTATGGTGCCCTTGACCTATACGACCACAAATATGCAATGTATGGATGCAATGCTTTAATGCAGCTATGTATTTTTGTATTTTTGATGGATTGATTTTTGTGAATATGAAGATGAAGTGCGAGAAGAACTCTCTTATTGATGAATTTGAGTATGCCTAGAAATGAGATGCAAATTTTTGTTGTTTTTGATGATTTTTGTTGTTTTTGAATTTTCTTGATTTTTGACCAAGCGATTATGGAAATCCTTGGAGCATTTTGGGATTGACCAAGCGATTGCAAGAATCCTTGGAGCCTTTTTGGGATTGACCAAGCGATTGCAAGAATCCTTGGAGCATTTTGGGATTGACCAAGCGATTGCAAGAATCCTTGGAGCATTTTGGGATTGACCAAGCGATTGCAAGAATCCTTGGAGCATTTTTGGGGATTGACCAAGCGATTGCAAGAATCCTGTGTTTTTTTTAGAATCCTTGGAGCTTTTGGGGATTTGACCAAGCGATTGCAAGAATCCTTGGAGCAAATTTGGGGATTTGACCAAGCGATTGCAAGAATCCTTGGAGCAATTTTGGGGATTTGACCAAGCGATTGCAAGAATCCTTGGAGCATTTTGGGGATTTGACCAAGCGATTGCAAGAATCCTTGGAGCATTTTGGGATTGACCAAGCGATTGCAAGAATCCTTGGAGCATTTTGGGATTTGGCTCTCTTAGATATGAAATGGTCGCAAATGACTGATATTCAAGGGTTCTGTTTCCTTGATACCATCAAGAGAAGCTAGCCGGTATGTCTCGGGTCCTATTTTGTTATCAATGATATATGGACCTAACCAATTTGCCGCAAACTTGTCCCTTAGGTGGGATGGCAAACTAGAATTTTGTTGGTTTTCCTTCAAAACCAAATCACCAACCCGAAAGTCCCTTAGGTGAACTTTCATGTTGTAAGCTTTCTTAAGTCGCTCTTGATAAATACGTAAATGCTCGAGAGCATTAACGCGTCGTTCGTCAAGCAACGTAAGCTGGTCTAACCGGGCTTGCCACGTAGAATCATCATCGATGAACTCCTGCATTGATATGCGCAGGGAAGGAATCTCCAACTCGAGAGGCATGACTGCCTCGGAGCCATACACAAGCGAAAATGGAGTGGCCCCAGTGGGTGTCCGAATGCTAGTGCGATAGGCCCATAGGGCAAGTGGGATTTGAATGTGCCAATCCTTATGATTGTCTACGACGGTCTTTTTAAGGATGGCAACTAGCATTTTGTTTGACGCCTCTGCTTGCCCATTCGCCTGCGGATAATAGGGTGTCGAAAAGCTGTGCTTGAATCTTGTACTTTGTGGTCAAAGCACGCACGTCTTTGTTCTTGAAAGGCGTTCCATTATCCGAGACTATTTTGGATGGAATACCAAAATGACATATGATGTTATGCAAAATGAACTCCACAATGCGGGGTCCTGTCGTAGAGGTAAGCGGAATTGCTTCCACCCACTTGGTAAAATACTCTGTGGCCGTTATGATAAACGTGTGATGGCCTGACGATGCAGGGGAGATCTTTCCAATTAGATCGAAGCCCCACTGCGAGAACGGCCAATCAGACTGGACTGTCTGCAAGGCCTGAGAAGGTACGTGCATCAAATTGGCATGATGTTGACACTTCACGCACTTCTTGACATAGGTGCAACAATCTCGCTCTAAAGATGGCCAATAATAGCCCATGCGAAGAATGCGCTTTGCGATAGCCATACCACTAAAGTGGCCACCACATGTACCATCGTGCGCTTGGGCAACTGCCCAAGTGGACTCTTGCTGGTCCAAGCAACGAAGGAGGATTCCTTCATAGCTGCGACGATACAAAATGTCTCCTATCAAGACATACTTAGCCGCTTTCTGCTTGAGTGCTCGTTTTGCGGCATGAGTCAATCCAAGTGGGAGATTACCTAGCTTGAGGTAGTCTCTGATGGGTAAATACCAGTCCTGTTGATCAAAACCTCGACAGTATGAACAACCAATCCCTCTTGAAGTTCCTCCCTAGCAAACGCTGAATGGGATAGAACCTGCAAGAATAGCGTTGTGTTGCTATTAATGGGAGTAGGGGAGAACAAGGACCCCCAGTTGGCACGTTTTAGACGATCTCGGATTCGAGAGAACTTATCCGAGGATGGTTCAATCTGGATCATGTGGATTCCTGGCGTCAAGTCTGAGCTTGCACGCTCCATCGCGGATTGCGATAAGGTTTTGACTTGAATGGTTGTCATATCACCGGAAAGGTCCTGCGGAATTAGTGACCCCAAGGAGGCCATTGTGTCCGCAAAATGATTCGATGATCGAGGGAGGGCCTCGATGTCATACCACTCAAGTTTTGCCAGGAATTTGTCCACAAGGGCTTTATAAGCCTTCAGAACTGGGCATTTGCATTGATATACCCCTTTGACTTGATTGACTATTAACAGCGAATCACCAAAGATATTCAGTCGTTTGATGTTCATGGTGATTGTTGTCTGAAGACCTAGGAGCAAGGCTTCATACTCTGCGTTATTGTTGGTGCATGGGAAGTTTAATTTAAATGACAGGGGCATTGGGGCACCCTGCGGTGTGAAGAATACAATTCCCGTGCCACCACCTTGCTCACATTTAGAACCATCGAAGAATAGGGTTATGTCGGCCTGTGACTCAGGCTCATCAGAATCTGGCGATTCTGAGACATGGAAGACCCCATCATCGGGTAGTTCTATGACCAGAGGCTGATCGTCTTCAAGAGGAGCCTCTGCTAGTTGATCGGCTATGACTTGTCCTTTGATAGATTTTTGTCCAATAAACTCTATGTCAAATTCCGTCAACAACATGATCCATTTCGCCGTGCGACTACTATGATAAGTACGACTCATCATGTATCGCAATGGATTCTCCTTAGACACAACATACGTAGTGTTGCTGAGCATGTAGTGGCGTAGCTTTTTGGTAGCAAACACCACTGCCAAGCAGAGTTTCTCAACGTATGCATAGTTAAGTTCATAACTGACCAGGGTGCGGCTAAGATAGTATGTAGCCTGTTCTTTGTGAAGTTCATTCTTCTGGGCTAGCATGGCGCCCAGTGCCACCTCAGTAGCTGAGATGTATAAGTAGAACGACACTCCTGGTCTAGGTGGTGCCAATACTGGCGGCGAAGCCAGGTATTGTTTGATCTCGTCAAAGGCTGACTGGCACTCGTCATCCCAATGAAATGTAACTCCCTTGTGCAATAATTTGTTCATGGGTCGGCACTTGTCAGATAATTGCGCTATGAAGCGTTTAATCGATGCGACCTTTCCCTGCAGACTTCTGAGCTGCTTGATTGTAGTTGGGGGAACCATTTCAAGGATTGCCTTGACTTTCTTTGGGTCCACCTCGATTCCTCGCTTTGAGACTATGAAACCCAAGAGTTTTCCAGATGTGACGCCAAAGACGCACTTCTTGGGGTTTAGTCTAACTTTATGCTCCATGAGGCGATCGAGGATCTTGCTTAAGTCAGCGATATGATTTGAGCGCAAAAGAGATTTGGCTAACAAATCATCCATGTAATCTTCCAAAGTTTTGTGCATGTAATCGTGGAAGATATATGTCATGGCACGTTGGTAGGTGGCACCAGCATTTTTAAGGCCAAAAGGCATGACCTTATAACAAAATGTCCCCCAAGGCGTTGTGAACGCCGTTTTTAGTTGGTCTTCAGGATTGATACGAATCTGATTGTATCCTGAGAAACCATCCATGAGGGAGAGCATTTCGTGACCTGCTGTAGCGTCTACCAACGCGTCGATGCTCGGTAAGGGGAAATCATCCTTAGGACTCGCTTTGTTTAGATCTCAAAAATCGGTGCATATGCGAATCCTCCCGTCGGGCTTCTTGACGGGAACCATGTTGGACAACCATGGCGGATAATCCACGCAGATGACAAACTGTGCATCCAACAGCTTTTGCAATTCATCTTTGACCATCAAGGCCACTGTTGGGTGCATCTTACGTAGTTTTTGCTTTACAGGCTTGATTGTCGGATCAAGCGTTAAATTATGCGTGACTAGTTGCGGGTCTAGTCCTGGCATATCCTTGTACGACCATGCAAAAACCTCCTTCTTCTCTTTGAGAAGGGCAATGTAGTCGGCTTGCTCTTCGGGGGAAAGACTTACCCCCAGCTTGAGAATCTATGGATTCATTGGATCTGTGCCGATATCTACATCAGTCGTTTCCTCGACTGACATGTGGGATCCGTCCTCCAATTGATGTGGAGTCGGGATCAAATGGATGTCATCAGCTGAATTTAGATCTGCGTTGGGAACCTCGGGTTCCTCTTCAGCCTGAAAAATATCCTGAGTTGTCCTTGGGGTAAAATGAGGTATTTCACCGAAAGGCCAGTACTCTGATGGTGACAAAGGTGAATTGACGCGATCCCAGTCGATGGCATCTATGTCGAGATGCAATGACCATGCTGGATCGGCCGGATTGCGGATGGGTGCGGTCAAATCAATGGAGATCATGTAGATGGAATGAATTGGGTCTCCATTACCATGGGTATGATAACTTGAATCTTCTGGATGCTCCCTATACTCTGGATCTGGTTCTAGGGGAACGGGCACGAATGGATCGGCCCTATGTGCTGATAGGAGGACAGGGTCTTCCCTCGGCACTGTTGTCATGATAGGGTCTCGGGGTGGACGGTGCTCATCGTGAATTTGGAGCCATGGATCCAAGATTAGGGCCCACCCTGTTGGGTCTACCCACCATTCATGTCCTAATCTTATGCCCATCTGTCCCATTAGATCTTCATGAGTTAAAGGGCGATAATTCCGTCGCGCATGTCTGAGATAGATCATCTCAGTCTCATCTTCTGAATCACTTTCGGAGATCCAAAAATGTTCATTCTCTTCAACAACTATTACTTGCGACGTTGAGGGTTCTCCTTGTTCCAGTAAGTTAATCTGGTCCCATTGCGGTTGTTCCACTTTTGGTGGAGGGACCTGACTCTCTTGACACTGTACTGACTCAACTGGAACCTCTAAGGGGAATAGCTTCAAAAAGATGTCTGGACATCGTTGATGTTCTCTTTGAGGATTAATGTCCGAACTTTCACCTCTCTCTAGCAAAGGAAAGGGATTACTGCTGTTGCCAAGGGTGTTTGTTGACCATGGGAGGTAATCTCCCAATGTAAATTCTGTATTTGGGTTGGCATAGAGATCGGGTGCCAATCCCCCCTTGTTGCCTATTTCTAGGCCTTGCATATTTTCTACCAAGATGTCTAAGGGCAGGGGGTGGTGGAACCCTACTCCTGACTTATCATATGGCATCTGATATCTTGGTTGGCAAAGGACCCGCATCCCTTGTTCATATCTGCCTAGCCCGTATCCATGCCAATTGCATTGGCCGAGATATTTTAGGGCAAAGTTTGGGTTTGACAGATAGTTGATGTTTTCAACAAAAGGTTCTTCGTCTGCTTCCTTTTGCTTGCATGGTTCAAGACCATGATCAAGGCCCCCATACACAAAATTTGTCTGGTTGGGTGGGTGACCTAGAGGAACAACTGTTCCTATGGGAAGGCGAGGTCTCCCCATATCTTGTACTGATTCTACTGTAGGCGTTGCCACAACATTCTGCACTAAGTACTCCCCCAGGCCTGTACTTGCCATTTCAATAGTGATTGTTGATTCTTGGGAGGGAGGGAACGAGAGTCCTTCCTGAGTCCATTCCATGTTTGGTGGTTTAGGAATCTCAACTTCCGTAGTGCTAGGTGTTTCCTCTGTTGATACCATTGATATTGTGGGCAAACCCTCTTCTAGGGGCTGAGCCTCTTCCATGATCTGTTTTCCCTTGTCCTTCTGTTTAGCCATGACAGGTGGCATTGGTAATGAAGGAGCAGATGATGAGGATTCACCTGGTTGGGATTTTGGTGATTTGGTCACCAGTGGTGCCTGCGGTATTGGACCCTGTTTAGATGGATTTAACTGGAAATCCAAATGCGTTGAAGGGAGGGTCGATTGAGGCATTAGTTGTACCGCATTGCAATACTTGAAGGGTTCCAAGTCCATCGGGACTACATGTATTTCTCCTTCAAAAGCATACTTTAAGCACTGGTGAGCGATGGAAGGGACACACTTCATGTCCCTGATCCAAGGCCGCCCTAGCAGTATATTGTAAGCCATCTCGCCTTCCAACACATGGCACAATGTTGGTATTGTCTTTTGTCCTACCTGGATAGGTAGAACAACTGTGTCGACTGTCGAGCATATTGCATCATTGAAAGCTCGCAGTGTGTACGTGGAGGCTGTGATATGAGAGGCTGGCAGCTTTAAATGTTTTAGCGCTGCAGTGGTGATGATGTTACTGGACGAGCCAGTATCTACCAGCACTCTCTTGTATGGGATCCTGTTGACCCGCGCGATGACGTGCAGGGGTGGATCTGTCGTGTCATTCGATATTGCTTTGACTTCATCCTCTCTGAAGGTGATGACCGGCTCCGTACATCGCTGCACATGTCCTACGAAGTTGTTGAAAGAATTTGCTTCGTGAGGCTGTAAGTCGATGGTTTTTAAAATGTCCATAAGAGCTTCCCTATGAGGTGTTGACTGTTGAATAAGCTCGTAAATGGACAGCCTAGCCGATGTGGTCCGCAAACTCTGCGTGAGTTTGGTCCGTATCGTGACCTCGGGTCTAGGCGGAGGTACTTGCACAGGGCATTGCTGAGGCTGCGACGTCGTTGGAACTTCCCTCGTAGCTACCACGGGGGCAGCTGCTGGGTACTTTTTGTTCCTTGTCACTATGCTGATCATTCCCACAAATCCTTGCATGGGAAGATTCTCTCGCACCTCGTTAATCTGGAGAGGTTTTGCCTGTGCCTCGTGGGCAGGCAAAGGGTCCTTGAATACCCCCATTTGTTGGTTATTTGGCGCTATGGGGTTGTCCACGGCCAATGTTTTATTGTCGATTAAATCTTGGATTAATCCTTTGAATTTCCAGCATCCATTTAAATCATGTCCCCTGCGCCTATGGAATCTACAATACAATTCCTCTCTGTATCCCTTAGGCTTGGGGGCGTTAGGGTCGATAGTTTGGATTTCTGGCAAGGTGACTAAATTTGCCGCTGACAAGCGGTCAAATAGGGAGTCCCTGGACTCCGTGTAAGGGGTGAATTGTCGCCTAGGGCGACGCTGCTGATTCTGCTCCTGTTTCTTATTGTCTTTTTCATAACTAGGAGGCACTGCCTGGTAATTAGCCTTTTGGGGCTGCATTTCTTGCACAGGCTTGGGAGCATTTATCGCAACTTGGTTAACCGCAGCGGGTTGTGATTGCGTATTCCCAGTCTTAGTGGTTTTATTCCACTCTTTCTTTTTAGGCTTGGCAATTGCGCCTTCGCCTATCTTAATCTCTTCTATAACTCTGGCTTGCGCCAAAGCTTCTTCTAAGCTGTCGTATTGCTACAGCAGCAATAGACCAGAGATTGATTTTAAGCAACTCCGTGCAAACATCTGCGTAAGATCAGACATAGGGGGACGGTAGGGTAACCTAGAAAGCAAAGCCCTCCAGCGATTCCCGTATGTTGTCATTGTTTCTTCCTCATATTGCTTGAGGCTGGCCAGATCACTCAGTGATGCCTTCTTCTTTGTGTTGAAAGCAAAGCGTTCAAGAAACGCATCTACTAATTGATCGAGATTGTTTATGTTGTGTTTGGGTAATTGTGTGAACCAATCCGAGGCGGGGCCTGCGAATGTGGTTATGAAAGTTCGAAGCAACAATGCATCATTATCTTGGATGCCGAAGCATTGACTTAGGAACCTTGTGACATGTTCTTGTGCGTCCTCTTCACCTTTAAAAACTGCCAATTGAGGCAACTTGAAGTGTTCGGGGTAAAGAGGTGTAGGCACTGAGGGATGCATTGGATGACTACGGAGTTGACGTAATGTGGGCTTTTGATGCCCAGAAGCTTTTGTCTCCATAGACTCCAAACGCTCTAATAGCGCTTTGTATGCATCGAAAGATTTTATTTCTTCCTCTTTTGTTTGCTCCCGTTGTGAGTCATGGGAGACTGGAGGCCTATGGGGGGGTGGCCGATTGGCAGCCCTCCCGCCTTGATGGGGCGTTTCGGCCCGTTCTATTTCTGGTTCGTACTCCTCATAAACTTCTTGAGGAGTCTCTGGGCGAGACCTATGACCTTGATTGAGTCCCCGTTGAGGGTACCCATCATTGTTTCGGGGAGTGGCCTCCCTCTCGGGTCTATAAGGTCTCGGAGGCAAAGCTTGACGAGGTCGCGGAGACCTGTCTTGCACCCAAGGATTGTGCCTCTCATATTGTTCTTCTCTGTGGGTGCGAGGGGTTGGCACCCTCTCAGGTAGCTTATAGCGCAACTCATCCGCTTCGCGCTGCATGCGCTCTTTATTCAAGCGGTATAAGTACTCTAACTCCTGATGACCCTGCTCAAGCTGCGTGATTCGAGCTTGGCGAGCGGCATGTCTGGCGACTGTCGGGTCAACTGGGTCTGCCCTCTTTTGTTGAGGAGGCTTGAATGTTTTGCCTATGTGTTTGCCTCGATCTTGATGGTCTAAAATTTCAATGGGTTGCTTCCCTTTGTCGGGGTAGGCGACATTTGCTTGAGGCTCTAGCCTTGATGTGTGATCATGATATCTGGCAGGCACGAAAACACAAGGTTCCCACGTTGTATGTTGTTCCCGAGGAATGCGATGATCTTCCTCGTACTCCCTTTCATGGGTGTGAAAGGGGCGGGCGGAGTTAGCTTGCCCTGTGTAAAGAGCCCTGCGCTCTGGATGTTGTCTTTCTGTTCTGATGGGAGGTAAAGAAGAGACGCCATATCCACGTTGTCTCTCCAAATGGACAGTATGCCTCTCTAGCGCTTCATCGCGCTGTGGCCATTCAAATCTAGCCTCAAGAGGCGGTTGTCTACCTACATTGAGATCTACGTGTAAAGCGTCTTCCCGAAAGGGGCTGTGTTGGATGGGCATACCCCAATGAGGAGGCTCCCAATAATTTCTTTTTGATGGGGTCTGATATGGACTCTCTTGTAGGCTAGACCGCCAAGGCGGTATGGCCAAGTCCTCAGGGCTAAAGCGAAGGCGACTAGCGCCCTCTCTTTGTGCACCTTCCATAGCGTCCGCCCTTGATTGGGCTTGGCTACGGGTGTACACCATTGTGGTGCTTCTCTACTATCTAAGCAGATTTTATCTTGTTTATGATGATTTGTCTTTTGGTCTACACTAAGCAGAAATGAACACACTCATACACAAAATCGTGATTATCTCTTTTAAGGATTTGATAGTGTGTCCTAAACTGGTTTAGTGCATTTTGATGTTTTGTTATGTTTTTGCAAATTTTGGAAGAACGTTTAAATGCATAATGTTGGCTCATATGACTCCCATAAATGGTCGCCCCTTCAATATACCATTGCCGGACCGATATACCAACCTCTCTATATACCCGCCCTTACGAGAGGGAAACTATAGGTACGTGAGAGCAGATGGTACGTGGAACATAGGCGGTACGAAAGGGGGATTGTCCTGTTAATGACACCTACCATAGAAGACTTATCCTCGCGTGCATGGGAATCACCCCAGCAACACTCGGTCAGCTTTCATCAGGATTTACGTCTAACAACAGTGACAATCGGGGAAATGGATGCAAAGCTAAGCCAAGGTGGTGATGAACCCACCGTTGGTCTTGCTCAAGGGCTGGGGTTTTACGACCAGCTCCTTGGTTCAAATTTATCACGTGAAGTGTGTGTGGTTCATTTTATTTAATAAAAATGAAACATGCAGCAAAAAAAAGAAACTTTCCCTATGCCAAACAAACACTACAAACCGGAAAACAACAATTAAAAATTTGAATTTTTTTTTTTTTTAAATTAAATAAATAAAGCAAGAAAAATTTTATGAAAAATTTCTCTACCTTTCTTTAATAATAAAAAAAATTAATTATTAAATAAATAATTACATAAATAAATAAATAATTAAATAAAGCAAGAAAAATTTATGAAAAATTTCTCTACCTTTCTTTAATAATTAAAAAAAAAAAGTAAACGATTAAACAAATAAAAATAAACAGAAATTTCAAGAAAATGACATGGACAGTTAGAAACCGTTACTTCCGGACTTGCTTTTCGACCTTCGGCTTAAAAAAAAAGGTACCTGTTAAGCACAAAACACAACAAATCTGATTAGTTTCTGTGATTTAAAAATTTGGGAACGGTCCCACCGTGATCGCCACTGAAAGCATGAGATTCCGGAAATAAAAGAACACTTAAGATGTAATGAAAAAGCAACTTGAATACCAATGATAAAGGATGTAATAAATGCAGGAACACAACCCTTTTTATTAATCTGATTCGATTACAATACATCTCCTCGATCATATTTAGGTTACAGCATGATTAATACTATTTCTTCTATCCGCATGCCCACATTTGAAATGGGCGGGCCAATGTTGCCGCCGCTTATGTTGATGAATCCTTACTTGTTTGTTGTTTCTCCTGCAATCAAAGAAACATAAAAAATGTTAGTAGCACCTGTGAAGAAGTGAAATTAGTGAGTTTGAAATAAGTGCAAAGATGTATGATAAGATCATTGAAAACAATGAATAAAGTGATATAATGCATGATTTAAAGAATAAGTTCATGATGAACGAATAAGCTAAAGTGATAGAACGTAAAACGTAGAACATAATGCATCTAATAGAATCATATTGTGAAAATAACATGTATATGAAAACATATAAAACGTAAGCTGTTTAAATACTGTTAATTTGCAGGATATATTAAAAAGAACAGCATATATTACATTAACTAAAAATGTGCATGGGGTACCCAAGCGGGCCGCCCCGTCAAAAATCGACTTTGGCGCCAATCCAATAAGGAAGGGCCCAGAATCGTTTATATTGAGTGTTGTCATCGAATTGGTAGAATACTGTGTCTACTGTCGGGTATGAAGGTTCGGCTTCACCCTCTGAAAGCAACCCACCAACCTCTCTTTCGTAAGAGATTCTGGGTGTGAGGAAGGTAAAATCGACTGATGCAATCGGGTCATAAATGAACAGCACTTCGTTGTGTTTACAAAATGCTTCGTCCTCTTTTTACATTGCTTTGAGCTAGTTTTTATAGAGGAATTTTGCCTCTGAAATATTAATGTCAAAACCCTAAGTCCGTAGGCACCGTTGAGATTTGACCGTTGTCAGATGATTATGAGACATGGCTCGTATTGAGATTGTCGCTAGGAACTCACATCAGTAGTTATGAGGCATGGCCTCGGACCGGATTTGTTGTTGAGATTGCTCGTCTCATTATTGCAGTTGGTGAAGTCCGCCGTTCTTTGAAAATGGCATGCAGTGATGCCACGTGGCGGTCATACCTTACTAGGAAGTAGAAAAGTCTTTCGCGACTTGGGCTGCCACCTGTCATTAAGTCATTCTTTTTAAGGCCTCCGATTGGTCAACGCTTTTGACGTCGAAGTGTCGCGACACTTCGGCCGGTCTTGGCTTGCGGCCGGAAGTGTCGCGATATCGCGACACTTCGGCCTGGCGAAGGCTTGCGGCCGAAAGTGTCGCGATATCGCGACACTTCGGCCCGGCGAAGGCTTGCGGTCGAAAGTGTCGCGATATCGCGACACTTCGGCCGGGTGTTGGTTTTTGGATAAAGGCTTTGCTTTTGATGAGGGTTTGGCTTTTGATGAAGGTTTGAAGTTTTGAAGTTTGTTAAAGGCTTTGATAAAATGACCAACTCTGCTCACTTATTTTTTGACCTTCCAAACTGTTGTGCAAGTGGCTAGGACCACTGTTTGACCTCTAAAGGCTGCCCTGAAAGCTGTGTGTGTCAATGCGATCAGTGTTTGTAGTCACTTAATCGGATTGGTGTTGTTTTGGTGTCTACAAGAAGACCTCTCTTCCAATCACTTATTTAGGTATTTCCATAAATATTCAAAGGCAGAAAAATAAATATTGGAATTGGTTGTTGGACAAAGTCAAGAAGAAAATTGGAAAGTGGACCAATAAGTGGATTTCTTCTGGGGTAGAATCACCTTGGTAAAATCAGTCCTTCAAGCTATTCCTATTTATGTTTCTTTCATTTTGAATATCCCAAAGGCTGTTCTTCGAGAATTGGATCAAATCAGTCATCGTTTCCTTTGGAGTGGTACTAAGGAGAAAAGAAAATGGGCCTTGGTGAAATGGGATACTTTATGTCTTCCTAAGAGTGAAGGGGGTTAGGATTTTGGTCTTCAATTAATAACAACAAAGATTTAGCTACTAAATTATATTGGAGGATGTTGCATAACCCTAATGCTCTTTGGGCCAATAATCTTCGTGCTAAATATGATGAGAACAAATGTCCTGAAGACCTTGTTCGCTATCAACTTCCTACCAAAGGTTCTCCCATTTTAGCAGTTCTTAAGACTCGGTGAGGATTTGATAAAGAAAAAATTATTTTGGATCATTCCTAATGGTCAACATGCAAATTTTTGGATAGATTCTTGGGATGGTCACAAGCCTTTGATAACTCAGTTTCCCAATTTGAGGCCTTGGATGGAGGAGCTTCACCAAGCTAATTGGATAAAGGTGGCTAATTACTATCGATACCATACTGGTAATTCAAAGGTTGGTAGATATTGGATCCCTATTGAGGACTGGCCTATTCAAATCCCAGAAAGGCAAAGACAAGATATCCAAGGCATCCTTCATATGAGATCCCTCTCTTGGTCCCATGAAAAAGATTGTTTTGGATGGAACGACACTACTAAGGGTGAGTATTCAATTGCTCAAGGTTATTTGACCTTATGCCATAATAATCCCAACCATTCTTCTGGCATATTTTCTCAATTGTGGGCTCAAAAGCTCTAGCCTAAGGTGAGGTTCTTTAATTGGCTTTTATTGCATCGTAGGGTGCTTACTAGTGAGCAACTTATGAAGCGTGGTTTTCATGGCCCTTTTAGATGTGAAATTTGTGAAGAGAATGTAGAAAATATCAACCATATTTTTATTGAGTGTACTTTAGCCTCTGAGCTATGGAGGAGAATGGCAACTTTACTTGGCTTATAGTGGTCTAATTTTTTCACTTTTGAACAACTTTGGAGGGATTGGCCTAATCAAGAGGGTGTTGATCATTTTATTAGGCAATTAGTTTGGATGGGTTCTACCATTCTTATTTGGAATATTTGGAATGAAAGGAACAACCAAATTTTTAATCAAGATAGGAAGGATATTCACTATATTTGGCAAAAGACCATAGCCAACTTAGTTGAATCAGTCCATCATCTCCTTAATCACCCCCAAAACTCCCACCAAAGATGGGATCAAGTGATGCAAATATTGAATATTAAACCTTCTAAGGGCAACCAACTTAAAGGGAATGTGAGTATTAGTAAGATGGAGAGGACTAGAAATTGGCAACCTCCTCCTAAGGATTTTGGAAAATTCAATACTGATGGAGCCTCTAGAGGGAACCCTGGAAAAGCCAGTGTGGGAGGAATTGGTAGACTTTCAGATGGCTCCCTGGTTTTTACTTTTGCTAAGAATTTGGGTATTCTTTCCAATAACCTTGCTGAGGGGTATGGTATCCTTAGAGGCCTTCAGGAGGCTACTAAGGTTGGATGGGAAAATGTGTTAGTTGAGTCTGACTCTCAACTTATGATTAATCTCTTGAAGACTCCTTCCAAGAATCATAAGGTGGATTTGAGAATAAAAAGAATTATTGAGAAGATTCAGTTAATCCAGGATGGGATTTTTGAAAGTTGATTACAATCATGTGGTCAGAGATCAAAACAAGAGTGTTGATGCTTTAGCTAATTGGGCTTTGGACAAAGGTGATCTTACTTGTTATGGCCACCCTCCTATATGGTGGGCTTCTCAAATTATGGAAGCTCTTCTTTCTATCATTTCTTTGGATGGCTCCAGTTCTGAAGGTACCTAGTTTCTTCTTGTTTTTTTTTTTGTTTCTCTTTGGTTCATTCAGTTTTTTTAGTTCCCTAGCTCATTCTATTCTTTATTTTGTTTCCTCTGTTGATTCTTGCATTAATAGTCTTCTGGTCTAGATAGGTCATTGTTTTGTTCATTTTTTTTTCTTTTGTCTTCTTTGTTTTTTTGTTTAGTTTTTTAAGGTGGGTGGGTTCTTTTGTTTTGTTTTGTTTTTGTGTTCTTTGCGTTGTTTTTTGTTGTTCTTATGTTTTTGTTGTTTTTTTTTTTTTTATGTTTATTGTTTTTGTTCTTGTTTTTTTTTCGTTCTTGTTCTTGGGTTTCTCTTTGTTTGTGTTATTTCATTTTTTTATGTGTGAGTGTTTTCTATGTTTGTTGTTTTTGTTTATTGTCTGTTGTTGGTTGTTTTTTATTTTTATTTTATTTTTTTTTTTTTTAGGTTTTGGTTGTGTTTATTTTTCATGTTTTTTTGGGTTATGTCTTTGTAGTGTTATGTTGTTTTTGTCTTGTTTGTGTTTTGTTATGTGGTTCTTGTGTTTTTCTATGTGGTTTGTGTTGTGGTTTCTTTTATCTTATTGTGCATGTTTGGTTGTGCTTTTGGTTTTGACACACTCAAGGAGTTTGTTTTTTTATTTTATTTTATTATTTTTGTTGTTATTTTCTTTTTTTAATTTGGTTTTGTGTGTTTGTTTGCTCCTTGAGTATGTCAAAGGTGGTAGGCTAGGTCCGAGTCCTGGGCATTTTTGGCGAAATGGATACCCCTGCCTCCTTGGGTCTTACCCGAAAGTGGCATCCCTTTTAGGATGTTTTCCACAAATTAAAAAAAAAAATTATTCGCATAGTCATCCTAACTAACATGCTTTAGGATTGAGTGCCTAACTTGTATTCCTATACAGGAAAGGCTGACCTTAACTATTGAATCTTTTATTTTTAATAAATTTTTTTACATTTAAAATTTATAACCTCAATGCTAAAAAAATCACATTAACTGAGCTGCCAGCAAGCTTAGGGTTGAGATGTGAAAGATAATAATGACCATCAATGGAAGACAAATAGATGTCGTATCTTCCTTTAAAGAAATATTTATTAAAATATATTACAAGCTATAGCTAGTATGTTTCACGGCCACAACAAGAAATCGAAATGTGAGAGCCATATTTTATCATAAAATACTATCAACGTGTCTTTAAAAACAAAACTTGGGTAACACACTCTAATTTCAATGGAAAAAAACAAAACTTGTACAACACGCTACTAAATTCAACATCCGTTAAAAAAAGGTTGGGCAAAGACGCTCCTCTCATTTTCCAAAATTTTGCCGTTGGAGATCGCGGACTTTAAAGATCTCATTCCCAATAAGAAGGTCCGCAACTTGAGCATGCCCTCCTTCCGTGTGATGGATCAGGGAGCCCAGCTCCACATCTAATATAATATGTCTCTGTAACTCTATCCTACTTGCAGGATGCGGGTTCCAGTGGGTTCGAGTCTGGGTTTGTGCGACCGCTGTGTTTCGCCTGCCCACTCTTAGAAATTTAGAAATCTTTTTAAATTTAGATGTGAAAAAATCTTCATTGTTTTTTATATTTTCTATTTGCCTTTGTCGCAGCCATGGTAGGAGGAGGCTTCATAGCCTGAGACATAACATTTGAGAACACGGCGGGACCGGAAAATGGTCAGGCGGTTGCCCTTCGGGTAGCTTGGATTGCTGGCCCTTCCGATGCAAAATCAAAGGCTTTCAGGACACTCTCTACGCCAATTACGAACGCCAATTTCTTAGGACACTCTCTACGCCAATTTCGACGCAATTTCAGAGGGAGTGTCATATTTACGGCACTGTGGATCGCAGTTTTTGAGAAGTGCATTCTGTTTGATCGCAAGCCGCTGGAAGGGCAGATGGTTACGGTGATGGCTCAAGAAAGAAGGGACCGTGGTAGGACGAAACTTCATAGGTCGAGACATAACATTTGAAAAAAGGCGGGACCGAAAAAGGGTCAGGCGGTGGCCCTTCTGGTGGCCTCCGATTGCTCGGCCTTCTTCCAATGCATATAAACAGCGCGGGAGAAGTTTCTCCACGGCCTGCCCAGATAAGTGTTGAATGCTGTTTTTGAGAAATGCATTCTGTTTTCTCGAAGCCGGTGGAAGGGCAGATGGTTACGGTGACGGCTCAAGGAAGAAGCGACCCCAATCAGAAAACGGGCATGTCCTTCGTTCAGTGCATTGTAACGACCGACCCCGATCTGCTATCGGAGGCCGAGCAATTCGAGGCCACTCGAACGGCCTCTGCCTGACACTTTTCCGGTCCCACCGTGTTCTCAAATGTTATGTCTCGGGCTATGAAGCCTGGTCCTACTACGGCTGCTTCTTCCTTGAGCCTTCACCGCAACCATCTGCCCTTCCAACGGCTTCCGAGCAAACAGAATGCACTTCTCGAAAACTGCGATCCACCGTGCCGTAAATATGACACTCCCTGTGAAATTGGCGTAGAGAGTGTCCTAAGAAATTGGCGTTCGTAATTGGCGTAGAGAGTGTCCTGAAAGCCTTTTATTTTGCATTGGAAGAAAGCCGAGCAATCCGAGTGTCATATTTATGACACAGTGGATTTCATATTCGGCAACCGCGCCGTACTATTTGAGTTGAGAAGTGCATTCTGTTTGCTTCGAATCCGTTGGAAGGGCAGATGGTTACGGTGACGGCGCAAAGGAAGAAGCGACCCCAATCAGAAAACGGACACGTCCTTCGTTCAGTGCATTGTAACGGGGTCGGCCGACTCTGATCTGCTCTATGAGGAAAGACACTCATTCAACACTTATTTGGGCAGGACGTCGAAAAACTTCTCCCGCACTGTTTATATGCACTCCTTTCTCGATGACATCGTTCATCGGAAGGGCTGGTTTCAGTGGATATCGTCCCACACAGACTGGACCTCCACTGCCACTGTGTATTACGCCGAGTTTATGAATTCCGGCCCCGGCTCTACAATCGAAAATCGTGTAAATTGGCCCGAATACCATCTTACTTCTAACAGAACGGAGGCCTTGCCGTTCACACCCAAAGAATTCATTTCTGGATCAGAATGGTTGCCGTCTAGTTCTATTAATTTCTTTGGCGGCTTAAGCGAGAATGAATGAACATGGTTCTTTTTAGAATCTTTAAATATATTGCACACAAAATTAGACCTCTGCTCTATATGAATATTGTTGTAAAATGGCTGCCAAAATCATATTTTTATTTTCTAAGTGTTGACAGTTAGTTAGAATGTTAGGTGTGATTGGCTAGGTGTATATTGAGTTGATATCGGGCTTGGAGTATTTTGTTTTGGTGATGAATGAAAATCCACTTTTATCAGTTCATTTTAATAAATATATATATATATATATATTTTTTTTTAATAATGAATGTAAAAATAAATAAAATGGAGTCAATTATTGGAATAATAAATTCATAGTTTGATGTTTTTCTCTTATTTTTAAATAGATTTTTTATATATATAAAAGTGTTGTATTTTTTTTTATGGTATCACAGCTAAATTCTATTAATTTTCGATTTCTATTGTATTGTCTAGTGTAAAGAGAGATCCATTTTGCAAGTGATTTGAAAGCATTCTTTGGGTTCAAAGATCTATTTTGGATATATGGAGGAGTCTTCATTTTTTTACATTTGGTTTTGCGTCTTGGAAAGGAGCAAAGGCATATTGAAAACAAGAGGTGAAGATTTCTTATCTTCAAATAAAAATTTAGGGGTTGCTCTTCCCAAAGAAAGACGTGGACATAAATTTTTAAAATTTGGTTAAATAAATTAAAAAAAAGTAATGGGATATTATATTTTGTGGATATCAAAGCTTAAGACCTTGGAAGCATTTGCAAAGCTTTCGATTTTAAATTGCATGATTTTTTTTAAAAAGTCTTTGAGAGAGTGGTTCATTAAGAAGGCCAACATCAAGGCACAATCGTAAAGAGACTTCAATTTGTGTGTTGGTTTGGGGGTTTAGTTCTTCAAGCCTATATATTTGTGTAGAATATCTTGTGGTTGTGGAGTTGTATCTTCATCTAGCTATGATATTATCATCTAAAATCTCAAATTTTATGTTCATTGCAAAATTTAATGGTTCTAATTATGCAAAATGGGAATGTGATATTGAGTTAATTCTAAAAATAAAAGAATTAAGGGAATTAACAATAAAAAAACAAACCTAAAGATGCCCATGAGCATTAAAAATAGGATAAAATGGATATGAATACTTGAGAAACTATTTTATGGTAAATTAGTGCAACAATCAAGCCCCATGTTCAAGATATCTAAAAAACAAAAGAGTGTAGGAGCCTTTACAACCAATGTATGAGACAATCAACAAGTTAAAAGTTATGGGCATTAAAAGGTAATTGACTCATCTAAAAATGAAGGAAGGTTATAACATGAATGATCACATTGCACAATTGAAGAATTTAAGAAATCAACTTAAAATTATGAGGGTGAAATATGAAGATTTAAAGATTATAGATTTTTTGATTGAAAGTCTTCCAAATGTGTATCATAATTTCCTATAGACATTAGAGCTAACTAGGCAATTTGATAATATAAAACTACAATATTTGCATAGGGCTTTGTTAAATGAAGAGGATAGACTTAAAAAATCTTTAGGTCAGTCTAGCAAGAGTTCACAAGCATTTATGGCTAGAGGTAAAAATAAGAAATTCATTCAATGAAAGTCATTCCAAGATCAAGAAAATTAAAAATGATATTATCAAAGATAATGGAATCAATAAAAGTATTATAATCAACAAAGAAACAATTTTTAAAAAGAACAAAAAAAAATGGATAAATCAAAGGGATAATACTAGAAGATAAAAATACATCATATGTTACAACCATGGAGAAGGACATAAGAGTGATCAATGCCCTAAGAAATAATATAGAGGAGAAAAAAGAAAATTTTATCAAAAAAGAGAAAAAAATTGTTGAAGAGGAAAATCACAATAAAAATATTTTGATAATCTCATTTGTTGCTTAGGGGAAGTTGAAATGACTCATGGTATATTGATTCAAGGGTTAGCCAACACATGACTTACAATAAGAACTTCTATGGTTCTTTGGAAGTAAAGAAAGACACAAGGATATTTCTTAGTGATGATACTTCACATCAAATTGAAGGAATATATTCAATTCCAATAAAAGGATATTATGGTAAGGAATTGAAAATAAAAGATGTGAATCTTGTGTCTAAGTCAACGAAAAATCTTCTTTTAGTAAACCAAATAAGTCAACATGGTTACAGAGTTGAGTTATATTTAGATAGATCTTTGGAAAAGGACATTAATGATAGATTCAAGTTTTATAGTGGGAGTTGCAAATGATGGTATTTATAAATTCTTAGTATTTGTAGATAATATGGCTTACCTTACTACAAGTGACTCAACTAGTAATTTATGGAATCAAATATTTAGTTATTTGAATTATTAAAGTTTGGCTACGCTTTCAAATATGAACATAGTTGAAGGACTTCCTTGCATCAGGATAAACAAGAGTGTGTGTACAGGATGTGTGGTCTGCAAACAACATAAAGAAAAATTTTAAAAATCAAATTGAATGGAAAATGAACATCTTAAACTTTTCCATAGTGATTTATATGGTCCTATGACTCCTCTATCAAAAGGTGGGGCTAAGTACATTTTAACATTCATTGATGATATTTCAAGAAAGGTTTGGGTATAAATCACAAGAAAAAGAAATAATTGTTTGGTAAATTTAAAATGTTTAAGGCATTTGTGGAAAATAAAAGGTGAAAAAAGGATAAAGAGGATAATAATAGATAGTGGTGGAGAATATGTCAATAAAAAATTCAAGGATTTTTGTGAGCATCATAGAATTAAGAGATAAATGACCAACACTTATACTCCCCAACAAAATGGTGTTGCTAAAAGAAATAATAAGATCTTGGTGGAGATGGACCAATGGTGTTGCTCATTGATTCTTATTAATCTATTCAATCCCCATTACACCAAAATACATAGCAAAATTTATCCAGAATATTCACAATGCATTTCCTCAGTACGTGAGTCTCTTCACGAGATCTCAGCTCTTACATGCGGCTCTATTTAATCCAATACAATAAACAGGATTATATAGGCTCTCTAAGTTCACTAAACAACAAACTACAAGTAAACATTTGTTATGCCAACTCATAACATGAAACACACGAATGTAAACAACCAAATCAAACTCAAACAAATGCTTAAAATAGCTAATAGATGACATGGATCACTGTCGTCACAGCCAGTAGAAGCTTTAAATATGGCTTCACAACCTTCAACACCACAACTTTCACTACATGCTTACACTTTGTTTCGTAAAAACATATTTGTTGCAAAATCAATTTCCACAATAGTTTGGAAAAAAATTTAAGATCGTTTTTAATTTTTATCTGAGTACAAGAATATGATCAGTTTTGATGAAGATTAAGACGGTTTTCCTTTTCAAGGTTTTATTAATCTTAAACTCACAAAAAATATTGAAAATCGTCTAACTTCAAGCGCAATAGTGCAGTAGTTTTGTTGTTAATTTGTCAACATTCTTGCACGAGAATTCTCTTCAATCCTCATAAAATCTGAGGATATACTTTTGAACTTTGAAAATATGGGCGCGGCTTGGATATTTTGTCAATTTGTTATTTAATTCAAAAAGAGCTGTGTGAACTGCCCACTCTTACAAATTTAGACATCTTTTTCAATTTAGATGTGAACAAATCTTCGTGGTTTTTTATATTTACTATTTGTCATTTGCTGCGCAGCCATGGTAGGACGATCGAATTTTACAAGGAGTGACATATTTACTGCACGGTCGATCGTAGGACGGGGCTTTATAGCCCGAGACATAACATTTGAGAAAATGGTGGGAACGGAAAAGGGTGAGGCGGTGGCCCTTCGGGTGGACTCGGATTGTTCGGCCTTCTTCCAATGCATATAAACAGTGCGGGAGAAGTTTCTCCAAGGTCTGCCCATAAGTGTTGAATGCAGTTATTGAGAAGTGCATTCTGTTTGCTCGGAAGCCACTGGAAGGGCAGATGTTTACGGTGACGGCTCAAGGAAGAAACGACCCCAAAGAGAAAATGGGCATGTCCTTCGTTCAGTGCATTGTAACGGCCAACCCCGATCTACTCTTGGAGGCCGAGCAATTCAAGGCCACCAGAATGGCCACCGCCTGACACTCTTCCGGTCCCGCCGTGTTCTTAAATGTTATGTCTAGGGCTATGAAGCCTCGTCCTATCACGGTTGCTTCTTCCTTGAGCCTTCACTGCAACCATCTGCCCTTACAACGGGTTCAACGGCTTCCGAGCAAACAGAATGCACTTCTCGAAAACTGCGATCCACTGTACCGTAAATATGACTCCCTGTAAAATTGGCGTTCGTAATTGGCGTAGAGAGTATCCTGAAAGCCTTTTTTTTTGTATTCGAAGAAGGTCGAGCAATCCGAGTGTCATATTTACAGCACGGTGGATTTCATATTCGGCAACGTCGCCGCAGTTTTTGAGAAGTACATTCTGTTTGCTCGAAAGCCGCTGGAAGGACAGATGGTTACGGTGACGGTGCAAGGAATAAGCGACCCCAATCAGAAAACGGGCATGTCCTTCATTCAGTGTATTATAACGGCCAACCCCCCAACCCCGATCTGCTCTCGGAGGAAAGACATTCAACACTTATCTGGGCAGGCCGTGGAGAAACTTCTCCCGCACTGTTTATATGCACTTCTTTCTTGATGACATCATTCATCCGACGGGCTGGCTTCAGTGCATATCCTCCCAACAGATTGGATATCCACTGCCACTGTGTATTACTCCGAGTTTATGAACTCCGGCCCAGGCTCTACAATCAAAAATAGTGTAAATTTGCTCGGATACCATCTGATTTCTGAAAAAAACGGAGTCCTTGCTGTTCACAGCCAAAGAGTTCATTTCTGGATCAGAATGGTTGTCGTATAGTTCTGTTAATTTCATTGGCAGCTTAAGCCAGAATGAATGAACATGGTTTTTGTAGAATCTTTACATCGTATGAATAGATTGCACACGAAATTAGACCTCTGCTCTATCTGAATATTGTGGTAAAATGGCTTTCAAAATCATATTCATTATTTTCTAACTGTCAATAGTTAGAATGTTAGGTTTGATTGGTTAGGTGTCATATTGAGTTGACATAAAAATTAAGGAGTTGGAGTCTTTTGTTTTAGGTGTGATTGGTTAGGTGTGAGTTGGTATCCAACTCTTTATGTTTTGCTGATGATTGATGAGTTGTTATAGTTTTATTGTCAATAAAAATCCATTATCTCGTGATGATTCATTTCAATTGTTTTATTGTAAATAAATAAATATATATATATAGTAATATATATATATATATATATATATAATGAATTAAAAAAAAATTGTATTGAATTATTAGAATAATATATTTATAGCCTGATGTTTTTCTTCTAAAGTTTATCTTTTGTTTTCTTTCCTTATATAAAAGTGTTGTATTTTTTATGGTATCACACCCAAATTCCATTTATTATTCATATTTATATTGTATTGTCTAAATGTAAAGAGAGATCCATTTTGCCAGTGATTTGGAAGCATTCTTTGGGTTCAAAGATCTAGTTGGGATATATGGAGTGGTGTTCCATTTTTAATAGTTGGTTTGACGTCGTTGGTAAAGGAGTAAAGGAATATTAAAAACAATGAAAACGTGGACATCAATTTTTAAACTTTGGTTAAATAAATTTAAAAAAAAGTAAAGGGATATTATATTTTATTTGTAAGTGGATATTGCAATTTTTTTAGACATCAAAGCTTAAGACGTTGCAGGCATTTGTAAAGCTTTCGATATGAAATGGTATGAGATTTCTTTTTTAAGTTTTTGAGAGGGTGGTCCATTAAGAAGACCAACATCAAGACACGTTCATAAAGAGACCTCAATTTGTATGTTGGTTTGGGGGTTTAGTTCTTCAAGCTTCTGTATTTGTGTGAGTATTTCTTGTGGTTGTGAACTTGTATCTTCGTCTATGAATATCATAAAATTTATGTGTTTGTAATAGGAATATTGCAATAAATATATTTTGATATATCTCGGGCTATGAAGCCTCGTTCTACCATGGTTGCTTCTTCCTTGAGCTTTCACTGCAACCATCTACCCTTCTCAAAAACTACAATCCACTCTGTCGTAAATATGATACTCCATGTAAAATTGGTGTTTGTAATTGGCATAGAGAGTATCCTGAAAGCCTTTTATTTTGTATCCGAAGAAGGTCAAGCAATCCAAGTGTCATATTTACAACACGGTGGATTTCATATTGGGCAATGTTGTCGCAGTTTTTGAGAAGTACATTCTATTTGCTCGAAATCTGCTGGAAGGACAAATGGTTATGTTGACGGTGCAAGAAAGAAGTGACCCCAATCAAAAAATATGTATGTCCTTCATTCAGTGTATTGTAATGGCCAAATCTGATCTGCTCTCGGAGGAAAGACACTCATTCAACACTTATCTGGGTAGGCCATGGAGAAACTTCTCCCACTTTGTTTATATGCACTCCTTTCTTGATGACATCGTTCATCAGGAGGGCTGGCTTCGGTGGATATCATCCCACACAGATTGGACATCCACTGCAACTTGGACTTCTACTGCAACTGTGTATTACTCTGAGTTTATGAACTTCGGCCCTGGCTCTATAATAAAAAATTATGTAAATTGGTTCGGATACCTATAGACATTAGAGCTAACTAGGAAATTTGAAAATATTAAACCAGGAAGATTTGTATAGGGTTTTTTAACTAGGAAATTTGAAAATATTAAAACAAGAAGATTTGTATAGGGTTTTGTTAAATGAAGTTGATAGACTTAATAAATCTTTAGGTCATTCTAGTAAGAATTCACAAGCATTTATAGTTAGAGGTAAACATATGAATTTCATTCAATGAAATTCATTTCAAAATCAAGAAAATTAACAATGATATTATCAAAGATAATGAATTCAATCAAAGTATTATTATTAATAAAGGAAATTAAAAAATAATAATAATAATAATGGATAAATCAAAGGAATAATACTAGAAGATAAAAAATACACCACATGTTATAACTTTCGAGAAGTACGTAAGAATTATTAATACCCTAAGAAATCATATGGTGGAGTAAAAATAAAATTTTATCAAAAAAAAAAAAAGAAATTTTTTGTTCAAGAAAAGGAATCACAATAAAAATATTTTGATAGTCTCATTTGTTTCTCGGAGAAGTTGAAATGACTTATGGTATATTGATTCAAAGGCTAGCCAACACATGACTTACAACAAAAACTTCTATGGTTTTTTTTGGAAGTAGTGAAAGGCGCAAGGATATTTCTTAGCGATGATACTTCACATAAAATTAAAGGAATATGTTCAATTCCAATAAAATGATATTATGGTAAGGATTTCAAAATAAAAAATAAAAAATAAACTTTTAATTTTAATAGGAAAAACAAAACTTGTACAACACGCTTCTAAATTCAACATTTATTAAAAAAAAGGTTGGGCAAGACGCTCCTCTCATTTTCCAAAATTTAGCCATTGGAGATCGCGCACATTAGATATTTCATTCCCAATAAGACGCTCCGCAACTTGAGCCCTCCTTCCATGTGATGGATCAAGGGAGCCCAGCTCCACATCTAATATAATATGCCTCTGTAATTCTATCCTACTTGAAGGATGCGGGTTCCAGTGGGTTCGAGTCTAGGTTTGTACGACCGCTGTGTTTCACCTGTGGACTCTTAGAAATTTAGAAATCATTTTAAATTTAGATGTGAAAAAATCTTCATTGTTTTTTATATTTGCCATTTGTTGCGCAGCCATGGTAGGAGGCGGCTTCATAGCCTGAGACATAACATTTGAGAACACGACGGGACCGAAAAAGGGTACGGTTGCCCTTCGGGTGGCCTAGATTGCTTGGCCTTCTTCCCGATGCAAAATCAAAGGCTTTCAGGACACACTCTACGCCAATTACGAACGCCAATTTCATAGGGAGTGTCATATTTATGGCACGGTGGATCCCAATTTTTGAAAAGTGCATTTTGTTTGCTGGTAAGCCGCTGGAAGGGCAGATGGTTACGGTGATGGCTCAAGAAAGGCCATTGTGGGATGAAGCTTCATAGCTCGAGATAACATTTGAAAAAAAATGCGGGACCAAAAAAGGGTTAGGCGGTGGCTCTTCTGGTGGCCTCGACCTTCTTCCAATGCATATAAATAGTGCGGGAGAAGTTTCTCCATGGCCTGCCCAGATAAGTGTTGAATGCAGTTTTTGAGAAGTGCATTCTGTTTGCTCGGAAGCCACTGGAAGGGCAGATGGTTACGGTGATGGCTCAAGGAAGAAGCGACCCCAAAGAGAAAATGGGCATGTTCAGTGCATTATAACGGCCAACCCTGATCTACTCTTCGATGTCGAGCAATCCGAGGCCACCATAATAGATTCTGGTCCCGTCGTGTTCTCAAATGTTATGTCTCGGGCTATGAAGCCTCGTCCTACCATGGGTGCTTCTTCCTTAAGCCTTCACTGCAACCAATATTATAACACATGACTTACAATAAGAACTTCTATGGTTTTTTTTTTAAGTAGTGAAAGGTGCAAGGATATTTCCTTAAGCCTTCACTGCAACCAAGATTATAACACATGACTTACAACAAGAAATTCTATGGTTTTTTTTAAAGTAGTGAAAGGTGCAAGGATATTTTTTAGTGATGATACTTCACATCAAATTGAGGGAATATGTTCAATCCCAATAAAAGGATATTATGGTAAGGATTTGAAAATAAAAGACATGAATCTTATGTTTAATTTAACCAAAAATCTTTTCGGAGTAAACCAAATAAGTCAACATGGTTACAAGGTTGAATTATATTTAAATATATCTTTTAAAAAGGATATTAATGATGGATTCAAGTTTATAGTATGAGTTGCAAGTGATGGCATTTATAAATTCTTAGCATTTGTAGACAAGATGGCTTACATCACTACAAATAACTCTACAAGTAATTTATGTAATAAAAATTTGGGTTATTTGAATTATCAAAGTTTGGATATGCTTTCAAATATGAACATACTTGAAGGACTTCCTTGGATCAGGATAAAAAAGAGTGTGCATACAATATGTGTGGTCTGCAAACAACATAAAAAAATTGAAAATTCAAATTGGAGGGAAAGTGAACATATTGAACTTGTCCATAGTGATTTATGTGGTCCTATGACTCCTCCATCAAAGGGTGGGGCTAAATACATTTTAAAATTCATTGATGATATTTCAAGAAGGGTTTGGGTATAATTCACAAGCAAAAAAAGTAATTGTTTGGCAAATTTAAAATGTTTAAGGTATTTGTAGAAAATAAAAAAGTGGAAAACGGATAAAGAGGATAATAATAGATAATGGTGGAGAATATGTAAATAAAAAGTTCAAGGATTTTTGTGAGCATCATGGAATTAAAAGAGAAATAACCAACACTTATACTCCCAACCAAAGTGGTGTTGCTAAGATAAAGAATATGTCTATAAACCTGCGGTTTGTATTTAATGTTTGGGAATAATTTTTTATCCCACATGCATTATTTTTTGGCTCTCCCCTAGAGTTAAGATTATAAAAAGAGGATATTATACCTCTCTAAGACTCACACTCCAATGATGAGACACAAAAGGTTGAAACACATTTGGAGTTTTTTAGTTGTATAATTCCTTTTTTAGAATATAAATTCTTTTTTAGCATTTTTGTCCCTTCTTAACTCATTATTTTATCTTTCTATAAAAACCCCATTAAAAAACATTTTGATGTGGTTATTATGCTCTTAACTTGTCGCGTAATATGATTTGGTGAACCAGAAATCCTCCAACACTAGTAGTATACTCTTCACTTGCCATGTAATGCGATCTAGTGAATAAAAAACTAGCACATGTTTTTTTAATAGAGTACTGCTACGCCATGTTTCCTTCTAAGCTAAGTATTAAACCCTCATATGGTGCACACTGATCTTTCCCTCACTGATATTTCTAATTTTATTATTGATTCATATCCTATAGTCCCTGATAGTCCCCCTTGTTCCCCTGTTTGATTGTCTAAGAAACATCACAGCGAGAGGGCACACGACAATAGATTATGGATTTGGGAGAGCAAATTTTTTACACAGATAAAATGATAGATTTTTATAGGGGTTTGGTAGATACATATGTTTTCTTATAGCACAACCAACATCCTTCCTCACAAGACATGAGGACCTTCATTGATGGAATTGGTGCAATGAATGATGTCCCACCTAGGCTAGAATATTTGAATAAAATGGTGGAAATAAAGTTTGTTGAATACAAGTTGTTTTTTAAAAAAGTAGAGAAAGGTAGATCTAGAATACTCAAGTATGAGGAAAACTTGGTACAAGGGGTTGTTCCCCATAGTCTAAGAATTGAAAAGCCAAAACTACATTTACCAGATGAATATATAGACAAATATTTTACAATGAAGCTGAACAAATCACAAAGAAATTTTATTTGGAAATGGCAAAGTTATATGTTGGGAATTTTAAAAAATACACAAAAAAATTAAATTCCCAAGTGAGTGATTTTATTCTCATAACTTTGTTCCTGCCATTAGGGATTTGCTTTCAAAATCAGTCCACCAACACAAAATAATTTCTTAAGAGATTACCTCTGCTTTGAAAGTACATGTCAAAGATTTGTTCAATGGCAAATTACAGGCATCGACAGTGGACATGCAAATCCATAATGAAGCTCAAGAAAAAGCTAAAGTAGATCGAGATAATACAGCTAATAAAGTACCAAAAGTTATTATGAATTAAGCTACCGATAGTGTTGCAAACCTAGTAAAAATGGAGATTAAACAACACATGGGTCATCTCAAGAAGCTCCTCTTAGAGAGATTCTCCCATGGTCAACAAAATCATAGCCAAAGTAGAGGATCCAAAATAGCACATGTCCCACAAAAACAACAACAACAACATAGGCCTCCACCATGGAAAAATCCACAACATAGGGCTCAACAAAGACCTAGGCAACAACATAGAAATCAACCACAACAAAGACAAAAAAATACATGAAAGAATTCAAAATACAATGGCCCCTCTTCAAAAATATGGAAGAGGGAGAAGAGATTTCAGAAGCACACTTCCTCTATGCTATGGTAGTCACCTCAGGATAATGGAGGCTATTTACAAAACTCTAGTTTCAAGAGGCAAAGACAAGATTTTATTTGATTTGTGCATAAGCAGCAAGATCAGGGGTCATTTCGATGTCGAAATGGTGACAAAAACTAAAATTAACATCTTGGGTAGTTATTTTTAGCCCTCAAGACTATGGCTATTGTATTTTTTATAGGAGTCTTGTTTGGACAGTTGATGACAAGATCACTAACATTGTCATACATAATATTTCTTCTTGTGTACTGTCTAAGTATGAAATTGAAGCTCTCATCTTAGGATTAAAATTTTTGCCTACCCCTCCCCCAATGTCTAAGGAGTCCATTGTTAAGGAATTCTCTACTTTTTATATACGACTTAGACTTGAGTGGTTTTTTGGACCTAGAGGCGGCCCCCAAAAACCCATAAAATCGATTGATCCATTTCGTGTTCCTAACCCAAGATTCACTCCTTTTGAACTTTACTAGCCCCTAGAAGACATCATTCATTTGGGAGAGAAATTTCATAAAAATAAGCTCAATGTTGTCAACCCTATCCGTCCTCAAGATTTTCCCTCCCATATTTGGTCTACCATCCGCTCTCTTTCTAATGATAACTCCATCAGTATTAGACCTAAAGACAAAAACTTAGGTGTTTGTATTTTATCTCATGATTGGTATGTCTCAGAAGGCTTTTTACAACTCTCAGACCAAAATTTTTGTCTGTATTTCTAATGTCCCTTGGTCAAACATCTTTTTTAACTTCAAAATTTGGTAAACATGGTCCTCCAAAAAACATTGTCTTAGATAACCATTGTAAGTTCATGCTACATGTCAAACCTTCTTCTGCTTGTGTATTATGATAGGGGTATGATGATAGGGGTATGAAGATAGGGATAAATTAAGGGGCATGAAGATAGGGGTATGAAGTGAGGGGTATGAAGATAGGGGTATTTGTTTTTGAAAAATTAGGGTTTGGTAAGTGTTCAATTATATAGGGGTTTGAGACTTTAATTGATTAGAGAAGTGGTTTTTGTAAGTAATCATAAAGTTAGGGGTAATTAAACCCTAAAACCTAAACCCTAAACCCCAAACCCTTAATTGATTATGAATATAGGGGTATGTAGTGAGGGGTATGAAGTGAGGGGTATGAAGATATGGGTATAAAGATAAGGGTATGAAGTGAGGGGTATGAAGTGAAGGGTTTGAATATAGAGGTAAGAAGATAGGGGTATGAAGAAAGGGGTATAAAGTGAGGGGTATGAAGATAGAGGTATGAAGACAGGGGTATTTTTTTTGGAAAAATAGGGTTTGGTAAGTATTCAATTAGATAGGTGTTTATTTTCTACTACAGAATTAGTGATGCAAATTTTGAGATAGACAAATTTTCTATTATTTAGAATTAGTTATGCAAAATTATTGATTATTTTGATTGTTTGTGTTGTCATCTTAGAAAGGCATGATCATCTATTGTATTTTCCAAATGTATTTGACACTCATGCCTTGCATAGAGCGACATAAAAATAAGTCTTGGGAGTATTAGATGTAACTCAAAGGATGATCTTTCAGATATTTTACAAGGTTGTCTCCTTATCAGATGAGATATTAAATTTTCACTAACCTAAACTACTTTTGTACACAAAATAGGGAAAAATAACAAAAATAAATAATAGTAAGCAAAGGCCTAAGCGAACAGAGGTGATGCACCAAGATCATGAGATCATATATAAGAAATAAAATAGAAAGCAAGTAGTCACAACATATCATAGTGTTTAAGCCATTTTCTCTGGCATGATTGTAGTAAATATATATATATATAATTTTACTACAATCATGCCAGAGAAAATGGCTTAAAAACTATTAGCAAAATGAATCAAGGCTCATGTCTAGACTGATATAAAGAAGAAAATTTTTCTTTGCAATATCTTCTCAAAAATTAGTTGGAACTCTAGGGCTATTAATCTTAAATATAATGATCTACAAAACATTATTGCCTTCATTCTTCATCAAAGTTTCTCTAAAACTATGTGGGCCATCAATAATTATGATCAGATGGTTCATGGAAATTTTCTTTCACCATCTTCTATAAAATTATTCTTAATTAACATAGGTCATTAATTATTTATGATTAGATGGATTGCAATGATAATTTGATTTGTTTGAAATACCTATAACTCATCTAAAGCTCTAATTAGTTGTCATGGAAGAAATATCTTGTGTGATTCACAACCTTATGCATTTGGACCTTGAGCTCTGATAATGAACCAATTACACAAGAAATATTGTCTATGGTAGGAGGGTTTAACCTTGCTACAAAATGGGTGAATTCTAAGAATAATTATGCTCTAAAAAAAGCTTATTCTTAGTATTCCAAGGAGGGGTAGAGAGTCAAAGAATGGTGGTGAGTACTATGATTAGAGGTTGGTTCAAAAATTCTATTATTGAATTGACACATGCTTTCTTATGCTTTATAATCAAATAAAATTGTTATATATGTCCACTTTTGATGTTTTCATTTAGATACAATATGTTTGAATGAACTCTGAGATCTATGATTTATATGGATAATGGTTTTATTGTCTAGTATATAATACTTCTATTGTTTATATGTTTGAACAATGGTGTAGAGTTCGTTGTTGTGTATGGAGTATTTTTAAATTGATTCATTAAGTGATTCCATATGAAATTAATTGTCCATATTGTGTGAGGATAGCTCCTAATGTGTAGTTTAACGCACAATCAATACCTCAAAAAGTCGATGTAAATCAAGTATAAAAAGTTGAAGAGCTAAATACAAGTGACCTTTCAACACCTCAAATTGTCTATATTATATATCTCCTTAATAAAAGTTATATATTTTAAAATTATTAAAAATATTTATATATTTAATTAGAGAATACTTTTTTTTATACCAATTTTTGTCATTAAAAAATGAAAGAATAAATAATTCAAAAATATTGTATATTATCTTACATTTATTGTTAATTTTTAAAATATATTATAGAAACCTAATACTTTTAAATATAAATAATAATTTTTCTCATATAAAATAAAATATGAAAAATATATAACTCAAAATTTATTTGTAAATATATTGATTTAATACCAAAATCCAAACCTGCTAACATTCATTGGCTCACTTCTACCATTAAGAAAGTCATCATGACATCGTAACCCACTTTAAGATTGAGTGCCTAACTTGTATTCCTATACAGGGAAGGCTGACCTTAACTATCCAATCTTTTATTTTTTAATTTTTTTTTATCACATCAGCTGAGCTGCCAATAGACTTAGGGTTAGGGTTGAGATGTGAAAGACAATAATAACCATCAATGCAAAACAATATCTTCTTTTAAAAAAATATTTATTAAAATATATTACTAACTATAGCTACTCTGTTTCACGGCCCCAACAAGGACAGCCATATTTCATGATAAAATACTATCAACTTGTCTTTAAAAACAAAACTTGGACAACACACTACTAATTTCAACGGAAAAAAACAAAACTTATACAACACGCTTCACCCGTTAAAAAAGGTTGAGCAAGAGGCTCCTTTCATTTTCCAGAATTTGGACGTTGGAGATCGCGGACATTAGAGATTTCATTCCCAATAAGACGCTCCGCAACCTCAGCATGCCCTCCTTCCGTGTGATGGATCAGGGAGCCCAGCTCCACATCTAATATAATATGCCTCTGTAACTCTATCCTGCTTGCAGGACGCGGGTTCCAGTGGGTTCGAGTCTGGATT
>JAQPPZ010003090.1:3000000-3400781 GCA_028583015.1 Wollemia nobilis | reverse complement strand
AGTGTCATGATATCGTGACATGTTGCATTTTCATGGCCAAAAGATAAGAGAAAGAACAAGAAATAAAAAGTGTCACGATATCGCAACATGTTGCATTTTCATGGCCAAAAGAAAACAGAAAGAACAAGAACGAAAAAGTGTCACGATATCGCAACATGTTGCATTTTCGCGGGCCAAAGAAAAGAGAAAGAGCAAGGAGAAAAAAGTGTCATGATATTGCGACATGTTGCATTTTCATAGTCCAAAGCAAAAAGAAAGAGCAAGGAGAAAAAAGTGTCACGATATCGTGACATGTTGCATTTTTGTAGGCCAAAGCAAATAGAAAGAGCAAAAAAAAAAAGTGTCACGATATCGCGACATGTTGCATTTTCGTGGGCCAAAGCAAAGAGAAAGAGCAAGGAGAAAAAAGTGTCGCGATATCGCGACATGTATTTTCATGGTCCAAAGCAAAGAGAAAGAGCAAGAAGGAAAAAGTGTCACAATATCGCGACATGTCAAATTTTCGTGACTCAAAAAAGGTAGGCAGGCAGAGAAACAAAAGTGACGCGATATCGCGACATGTCGCATTTTCACGACTCAAAAAGGGTAGGCAGGCAGAGAAACAAAAGTGTCATGATATAGCGACATGTCACATTTTTATGACTCAAAAAGGGTAGGCAGGCAGAGAAACAAAAGTGTCACGATATCGCGACATGTTGCATTTTCGTGACTCAAAAAGGGCAGGTAGGCAGAGAAACAAAAGTGTCACGATATCGCGACATGTTGCATTTTTGCCAAAGGAACAAAGTAGTTGACAGTGCGTCTAATATTAGTGATGAACACCAGGATAGTGAAACTAAAGACTACATAGTGACGTGGACCTATAATGAATAAATCAAATATTGAATAAGGTAATTTGTCACATAAGGACAAAATTCAATGAATAAGACAAAGTGTTACATAAGGAATCTTTAATGATTTTAAATCATTTAAGATAGTCGTTACACATGGAAAGAAGCAAACACATGCCCATGTGGAGAAAAGGAAATGAAGGACCACAAAATAGAAACGAAAAGCCTTTTTGGAAACCAAAAACACATGCATGCATAAGGAAAGGAGAAAACAAATAGTCATGGAAGGATAAAACAAACAATCATGGAAGGAGAAAACGAATAGTCATGGAAGGAGAAAACGAAAAGTCATGGAAGAAGAAATAATTTTTTTTTCAAAGTTTTTAAATACGCTATTCAAAAGAGGCCATAACCTGTTGGTTGGTGCTCCTTTCTATTGGTGCAGATAAATCAGGGGTTGGTGCTCCTTTCTGTTGGTGTAGATAAATCAAGGGTTGGTGCTCCTTCCAGTGTGTGCTGGTAAATTGATTGTAAAGTTGGTGCTTTGCAAAGGCTAGATTTGTATGGGAGTCCAAACAATCATTTTGAGGATGTAGCCAAATTTGTGAACCTCAGTACATCTTGTGTTGTGTGATGTTCTCTTGTTATACTTGCTTTATTTGGTTTCAAGTTTTCATTGTTTCGGCTTTAAGAGTTGAAGATTCAAGTTTTAAAAGAGCTACACTGATTCAGCTCCCCTCTTGTAGACACCAAAATAGCACCATTTCGATTAAGTGATTACAAACATTGATCACATTGATATCACAGCTTTTAGGGCAGCCCTTAGAGGTCAAACAGTGGTCTTGACCACTCACACAGCAGTTCGAAAGGTCGGAAAGTGAACAGAGTAAAGATGGTCTTCAATCGTCAAAACCTTCAAAGCCTTAAACAAAGTCTTTAAAAGCAAACCTAGCAAAAGGAGGGGAGCCCAGATTTGGACGTCGTGAAATCACGACCGTCGTGATATCACGACGCGCGATATCGCGATATGTGATATCGCGACGCGCGATATCACGACCGTCGCGATGTCGCGATATCGCGCGGTCGCGATGTCGCGACCGTCGCGATGTCGCGACCGTCGCGATATCGCACGGTCGCGATGTCGCGACCGTCGCGATATCGCGACCGTCGCGATATCGTGCGGTCGCGATATCGCGCGGTCGCGATGTCGCGACCGTCGCGATATCGCACGGTCGCGACCGTCGCGATATCGCGCGGTCGCGATGTTGTGACCGTCGCGATATCGTGATCGTCGTGATATCGCGTGGTTGCGATGTCGCGACCGTCGCGATATCGCGACCGTCACGATATCGCGACAGCACTCCTGCCTTCGTGCCTGCCAGACACGTAAACACATGCATATAACCACTCAAAAGCTGACACGTCATCAGTTAAAGGCAGTTAAAGCAAACATTAAAAATGATTTTAAAAAGCAAATATCCAAAGAAAGCATTCAAAGCAATTTATGGCAAGCTTTAATGGAATAACAAGTGGTTTCAAAATATTCGATCTGAGGCCATGCCTCATAACTTTCGATGTCAGTGCGAGCCATGCTTAGTAATGACCCGATAAGGATCAAATCTGAGTGTCCCTTACGGATTTAGGGTTTAAACATTAATATCTCAGAGGCCGGATCCTCTATAAAACCGAATCGATACAATAAAAAAAAAGAGAAGTTACGAAGCATTTTAAAAGCAACGAAGTGCTGCCAAAGTAAGACACCCGACTGCATCCCTTACGATTCATTTTCTTCTACATACGGAGAGTATGAATCTGGATCCATGGATCTACCCATTCGTCGACAAATCTTAGTGTATTTTTAGTTCTTTTACATTATGGTTTTGAATTCTGATTTCAAGCATGTATTCATCGGCTTTTTAACAGTAGATTTCATTATGTTCTCATTAACTTAGAATCTGCTGTTTTAATCATTTAACAGGTGCTATTAAACGTTTTATTGTTTCTCTGACCGTAGGAAGAATAGCAGAAGCAGAGATTCATCGGCAACCAGCGGCAGCAACACCGGCCTGTCCATTTTGCATGTGGGCATGCGGAAAGAAATTACTGTTCATCTGTTGTAATAAAAAATTAGACTATTGTAACCGAGTTGGAATTAATATAAAAATGCGGTGCTCTTACCTTTTGATATGATTACATCCGTGTTATTACATGCATTAAACTAGTTCTGTTTTTTATTGCATCTCGGTGTTTTATTTCCGAAATCTCATGCTTTCAGTGGCGATCATGGTGGGACCGGTTCCCATATTTTTAAAAAATCACAGAAGTTAATTAAACTTGTTGTGTCTTGTGCTTAACAGGTACTTCTTTTTAACCGGAGGTCAGAAACAGCAATTTTGGGCAGAAAGGAGGTAACGATTCTAGCCGTCCATATCATTTTCTGTTGCGAAGTTTCGGGTTATTTCGTTTACTGACATTTTAATTTCTTTTAATTATTACAGTAAGGTAGAAAAGTTTTTCTTAAAAAAATTTTCTTGCTTTATTTAATTATGTAGCTATCTGCGTAATTATTCATTTAATAATTAAATCTTTTTAATTATTAAAATAAGGTAGAGAAATTTTTCTTAAAATTTTTTCTTGCTTTATTTAATTATGTAGTTATCTGCGTAATTATTCATTTAATAATTAAATCTTTTTAATTATTAAAATAAGGTAGAGAAATTTTTCTTAAAGATTTTTCTTGCTTTATTTAATTATGTAGTTATCTGCGTAATTATTCATCTAAATTTTTTTTTTTTTTTTTTTAAAAGAAAGGTAGAAAATTTCTTTGCAATTTTTACTTGCTGTTTTCAGTTAGTATTATCTGTCTGGCATAGGGAAAGATTTCTTTTTCAGTTGCCTGTTTCAAATTTGCAAAGTAAAATGAATCCCACACACCACGTGGTACTTTAAACCAAGGCGTTGGTCATAAAACCCCAACCCTTGAGCAAGACCAAAGGTGGATTCCATTATCACTTTGGCTTGAGATATTGCATCCATTACCTCGATCGCGATTGTTGCTAGACGTAAATCCCGACGAAAGTCGACCGAGTGTTGTTGGGGTGATTCCCATGCACGCGAGGATAAGTCTTCTATGGTAGGTGTCATAAACGGAGCGATTCCCCTTCCGTACCGCCTATGTTCCACGTACCATCCGCTCTCACGTACCTATAGTCTCCCTCACGTAAGGGCGGGTATATAGAGAGGTTGGTATATCGGTCCGGAAATGGTATATTGAAGGGGCGACCATTTATGGGAGTCATATGAGCCAACATTATGCATTTAAACGTTCTTCCAAAATTGCAAAAACAAAACAAAACATCAAAATGCACTAAACCAGTTTAGGACACACTAATCAATCCTTAAAAGAGATAATCACGGTTTTGCGTATGTGTGTGTTCATTTCTGCTTGGTGTGCACAAAAAGACAAATCATCATAAACGAGATAAAATCTGCTTAGATAGTAGAGAAGCAACACAATGGTGTACACCCGTAGCCAAGCCCAATCAAGGGCGAACGCTGTAGAAGGTGCACAAAGGGAGGGCGCCAGTCGCCTTCGCTTTAACCCCAAGGATTTGGTCATACCACCTTGGCGGCCTGACACACAAGGTGGTCCCCTCCACACCTTAACAGATAAGGACTATGGGGGTACCCCTTCTAGGAGCACTCCTATTCAAGCATAGCACTCAACACACATCCTCCCATGAGGGGTACATCCATAGGAGAGCTACCTTAGATGCTCGTTATGAGCGGTCACCGTGCGATGAAGCGCTGAGTCAACCTAGGGTTCGATGAGAGGAACCACATGGTTACACTATCCCTCCTTCAACCCCTCCAGTTGTCAGGACTACAAGGACAAATTCAGAGCACAAGGCTCCTCAGGCAGGCCAAGCCAATTCCGTCCGCCAAATCGTGCTCACTTATGAAAGAGAGCATGAGGAAGATTCCTACCTTCCTCAAAAACAATACACATCACGGGAGCAATATGCCTTCGCACCTGCTAGATATCATGGTCACACTCTGAGGCCAGTGCCTCAGATAAATGCCGCTACCCCCATCAGAGAGAGATGGCCTCTAGAGATCTTGGATCACTACGACCAAGATAGATATGTCAGAGAGGCATCTAGGCCTTCTACACATGAGGCGACAAGACCAACTATCTTAGAGCCTCGTCAAGCATTTCGCACGTCGGGTGCAACTCACGCAACGTGAGCGAGACCGACTATCGTTAGCGGAACTGTACCATATTAACGAAGAGCGCCTTCAGCGCCAGAAGGATGAGTTGTTCCAACACACTATGCAGGAACGGACTCCAACCCCTCACACACATAAGACAAAACATTATGAGAGGCACAAATCCGAACCTCTTGAGAAAAATAGGGTAGACCACATCGACCCGGTAGTCGCCAGAAAAGTCATCCGCCAAGCTCAAATAATGCAGGTTGAACAAGGTCGCCAGGAGTTAGAAAACTTATACATGCAGCGCAAAGCGAATAAGTTGCGCTATAAACTACCTGAGAAGGCGCCAACCCCTTGCATCCAAAGAGCACAACAGTATGAGGAGCACAACCCCCAGGTGCGAGATGAGTCTCTACGACCTTATCAAGCATCACCCCCAATGCCTCCTAGACATGAGCAGGAGGCTACTCCTATAAACAATGACGAGTGCCTTCCTCAAGAACCCACTCAGGTTTATGGGCCACCCTTAGAAAGTCACCAAGAAGCCTCTGAGGAATCGAGCAAAGAGAAGAGCCGGATGAACTGCCCTACCAAGACATGGGGGGTGCTATTCAGCTACCCCTCCATAGGTCCCCAGTTTCTCAACATGAACCAATCAAAGCGGAGGAGCTCAAATCTCCCGATCTATGCAAAGAGCTAGAGCACTTAGAGTTGGTGGAGACCAAGATTTTGGAGCTCCCAAGGCCCAACTTACATGAGGCTCTTTTCGAAGAGGATCAACCTCTAACTGTACTCACTGATGATGCAGTCCTCCATATCTCAGAATCTACAGATCCTGATGAGCTATACACATTTTTCGAAGCTTCTGAGGAATCAGAACAAGGAGAAGAGCTGGATGAACTGCCCTACCAAGACATGGGGGGTGCTATTCAGCTACCCCTCCATAGGTCCCCAGTTTCTCAACATGAACCAATCAAAGCGGAGGAGCTCAAATCTCCCGATCTATGCAAAGAGCTAGAGCACTTAGAGTTGGTGGAGACCAAGATTTTGGAGCTCCCAAGGCCCAACTTACATGAGGCTCTTTTCGAAGAGGATCAACCTCTAACTATACTCACTGATGATGCAGTCCTCCATATCTCAGAATCTATAGATCCTGATGAGCTATACACATTGTTCGAAGCTTTTGAGGAATCATAACAAGAAGAAGAGCGGGATGAACAGCCCCACCAAGACATGGGGGGTGCTATTCAGCTACCCCTCCATGAACCCCAAGTTCCTCAACAAGAACAAATCAAAGAGGAGGAGCTCAAATCTCTCGATACGTACAAAGTGCTAGAACACTCAGAGTCGCTAGAGACCAAGATTTTGGAGCTCCCAATGCCCAACTTACATGAGGCTCTTTTCAAAGAGGATCAACCCTTGGTTGTAGGACTACCTGATGATGCAGTCCTCCATATCTCAGAATCTCCAGATTCTAATGAGCTATACACATTGTCCGAAGGTGAGGATGAAACAGAGATAGCTCAAAGCAATCACATACGACAACATCGACACCCTGTAAATATCGATGAAGCATGTCAAATGATAAACATAATACTAGGGCATGAGTGGCGCATAGACCCAGCCCACCGACATCACATGTCCATCCCACTCCTTGGGGAAGGTCACGAGCAACTTCCACCCAGAGATATCATAGCACCATCAGTGTCGAAGGCAGACCCTATCTTCCTATCCGTGCATAAGGCCGATCCATTCGTGCCAATTCCTACAGAGCCAGATCCGATGCACAAATATTGTCAAGCTGGGGGTACCTCTATTCCCTGAAGAGCAAGTGGATTACACCAAATGCTCCAAAGGTGTTCATAAACCCTTTGGTCAATCCCAAAAGCTCCAAGGATTATCGCAATCTCTTGGTCACCCCAAAAGCTCCAAGGATTATCGCAATCGCTTGGTCACCCCAAAAGCTCCAAGGATTATCGCAATCGCTTGGTCAATCCCAAAAGCTCCAAGGATTCTTGCAATCGCTTGGTCAATCTCAAAAAGCTCCAAGGATTATCGCAATCTCTTGGTCACCCCAAAAGCTCCAAGGATTATCGCAATCTCTTGGTCACCCCAAAAGCTCCAAGGATTATCGCAATCGCTTGGTCAAACCAAAAGGCTCCAAGGATTATCACAATCGCTTGGTCAAACCAAAATGCTCCAAGGATTTCCACAATCGCTTGGTCAATATCTATCAAAAAGCTCCAAGGATTATCGCAATCGCTTGGTCACCCCAAAGGCTCCAAGGATTCTTGCAATCGCTTGGTCACCCCAAAATGCTCCAAGGATTTTCACAATCGCTTGGTCAATCCCAAAAAGCTCCAAGGATTCTTGCAATCGCTTGGTCAAACCAAAATGCTCCAAGGATTATCACAATCGCTTGGTCAATCCCAAAGGCTCCAAGGATTCTTGCAATCGCTTGGTCAATCCCAAAATGCTCCAAGGATTTCCACAATCACTTGGTCCAAAAATCATGAAAATTCAAAAACAACAAAAATCACCAAAAACAACAAAAATTTGCATCTCACTTCTAGGCATACTCAAAATCATCAAATAGAGAATTCTTCTCGCAATTCATCTTCATATTCACCAAAATCAATCCATCAAAAATACAAAAATACATAGCTGCATCAAAGCATTGCACCCATACATTGCATATTCATGGTCGCACAGGTCAACGGCACCATAGGCTATCATGGTTCTACTAGTCCATCTTGTTCCACACTATTCCATTTTACAAAAACAGCAAAAACACCATTCATTTTACCACACTAGAGTCAGTGGTCTTTTAATGTATCAAGAGTTTTTCGTGATCCAGTCATCATTTTGCTCTTTAGCAATGAAATGTATCAAGTCAAACAGATTTTACGAAGGTAGAGTTACACTTGCAATACACCTTGTTACGTAACATCCCAACACAAATTAAAACACATCAAAAATTCCCGAGTTGTGTGAACGAAGGATGAAACCCGCACGATAATCTAGGTTACCATAAGCTAAATGGTTATCTTGCTCATCCCCCCGTGCGAATGACCCCAAGAATGCTCGAGAGTTGGCAAAAGGACAAGCATCCTCCCTACCCAATTCCCTAAGAATCCCAAAGTTGCAAAACGTCAAAAATTTGCAAAATGTCAAAACTTCAAAATTTGACACCCTACAACGCACATCTCAAAAAGCACAAAGAATAGTGATTATCGTCACTCCATATCCCTTGCTCAAGAGAAAAGAAAAACAAATCAAAATAAAAAGTGATTATTATCACTATAACGAGCAAGTATCCCAATACAATTGAAGAAAAGAAGGGAGTTGACCTTGAATCCTCGGAACTCTCAAAGATTCTCGACAGTCATGAGGCAAGCCTCAGTACCGGTTTGGTTGATAGCCTATCGGTCACTAGCGGTAAACTTCTCGCATGACGATATATCTGTCACATTAACTTGTGTACAGATCAATGTTTGCATGTGGATGAGCTAGCTTATGGTATCCTGGAGAACACCGCAGATTAATCTAACTACATACAACAAAGGAGTTAGTGGAGCTAATTAGGTGATCCTCAAGACAGGTTCGGTTGAAAGCCCATCTGGCACTGGCGGTATCCTGATAAATACCACAATAACGAACTCAATTGCACACACAGGGATGTGAAATAACTTGGTTAAAAACAAGTCCGATTCATACCTTGTTCAAAAGTCTTGTAAGATAAAGTACAATCATGGCTAGTGAGTTAAAACTGTCTGAGTCTCAGAAAACCTTAGCTACATTTCTAAACCAATTACACTACTTTTCATCCTTGCAATACCATCAGAAAATACAAGAAAAGAAGAAACACCACATTTGTACATAGCAAAGTAATGGAGTTCTAAACAGTCTATGGTGCCATAACCAAATATCACCAAGTCCATACATCCATTTCTTTTCTGCATATCACATGCATTTGCATTCATCATGCATCCATCAAAATAAATCAACATACAACATTGGTAATTATCATACCATATGCATCCATCCATATCAAGTAGCATGCACCCATCAACATCAACCATTGTGCATAAAATCATGACATCTACGTAAAGAAAGAAAATCAAAACAACAAAAACATCACAAAAATGCAACACAAAAAGAAGCAATAAGCATTTCCGGACACGAGTGCTCTTGCACTCAACCTCTTGGCATAGAAAATTGATGTCGGGGCTCAAATTCTCATTCTCCTACTTCCCTAAGAAGGCTATCATAGCTGGACCGCTCCACGGGAAGATGGGTTTTTGATGATTTCACCCCATTATGGCATCACCAAAAGGGTTAACACCCACCAAAAATAGGTCCAAATGTCGGGAAATTGCACGTGCTCAAATGGAAAAACATCTAAAGCCACCCTAACCTAAGTCATCTTGGGTCAAGTGACTCATCGATTTTCTCATGAAGGTCATTCCCTCATCGATTCGTCGCTTGAGGGGGTAGTCACACTTAGTCACCAATCAACAAGCACACACCCAATCAAGGCAATGACATGCATTCAAAGAATCATTGACAAAGACAATCACGCTCCTGCTTGGGGCAGCAAACAAGCAATTATCATAAATCGATTAAACACTTGGCATTCCCGAAGCATGAACACAAGGTTCCCCCGTGGATAAAAGTTTGCGCCCTTTGCCTAATCATGACTGATCAATGTCCAAGCTCAAGTCACACCTCACCAAAACAGGTTAACACTTGAAATCAAATTCCTTAGCTCATCAGAAGCAAGGATTCAAGAATGCATGCCCTTTCCATACTTGGGGCATTAAAATTTGGTTAGGTTACCAAGAAACCCTAATCATTAGTGCTTTGGTCGTATATTTTTGCTCAGCACTGCGTCACCCGCAGTGCTTCCCAAAAAGGGGCATCTTTAGACACCAAAACAGCACCATTTCGATTAAGTGATTACAAACATTGATCACATTGATATCACAGCTTTTAGGGCAGCCCTTAGAGGTCAAACAGTGGTCTTGACCACTCACACAGCAGTTCGGAAGGTCGGAAAGTGAACAGAGTAAAGATGGTCTTCAATCGTCAAAACCTTCAAAGCCTTAAACAAAGTCTTTAAAAGAAAACCTAGCAAAAGGAGGGGAGCCCAGCTTTGGACGTCGTGATATCACGACGCGCGATGTCGCAACCGTCGCGATATCGCGACCGTCACGATATCACGACCGTCATGACCCCTGCCTTCATGCCTGCCAGACACGTAAACACATGCATATAACCACTCAAAAGCTGACACGTCATTAGTTAAAGGCAGAGTTAAAGCAAACATTAAAAATGATTTTAAAAAGCAAATATCCAAAGAAAGCATTCAAAGCAATTTACGGCGATCTTTAATGGAATAACAAGCGGTTTCAAAATATCCGATCCGAGGCCATGCCTCATAAATTACGATGTCAGTGCGAGCCATGCTTAGCAATGACCCGATAAGGATCAAATCTGAGTGGCCCTTACGGATTTAGGGTTTAAACATTAATATCTTAGAGGTCGGATCCTCTATAAAATCGGATCGATACAATAAAAAAAAAGAGAAGTTACGAAGCATTTTAAAAGCAACGAAGTGCTACCAAAGTAAGACACCCAACTGGATCCCTTACGATTCATTTTCTTCTAGATACGGAGAGTATGAATCTGGATCCATGGATCTACCCATTCGTCGACAAATCTTAGTGTATTTTTAGTTCTTTTACATTATGGTTTTGAATTCTGATTTCAAGCATGTATTCACCGGATTTTTAACAGTAGATTTCATTCTGTTCTCGTTAACTTAGAATCTGCTGTTTTAATCATTTAACAGGTGCTATTAAACGTTTTATTGTTTCTCTGACCATAGGAAGAACAGCAGAAGTAGAGATTCATCGGCAACCAGTGGCAGCAACACCGGCCTGTCCATTTTGCATGTGGGCATGCGGAAAGAAATTACTGTTCATCTGTTGTAATAAAAAATTAGACTATTGTAACCGAGTTGGAATTAATATAAAAAGGCGGTGCTCTTACCTTTTGATATGATTACATCCGTGTTATTACATGCATTAAACTAGTTCTATTTTTTATTGCATCTCGGTGTTTTATTTCCGAAATCTCATGCTTTCACCTCTCAGTGTCATTGTGAGACTAACATGAAGACCGCATCATCTAGAATCTTGATGGTCAAAATCCTACTGTTTGACAGTGGTGCTTCAGCCAACTGATCAACTATGACTTGTCCCTTAATGGACTTTTAGCTTATGAATTCCAAATGGAATTCTATTAGTAGCATGATCCACTTTGCAGTACACATATTATGATATGTCTTGCTCATCATATACTACAAAGGATTTTATTTTGATATTACATATGTCGTATGACTTAATATATAGTGCCACAATTTCTTTTGTAGCAAACACTACTGCTAAACACAGCTTCTCCACATATGCATATCCTAGCTCATAACTCACCAAGGTTTGGCTAAGATAATATATGGCTTGCTCTTTACCTTGCACATTATTTTGGGCTAACATGGTCCCTAATGCAAAGTCGGTTATCGATATATAGCAAAAATGGCTCATCTGGCCTTGGTGGAGCTAGCATTGGCGGCGTCGTCAGGTATTGCTTAATATCAGTAAAGGTTGCTTGATAGTCCTTGTCCTAGTTGAATGGGACCCCCTTGTGTAGCAATCAATTTATGGGTTGACATTTATCCAACAATTGAGTGATAAATTATTTAATGGATGCTACTTTGCCCTTAAGGCTTCTTAATTCCTTGATATTTATGGGAGGATGCATCTCTAGAATAACCTTAACCTTTGTTGGGTCAACTTTGATGCCTTGTTTAGAAATGATGAATCCTAAGAGCTTACCTAAATTTATGCTAAACACGCACTTCTTAGGATTCAACCTAACATTATGCTCTATCAGGTGATCAAAGACCTTCCTTAAGACCTTTGCATGCTCTAAACATAGTAATGACTTAGCCAACAAGTCATCGATATAATCCTCTAGGATATTATGCATATAGTCATGAAAAATATATGTCATGGCCCACTGATATGTGGCACCAACATTTTTAGGACCAAATGGCATAACTTTATAGAAAAATGTTCCCCATGGAATTATAAACGTGGTTTTATGTTGGTCTTCAAGTTTAATTCGAATTTGATTATATCTAGAAAAATCATCCATAAGGGAAAATATCTTGTGACCTATAGTGGAGTCTACCAGAGCATCAATATTCAACAATGAAAATGAATCCTTAGGTGTTGCCTTATTTAGGTCTCTAAAATCCATGCAAATATGAATTCTTCCATTAGGTTTTCCTACGGGTATTATATTGGATACCCATTTCAGATAGTCGATGGAGATGACAAATTCTACATCCAACATCTTCTGTAATTCATCCTTGACCATTAAGGTGACTGTTGGATGCATCTTTCTAAGATTCTACCTAACTAGCTTCTTAGTAAGATCTAGCGAAAGGTTATGAGTAACCAATTTTGGATCTAGACCCGACATGTCTTTATAAGTCCAAGCAAAATGATTAGGTCTCTCTTTCAGTAGAGTAATGAGGGTGGTACACTCATCTGGAGTGAGACTCTCTCCAAATTTAATCTTCCTTGGATTAGTGGGGTCACTACTGATATCCACATCAAAGGTTTCCTCTACTGACATATGCGATCCCTCCTCAAGCTGGTGAGGCATAGAAATTAGATTGATGTCATCAGTTGGGTTTATACATTCTATATTAGAATATTTCGTAGTGTTATACACATCATAAGCACATCCTGGTGCAAAATGAAATGATTGCAGCATCTCTTCATTAGGGAAGAAATATTCAGACTCTACAAGCGAGTTAGTGCGATCCCAATCGATAGCATATTTATTAAGATACAATGGTTTTGATAGATTAGTTGGATTGCAGATTCGAGTGGTAAAATCAATGGAGACCATATTTATGGAATGAAATTGATCTCCAGGACCACACGGATAAACCTCTACATCATTTATGAAGCTCCCATACCCAATATCTGGCTCAAGCGGCATGGGCACAAATGGGTCCTCTCTAAGTGAGGCATAGACTACTGGATCCTCTCTATGCACTGATTGCAATATTAGATCATGTGGCTCAAGGAGCTCCATGTAAGTCAGAGGAGGTGGAAAAACCATCTGATATATCTGATCCAAGGTTAGTCATCTCACTCACAAGCAAGGACCAACATGCAACTAACAATAAACCTCATCCATATCTATGGGCTCATGATGGTAACGTAAATATGGGGATCCAAGATAGGCCTTCTCTAACTCATCTTCCTTGTCACTATCAAAAAACCAAAATCCATCATTTGCTCCCACAAGAGTGGGATGCTTTGGCAAATGTGGCCCCATAAATATGATTTACTAATCTCTATCATCACTATCTAAAAAAATTGGATAATTATTTCATAGATACGATAGCACTGTGAAAACTGGCTCTGCTTCTTCCTCATGATCACTCTCAATCATGAGGTGCTCTTCAATTTCACCCACTTGCTCCATGGGTAACAGATGACGTAGGTTGAGAGGGCCTAAATAAGCCAACTCAGTTTCATCCTCATATTGTTCATCGTTTGAGGATACTTCAGTGTCATCTATTCCAGAGTCATAGTCTGGTCCATCACTTTTGATGATGGATACCGCATGCACATCCTCAAGAGTAACTCCTGATTCGGTGTTCATAATTGTATCTAGACTCTGCATATGCATACCAATATTATCGATAGCTCCATGACTTTGATTACCCAAGTCAGGTCTTGGGATGTACTCTAGGTTGGTCCCCACTAAGATATCCTCATGGTGTTCGATGAGTGGGTTCATGGTGACATAGGTCACTAACCGATTACCCCTCTAGAAGATGGAAATATTAGGATGATATGGGTTAAAATCCACATAGTCCCCCATACTAAGGTACAGGCGGTCTAAAGATGTCGCGAGTAAATCATCCTATCCCTGTATCTACAACCCTAGCCCAAACCTATCAGTTGCCAACTGATAATGTGGCTCAAGCAGAGTCCTACGTCCTTGTTCAAAAATACCAAGGCCATAACCATACCAATGATATAACTCAAAAATGTGCATGGAATATTTTGGGTTGGATAGGTAATGAACATTCACTATGAATGGTTCATCATCATCTTCATCCATGGGAGTTCGAGTAGGAAGCTTATCTATCTCTGCATAGATAAAGTTAGTCTAATTGGGTGGCTCACCCAATGGCACTATTGATCCAATCAGAAAACAATGATCCTGTGGTCGGCCCATTTCTTGTGCAGTCTCTAGAATTGGTCCAAAGGTTACATTCTACACAATATACTCGCCTAACCCTATGTTGGTGAGATGGATAGTCACCCATGGTGCAGATGACCCTACTGATGATGCAGACGAGGTAGGCTATGGTACCTCCTTGACTTTATCCTAGGCCTCTTCCACTTCCATAGGAATGGGAGCCTCATTGGTGACTAGTTCAGGCACATGCTTCTTTTCTTCTTCACCCATTTTCACCTTTAACTTCCTCTCATCCTGAAGCATTGTTGATGCAATCAGTTTTAAAGAAGTGGTTGTGGTGTGCTCAGATCTGTGTGATATAGATGTCGATGGTTGAGCACACACTTTCTGTTTGCCTCCTGGGTTCTTAGCCAGTGAAACTGGCTGGACCTCCAAGTGCATTTATGGGATTATGAAACCCCTAGGCAAATCAGCTAGGTTCATGAATTTGAAGGGCTCTTCATCCGAAGGCACCATGTGAACCTATCCCTCATGAATGTATTTTATACATTGATGTAATATGGAGGGAATGCAACATATTTATCAAATCCAAAGTCTCCCTAGAAGGATGTTATATTGCATGGTGCCTTTGATCACGACACATTACGTGGATGGTCTTTAGCCCCACATAAATAGGTAATACAATTGTACTAACCATAAAGTGTAGACACCAAAACAACACCAATCCAGTTATGTGACTACAAACACTGATCACATTGGCACACACAACCCCTAGGGCAGCCCACAGAGGTTAAACAGTGGTCCTAACCACTCTCACAACAGTTTTGGAAGGTCAAAAATCATTTTGGCACCTTCAGGAACTTTGCTCAATATCCGTTCCACCCAGGGATAAATTCAAACTGGGATTCGCTCCACCTAGGATGAATTCATAATTCGCTCTAGGGTGGGGCAAATTGCAGGTTTGATGGGAAAAAAGTCAAATCTTGACAAATGGCAGCTCGGATCCGCCACTTAACGCCTCCTTCATTTCATGGGAGCATGGGTGAGCATTTTCAAGCGTTAGAGGCTATTACAAGGGCAGTCATGAAGCCCCTAATCAGGGAGGAATCTTCCCTCCCCTAGAAGGGCATGGTTGCCAAGTGGTGCCCCTGCATGCTCATCCCAAGCGACCTCCAGGTCTATAAATTTGTGGGTTTTCTCACCCCAAACAGAAGGAGAGTAAGAGCAATTTTGAGCAATGAAGTGTTGCCATTTTATTTCCCCATACATCCTTGTGCTATTTGTGCCTTTCACATCCTTAATCTCTTTTAGAGAGGAGGTCATAGGGTGACTATTGGAAGGACTAATATTGAGCCCAAAACTTGACATTTGACCACAGTATACCACCCAATTTTCTGAAAACCCCTTGTAAGATATTTTGGACCCATCCCAAGTGGATTGGTGTCGAAATTAGGCCCCAAACAGTGGGCGGCCCGTCCGGGCGCCCCGCATTACTGCAGGCCTAATCGTCCCTTTTAGGAGCAACTGAGAATCTGTAGCAGATTTTGCTTTCTATCATTTTTGTTTTTTTTATTCAATTCTATGATGCTTAGATAGGTTGTCATTTAAATCTCGTCTCATTTTGAACAATTTTGATCATGTGTCTATATTCGTTGGCTTTTACTAACTTGCAGGTAGCATCATCAGATTTCCATTGACGGAGGTCAAATTGGGAAAATATGATCATCTAGGTCTTTCCAAAATGCCCCCAATTAGCTAACCCCAAATTTGCAGATCTTTTGGAGCTTCCTAGGTAGGAAATTTGGGATAGTATATTTTCGGCATTTTGTTGTAGGTGAATTCATCCCGCCCCAGAGCGAATTCAAATCGGTGAGAAATTTCCTGACTGTTCTTTTTGAAGTGCCCTCCTGGTGATTTCCTAATGTCCCTGTCAAATTTTTAGAGCATTTGGATTCATTTTAGGCATAGTCTAATTCATTTTTCTCATTCATTTATCGTAGGCTTGGGGATTGCATGCTTTGTTTTATCTGTAGGTGCTATTGACTATCTTTCATTTCCTTGAACGTAGGACCAGGATAGCAGAGGAGCATCCAAGAATCAACATTCATAGACACAAGTGGTGGCGACATTTTGGTCCGCCCATCTTACATGTGGGCACGCGGAAGAAGGAAGGCGATCCATGGATGTAACCAAGAGATGAATTTAACGCTCCTCGCCCCTGAAAAGGGAGGATGCAAATTGTAACCGAATTGCAAAATACATCAATAAAAGAGAAGGGTTGTTATTTCATTTGGGTTTCAATTCATGCTTTCTCCATTTCATGCATTTTAATTCATAGGATTTAGCGCTAAATTTAATTTTGTTTTTTGCATCGTGCTTGGAGTTATTCCTTTTTTGTTTTCGTATCCTCATGCTTTCAGTGGTGATCATGGTGGGACTCTGTCCTATGCCTTTTTGGATCAGAAATCTGATCAAAACTTGCCTTGCTTGTAGGTATCTTCTTTTTTGGAATGCAGGACTACTGTTCATTCCAGTTTGTGGCGAACACAGAACTGTAATTCGTCTCATCCAAGGATGAATGGGAATGCGCCCCACCCTGTGATGAATCTAGTTTTGTTATTCATCTAACCCAGGGACGAATTTCTCTCTGCACATTTTCAAGACAAAGACTCAGGATCAGAAGGTCTGGGTAGAGAAGAGGTAAGGATTCTGCACTTTCTTTGTCATTTGCCGTTTTTACTATTTTTGTTTTTTGATTATTTGTTTGCTTAGGGAAAGTTTTCTTTTTGTCGTTTGCTTATTTCCTTTTGCAAAATAAAAAGAACCCCACACACCACATGGAAAATTAAAAACCAAGGCGTTGGTCATAAAACCCTAGCCCTTGATCAAGACCAACGGTGGATTTCATCACCACCTTGGCTTGATTTTTGCATCCATTACCCCGATCACAAATGTTGCTAGACATAAATTCTAATGAAAGCTGACCGAGTGTAGCTGGGGTGATTCCCAGTGCATGAGGATAAGTCTTCTATGGTAGGTGTCATAAACAGGGCAATTCCCCTTTCGTACCACCTACATTCCATGTACCATCTGCTCTCACGTACCTATAGTTTCCCTCACGTAAGGGCGGGTATATAGAGAGGTTGGTATATCAGCCTGGCAATGGTATATCGAAGGGGCAACCATTTTTTGGGAGTCATAAGAGCCATCATTTTGCATTTAAACATTCTTTAAAAACCTTCAAAACAAAAAACAAAACAAAACAAAAATCAAAACACACTAAACCAAGTCTAGGACACACTTTCAATATTTAAATGAGATAATCACTGCTTGTGTGTGTGTATGATATTTTTTGTTTAGTGTAGCATAAAAAATCATAAAAGAGATAAAAACCTACATAGCTTGTAGAGAGTTACCACCATGTTGTGCACCCGTAGCCAAGCCCAATCACTGGCGGACACTACGGAGAGTGTACAAGGGGGCACGAGTCGCATCCACTACAACACCAAGGACTTGGTCATACCGCCTTGGCAGCCTGACCCATGAGAGAGTTTGCATCATCCCATTTCAGAATGGGACTATAGAGGCACCCCTTTGAGGGACACACCCATTCATCATAGCCCCTTTCAGGAGGATTCCTTACACGTGGCACTCAACATAGATAAGAAGGCTCCCTTAGAAGCTCGATATGAGTGGCCATCGTGCAATGAAGCACTAGAGCGACATAGTGTCCATGAGGAGAGGCCACATAATTATGACATCCCTCCTTTGCCCCCCATCACTATTAGAACCAATAGACAAAATATAGAGTGTGAGGCTCTTCAAACCAGGTGAGCTGACTCTGCCCACCCCTTTCACACATATGAAAGGGAGCATGAGGAAGATGATTACATTCCTCAAGAGAAATATACAGTGTGGGGGCCATGTGCCTCTGCACCAGCCATATACCATGATCACCCACTGAGGCCAGAGCCTCGGGTAAATGCCACCAACCTCGACAGAGGGAAGTGACCTATTGAGATCTCAGATCATCACAACCGAGGTAAGTGCATAAGAGAGGCATTTATGCCTCCTAGGCTCAAGATGGCAGAACAAATTGACCTGGCAATCACCAGACATGCCACCTGCCAAGCACATATCATGTGGCTTGAGCAAGACCAACAGTAGCTAGAGCATTTATATAGCCTTAGCAAAGAGAGCATTAGGCACCAAATAGACGAGCTGCTACATAACCCGATGCCTAAGAGGGTTCCAACCCTATGCACCCAAAGAGCAAAACCATATGAGAGGTGCAATCCCTTGGTGCAAGATAGGTCCCCGCGACCTTACCAAGAACTACCTCCAAGACCTCCTAGACCTGAATGGGAGGCCACTCCCCAGAACAACGATGGGTGTCCTCCGCAGGGTCCCACCCTGGGTCATAGGTCTCGCCCAGAGACTCCTCAAGCAGCTTACAAGGAGTATGAGCAAGAAGATGAGAGGGCTAAAACGCCCTACCTAGGTGGAGGAGTTACCATTTTGGCCACCCTTTCATAGGCCTCAAGTCTCCCACAACCCTCAATGGGAGAAAACCAAAGAGGAATAAATTAAATCCTCAAATGCATATAATGCGCTACTAGAGCATCTGAAGTCTATGGAAACCAAAACTTCTGTGCCCCAAAAGCCCACATTACGCCAGCTCCACAGTCACCCTGTGCATCCATCAGTGCCAGCACCTCCTTACCCTGAACACTTTAAGCTACCTCAGTTGGCAAACTTTAGAGGTGAGGAAGATGCCCAAGAGCATGTGACGAGATTCTTGAGCCAATGCTTTGGCATGCAGGACAATGATGCTTTGTTATTAAGAACATTTATAACCACATTTTTAGGCCCTGCCTTGGATTGGTTTACCCAATTACCAAAGCACAACATCAAAAACTTAGATTAGTTAGTGGATGCATTCCTCAAATGCTTCGCCTTCAATACCAAGAAGAAGGCATCACTAAGTGACTTAGCTAGCCTCATGAAGTATGAGGAGGAGACCATGGCAGCCTATGGGAATCGATGGAGGACGTTGCTTTCAAAGCTGCCCTACCTCCCTCCTATGTCCGACCTCACTCAAATGTTCTCAAAAATTTGTTTGAGATCGATCTCTGTGCTATTGCAGCTGCAACAATATGCCACCTTAGAAGAAGCTCTGGCGCAAGCCAGGATTATTGAAGAGATCAAAATATAGGATGGTGAGATAGCCAAACCTAAGAAAAAAGAGTGGACTAAAAACACTAAAATTGGGACCACACAACAAAAACCCATTGCGGTTAACCAAGTTGTAATCAATGTCCCTAAGCCTATGCAAGCAAATCAGCCTCAAAATGCTAATTATCAGGTAGTGCCTCCCAAAAACTATGACAGAGAAAATTAGAGGCAAGAGCAGAATCAGTAGCGTCACCCTAGGCGATAATACACACCCTACACAGAGTCCAAGGACTCCTTGTTTTACCGCTTGTTAGCGAAAAACCTGATCAACTTGCCAGAGATTCATACTATAGATCCCAACACACCTAAGCCTAAGGGGTATAGAGAGGACTTGTACTATAGGTTCCATAGGTGGTAGGGACATGACCTAAATGCCTATTGGAAATTTAAGGGCTTGGTGCAAGACCTGATTGATAACAAGACACTAGCGATGGATAATCCTATCGCACCAAGCAATAAATAAATGGAGGTCTTCAAAGACCCCTTGCTTGCCCATGCTTCGCAGGCAAAGACCCTACAAGTTAATGAGGTCACAGAGAACTGCCCCATGCAGGGGTATGTAGGGATGATCAATATAGTGACTCAAAAAAGGAGGTATCCGAGCATGAATACTCCTATGATAGCTATAGGAGAGGTGCCAACAACGTCCCAACCACAACAACACCTTGCACAACCTCCTCTACCTAGACCAGTGGCCACACTTCAGACCAAACTCACTCAGAGTTTGAGGACCACATCGGCTAGGATATTCATATACGAGCTTATACAAAAATCTACACCCCATCGAGAAGCTCTAATGGAGATATTGAAAGCCATCGAGTTGCAGTCCCATGAGACAAATTCTTTCAACAACTTTGTGGGGCATGTCAAGCGATGAACTAAGCCAGTCATCACATTTTGAGAAGACGAATTGAGATCAGTGACTGATGAAATGGCGGAACCACCCCTGCACGTTATCGCATGGATCAACGGGATCCCATACAAGAGGGTTTTGATAGACAATGGATTGTCCAGTAATATCATCACAACTACAGCCCTAAAGCATCTGAAGTTGTCTGCATCTCACATCACAGCTTCCACCTACACTCTGAGAGCATTCAATGATGCAATCGCTGACAGATTGGCACAATAGTCCTACCAATCCAAGTCGGACAAAAGACCATACCTACATTGTGCCACATATTGGAGGGTGAGATGGCCTACAACATCTTGTTGGGCCAGCCATGGATCAAGGACATGAAGTGTGTCCCTTTGATAGTGAAGAACACAAGCTTATACTGAGATGGGGAGGGTGAACAGTATAAGACCGCTTTTTACTTTTTCCTTTGATTCAACTTGCAGTTCAATATTATGCAATGTAAAGAAAATAGTATCAATAGCAGTAAGAAAATCAATGCACAAAAAACACCATTCACAAAAGAGACACAACACTTTACGTGGTTCACCCAATGTGGGCTACTCCACGGATAAAAATTTTCACTAAATTTTATCACCTCAAATTCTAGGAAACCTTTCTCGACTACAAAGTTTATGGGTACCAACCCAAAGGAGATACCTTCCCCTAGCTCTGCTCTAACTGGTGATCCTCTAAAAGACCTCTACCTCTGTAGCCCTTCTGGCTGGAGACCTCTGTCCTCAACTCTTTCACCTCCAAAGTTGGTCCTCTTATCTACACCAAACACAGTCCTTCGGTTTGGCACTAATGTCCTCAAAATTTTCACCTCTGCACAATTACAACACTCGATCAAACATCCACTTATGCACCTCTGCGCAAACATAGCAGCACTATCTTCGCACACTCTACTCCTCGACGATCGAACTTCTCCTCACACTTTGCTTCTGTGAAAGTCGCACTTCGAATGCACACTTTGATCAATGTCCAATCTCTTTAAACAGCCCTCTTTTTATACTAACAATAAAGATCTAAAACCTTGGTCTTAGTCGGCTGTTATGCTTCAACTACATCGGCTGCAAAACCCTAACCTGCGTCAGCCCAAATTTAACTTTGTCAGCTCAAAGTTAACTTTGTCCTTCAATCACTTCTGGTTCTGTAGCTTTTCCTACGAAACTACATGTCATGATATCATGACACCTTTGCCTATCGAACACCTTATTTTGCTTGCTGTCACGAAATTGTGACACTTTTTGCCTTTGTCTGCCTTGACTACATCCTTGTCATGAAAACACGACACTTTTGACTTTTGCTGATGTCATCTTCACTCCTGTCGTGAAATCATGACACTTTAGTCTTCATTGCCTTATTTTCTTCTTTTGTCATGAAATTGTGATACATCTGCTTTTGCTGACATCATCTTCAACTATGTCACAAAATTGTGACCCTTTTGACTTCAAGGCCTTCTTCACTGCTTGCACTAGCGAAAACGAAACATGTCGCAAAATCGTGACGCTTTCGCCTTCGAGCTCTTCCTTCTTTAATTCATCGTGAAATAACGATGCTTCTTCTATTGAAGACTTGCTTACTATTTTTGTCATGAAATCATGACACTTTCTGCATTCGCAAGCTTTCTCTTCAACCTATCATGAAATCGCGACAATTTTTGCATTTGTACAACTTCTTTGTAGCCTGTCGCGAAATCGCAATGCTTCCCATTTTAGACTCTTCCCCTTTGTTAGCATGTCACGAAATCATGACAGTTCTCTCTTCGATCTTTTCTGAATGTCGTGAAATCATGATAGTCCATACCTTGACCTCTACAGCATGTCACGAAATCGTGATAGTCCTTACCTCGACCTCTACAGCATGCCGCAAAATCGTAACATTTTTCATGTAACTTTCTCTCTCTTCTAACTTGTCATGAAATCATGACAGTTCACACTGTGGACTCTCTTTTTTGCATTATGTCACGAAATTGTGACACATTTTTGTCCATACAACTTTCCTGGCAATGTGTCGTGAAATCACGACACTTTTCCTTCTATGCCTTCCTGCACTTTTCGAGTCACGAAAATGCGACATGTCATGAAATCATGACACTTTCCATCTTGCTCTCCTTCTCTGCCAACATGTCATGAAATCGTGATAGTTTTACCAAAAATTTCTCTCTCCTCAAACATGTCATGAAATCATGACAGTTTTGCCAGCACTTTCTCTCTCCTCAAACATGTTGCAAAATCGCGACAGTTTTTCTAGCCTGCTGCATACTTTTTCTTACTTGTATTTTTCTTGATCTTTTACAAATGGGCCACTAAGGACTTCTTGGAAACTCACTGTCCATGCTATAACCTTCATCAAAACACATTCTTTGACATCAAATCAAATTGCTTCAAGAACTTCTTGACATCAATGACAACATCTACACTTGAGCAGAAACAATGTACCCAAGGTACCCAAAATTGCCAACAATCTCCCCATTTGTCATTGATGGAAAACGTTTACTGAAACACATCTTAGGAGCCAAAATTCAAACCAACTGTTCCAACAACTTGAGAATTTGCCTTTGAATTTTTTCTCCCCCTGACTTGAAGCTTTCCTCTTCACATTGAAGCTCTCCCCCTTACTCATATCTCTCCCCCTTACTCAAAACTCTCCCCCTTTGTCATCAATGGCAAAGGGTCACCTTTGGGGCTTGGGACTAAGAATGAGCTTCTTAGCTTAGTCCCTCCCCCACCTCCTCATGAGGAGATTAAAACTAGGGTGGGAGTAAAACTCCCATTAGGCACTGATCATCATCAGTGTCTACAATTTCCTTGTCGGGCCTTTTCTTGAACTCTTTGCCCGCATTCCTGTTTTTCTCATTGTTCTTGTTCTTGATCTCATCCCTGTTCTTTTTCATGCCTTGATCCTTGGACCTGATCATGCCACTATTTTTGTTTTTATACCTAGGAAGATCAACTCTACACTGTCTAGCTGTGTGACCTGCATTGTTGCAGTTATAACAAGTAACACTGTTATTTCTATTCAGCATACCTGTTCTTTGAATCCGCTTGTTATGACTAACCGTGTTCCTATAATTAGTCATGCAAAAAATTGCCTTATGCTCGAACTGTTTACAAGAGTAGCAATACCCTTGAAATAAATTATGGCCCCTAAAATTGTCATTTACCTTCCTTACTTGAGTCATGCAATGCGAAGCCATGTGGCCAAACCTATGACACACAAAACATCTGCCATTAAACTTTCCTGTAAATGACCTTCTAGGTCCGGTAAACTTTTTCTTCGCATTCAGAATTTTGTTTTTTGTTTCTGCACATCTATCACTCATGGACTCAAGATCTGTAATACTTTCCTCATCAGAACTCTCTTCCTTTTGAAATATCTTGCTAGATTTCCCAACCTGTTTCTTGTGCGGCTCAACAAAACCAAGACCTGTTTTATCTGTTGGATTTCTGTGACCTTTGATGAGAGACTTAACCCTTTTGGAGCTATCTTGAAACCTGTACAACTTATCCTTGTACTCTTTAGCTTCCACTTCCAAAGAAGCCATTTTCTGTTCCAACTCATTATACTCAAGAATCTTAGACTCTAATTCATCCTTGAGTTACTGTGTCTTAGCTATAGAGAAGTCAAGACTTTCTATAAGATCGTCTCTCTCCATACAACATTCATCTAACTTATCATTGAGTCTATCATTCTTCTTTCTTTCCTTTTTCAAAACACTAAGAGCATTATTAAGTTCACTTTCAAGATCTTTTAATTGTTTGCTTTCTGAATCCTCAAGGCCTTTTCTAGATTTCTTATCACTAGAGGTGCTACCTTTTTCAAAAACCATACAAGCATCTTCTTGATAGTTTTCTAAAGCATCATTATACATACTGGAAACCAAATCATTATTTGTACAGTCATCCTCAAGGTGACCAAAATTTCCACATCTAAGACATTTCATAATAATGAATCTATGTTTCGGTTCTTCCTCTTTTTTTGATATGAACATCTCATTTTCCTCATCACTTGAAGAGCTTTCACTATCACTGCTAGAAAACTTACTTGTTTTTTCTAGGTATAAACTCTTCTTGTTCTTGTGTGAATACCTATTTCCTTGATTGCTGTGATCATATTTGTTCTTTCTGTAATACCTGTGTTTTTCAGAATCCTTGCTCTTAACATCCTGTTTCTCTTCATCACTTTCATTCTTTGAAATAGTACAGTCAGTAGCATAATGACCAAACTTTTTGCAATTAAAACATCTTATATTTTTCATGCTTTTGCTCTTCCTAGAGAACTTCCCTTTCTTGCTGTAGTATGCTTCTTCATCACTAGAAGACTCATCACTTTCTTGAGGTTGTTTACCCTTAGATTTCTTGGTAGCCTTGAAAGCTGCCTCTTTCTTGACATCAACCTTCACTTGAGTTCTCAACTCAAATGCTGCAAGTATACTATGAAGCTCATCCCTTTTTAGCTTGTCCAAATCTTTAGCTTCCTCAATAGTAGAAATCTTTTCACTAAATCTATTAGGAAGAGATCTTAAGATCTTATCACAAACATCATTTTCAGCAAGCTCAAGTCCTAAGTCTTTCATGGAGTTAACAACTTCATCCATGCAAAGCATGTAATCACTAATATTTTCATCATCATTCATCTTGAGTTGTTCAAACATACCTTTGAAATGTCTCAACTTGGCCTTTCGGACATTTGCATCACCTGTGTGAACCACCTACAACTGTTTCCACATTTCACTAGATGTCTTGCAGTGAATCACCTTGGTAAGATCTGCCTTCTAGTAAACCCTTCAGGATTGCATTCATTGCTTTTGAATTGCTATGATGTAGGAGCTTGTCTTCTTTAGTATAAGGACCATTTTCAGGAATAGTGTACCCATCTTCAATCACTTCCCAAACCTCATTACCAAGTGCCATTAGATAAACCTTCATTCTTGCACTCCACAGACCGAAATCTGATCCATCAAGAATAGGTGTTGCATTGCCACTTGAATAATCCATTGTGTTCTTAACCTGTTCTTCCTTGAAGCTGTTAAACCTTTCCGAAGGAACCCGCTTTGATACCAATTGAAGAACACAAGCTTATACTGAGAGGGGGGGTGAACAGTATAAGACCGCTTTTTACTTTTTCCTTTGATTCAACTTGCAGTTCAATATTATGCAGTGTAAAGAAAATAGTATCAATAGTAGTAAGAAAAGAAATGCACAAAAAACACCATTCACAAAAGAGGCACAACACTTTACGTGGTTCATCCAATGCAGGCTACTCAACAGATAAAATTTTTCACTAAATTTTATCACCTCAAATTCTAGGAAACCTTTCCCGATTACAAAGTTTATGGGTACCAACCCAAAGGAGATACCTTCCCCTAGCTTTGCTCTAACTGGTGATCCTCTAGAATACCTTTGCCTCTGCAGCCCTTAGCAAGTGGAACTCTATCCATAGAAGACACCTGTCTTCCCTACTCTGGCTGGAGACCTCTGTCCTCAACTCTTTCACCTCCAAAGCTGGTCCTCTTATCTGTACCAAACATAGTCCTTCTGTCTGGCACTAATGTCCTCAAAATTTTAACCTTTGCACAATTATAGCACTCGATCAAACATCCACTTATGCACCTCTGCACAAACACAGCAGCACTGTCTTCGCACACTCTACTCCTCGACGATTGAACTTCTCCCCGCACTCTGCTTCTACGAAAGTCACACTTCGAATGCACACTTCGATCAATGTTCAATCTCTTCAAACAACCCTCTTTTTATACTAACAATCAAGATCTAAAACCTTGGTCTTAGTCGGTTGTTATTCTTTAACTACGTCGGCTACCAAACCCTAACCTGCGTCGGCCCAGATTTAACTTTGTCGGCTCAAAGTTAACTCTATCCTTCAATCGCTTCTAGTTCTGTAGCTTTTCCTTGAAACTACAACATGTCGCGATATCATGACACCTTTGCCTATCGAACACCTTATTTTTCCTACTTTCATGAAATCATGACACTTTTTGCCTTTGTCTGCCTTGACTATGTCCTTGTCACAAAAACGTGACACTTATAACTTTTGCTGACGTCATCTTCACTCCTGTCGTGAAATCATGACACTTTAGTCTTCATTGCCTTCTTTTCTGCTTTTGTCATGAAATTACGACACATCTGCTTCTGTTGATGTCATCTTCAACTCTGTCGTGAAATCGTGACCCTTTTGACTTCAAGGCCTTCTTCTCTGCTTGCACTAGCAAAAATGGAACATGTCATGAAATCGTGACACTTTCGCCTTCGTGCTCTTCCTTCTTCAATTCATCATGAAATCATGATGCTTCTTCTATTGAAGACTTGCTTACTATTTTTGTCATGAAATCGTGACACTTTCTGCATTCGCAAGATTTCTCTTCAATCTGTCACAAAATCATGACACTTTCTGCATCCGTACAGCTTCTTTGTAGCCTGTCGCAAAATCATGACGCTTCTCATTTCAGACTCTTCCCCTTTGTTGCATGTCACAAAATTGTGACAGTTCTCTCTTCGAGCTTTTTATCATGTCATGAAATCATGACAGTCCATACCTCGACCTCTGTAGCATGTCGTGAAATCGCGATAGTCCTTACCTCGACCTCTGCAACATGCTATGAAATCACGATATTTTTCATGTAACTTTCTCTCTCTTCTAACTTGTCGCGAAATCATGACAGTTCACACTACGGACTCTCTTTTTTGCATTATGTCATGAAATCGCGACACCTTTTTGTCCGTACAACTTTCTTGGCAATGTGTCACGAAATCACAACACTTTTCCTTCTCTGTCTTCCTACACTTTTTGAGTCACAAAAATGTGACATGTCGTGAAATTACGACACTTTCCATCTTGATCTCCTTCTCTGCCAACATGTCATGAAATCACGACAGTTTTGCCAAAAATTTCTCTCTTCAAACATGTCGCAAAATCATGACAGTTTTGCTAGCACTTTCTCTCTCCTCAAACATGTCACGAAATCATGACAGTTTTTCCAACCTTCTGCATACTTTTTCTTACTTGTATTTTTATTGATCTTTTGCAAATGGGACACTAAGGACTTCTTGGAAACTCACTGTCCATGCTGTAACCTTCATCAAAACACATTCTTTGACATCAAATCAAATTGCTTCAAGAACTTCTTGACATCAATGACAACATCTACACTTGAGCAAAAGCAATGTACCCAAGGTACCCAAAATTGCCAACAGATAGCTCACCAATGCTTGAAGTATACATTTGAAGGTGAGGTGCATGTAGTCTCGACGGACTTAGAACCCTTCAAGTATTGTAATGCGGTGCAGCTGATGCCATAATCGACCCTACCATTGACGTATTTGGATTTCCAGTTAAATCCATCTAAAAAGGGTTCAATTCCATAGGCATTCCTGTTAGCAAGTTCTTCAAAACCCCAGTTGGGTTCATCTTCATCGTCTGGTCCTCCACCAACAACACCATCTATGGAGACCAAATAGAAGGACAAAGGGAAGAAACCCTTGGAAGAGGCAAAACCTTTGGAAGATACACTACCATCAATATCAACTATCTCTACAGAGGAAATTCATAGCCAAATGGAAGTCGAACCTCCTAGTCCACCCGACATGGAGTGGACTCAAGGAGAACTTCCATTCCCTCCCCATTAATCACCAATGATCAATTTTGAAATGGCCAATACGGGCCTAGGAGAGTATCTGGTGCAGAATATTGTAGCAATGCCTGCACTAGAGTCCCTGCAAGACATGGGGATACCTCGCATTCCCATTGGAACTATTGTTCCCCTAGGCTACCCGTCGAACTAGAAAAATTTTGTGTATGGGGGCCTTGATCATGGCATTGCACCATGCACGCAAGAAGACAAGGATGAAGAGCCTTTTACTAAAAATGTCAATTATTTGTCTAACCCAGACTTTTCTCTAAGATACCTTGGCCAATGCAATTGGCACGGATATGGGTTAGGTAGATATGAGCAGGGGATACGTGTTCTTTGCCAACCAAGATACCAAATGTCGTATGACAATTCAAGAGTAGGGTTCAACCACCCCATGCCCTTGGACATCTTGGTAGAGAACATGCAAGGCCTAGGGATAGGCAACAAGGGGGGATTGGCATCAGATCCATATGCCAACCCTAATACCACATATACATTGAGGGATTATCTCCCATTAATGGCAATCAACCTTGTTGGCCATAGCAATCCCTTCCCTTCGCTCGAGAGAGGAGAGAGCTCGAGAGCTCATTTTTAGGGAGAGTCTAGACAATGGCAAGAAGGGTCCTTAGAGGACGAATCGGAATATGAGGTAGCACCATGGGACCCCTTCGAATCAGATAGCAATCACTCACAGGTGATCCCCATGGATGATTATCAAGAAAACCTCTTGACAATGTTCCCCTTGGATGCTCCAATCGAGCAAGTGCCACTCCAAGGAAATCAAGTCCCCCCGCAGAGAGCGGAACAACCCCAATGGGGCCAGATCAATTTTCTTGAGCAAGGTGAGCCTTTAATGCCGCAAGCATTCAAATCCAATGAAGGCCTTTGGATCTTCGATAGTGATTATGAAGACGAAACTGAGATGGCATATCTTAATCACATGCGGCAAATGCGGTGACCATACCCCTTGGAGATTAACGACATGTTCGAACAATTAAACATAAGGCTTGGGCATGAGTGGTACATAGACCCAGCACGGTGGGACCAAGTGTTGGATCCGCTACTCTAGGCATACAAAGCATACCTTCTACCTAGAGACCCTATAGTGCCATCAGTGCCAAGGGCAGACCCTATCTTCTTATCCGCACATAGGGCCGATCCATTCATGCCCATCCCTCTAGAGCTAGATCTAGAGCATAGAGAGCATCCAAGATGTCCGAGCACCCACACCCACGGTAATGGAGACCAAAATCATTCCATCAACATGATCTCCATTGACTTAACCACCCCCATCCGTAATTTGGTCGATCCAACATAGTCATTGTCTCTAGACATAGATGCCATAGACTAGGATCACATCAATTCCCCTCCATCCCCATCCGAGTACTGGCATTTTGATGAAATGCTTCATTTTACCTCTGGGCCAACTCAGGATATCTTCCATGCTGAAGAAGGACCCAAGGTTCCTAACGATGATCTTAACTCAACAAATGATATCCACTTGATCCCAACTCCACATCAGTTGGAGGACGGATCCCACATGTCAGTCGAGGAGACGACTGACGTAGACATCGACTCAGACCCAATGAATCCACAGATTATCAAGCTGGGGGTAAGTCTATCCCTCGAAGAGTGAGCCGACTACATTGCCCTTCTCAAAGAGAAGAAGGAGGTTTTTGCATGGTCATACAGAGACATGTCGGGACTAGACCCATAGCTAGTCACGCATAATCTAACGCTTGATCCGATAGTCAAGCCAGTTAAGCAAAAACTACGCAAGATGCACCCAACAATGGCCTTAATGGTCAAAGATGAATTGCAAAAGTTGTTGGATGCACAGTTTGTCATCTACATGGATTATCCACCATGGCTATCCAACATGGTGCCCATCAAGAAGCCTGATGGGAGGATTCGCATATGCACTGATTTTCGAGATCTAAACAAAGCAAGTCCTAAGGATGATTTTCCCTTGCCAAGCATCGACGCATTGGTAGACGCTACAGCAGGTCACGAAATGCTTTCCCTCATGGATGGTTTCTCGGGATACAATCAGATTTGTATCAATCCCGAGGACCAGCTAAAAATGGCGTTCACAATGCCTTGGGGAACATTTTGTTATAAGGTCATGCCTTTTGGCCTTAAAAATGCTGGCGCCACCTACCAACGTGCCATGACATACATCTTCCATGACTACATGCACAAGACTTTGGAAGATTACATGGATGATTTTTTGGCCAAATATATTTTGCGCCCAGATCATCTCGGTGACTTAAGCAAGATCCTCGATCGCCTCATGGAGCATAGAGTCAAACTGAATCCCAAGAAGTGCGTTTTTGGCATCACATCTGGAAAACTCTTGGGCTTCATAGTCTCAAAATGAGGTATCGAGGTGGACCCAAACAAAGTCAAGGCAATCCTTGAAATGCTTCCCCCAACTACCATCAAGCAACTCAAAATCCTGCAGGGAAAGGTCGCGTCGATCAAGCACTTCATAGCGCAGCTATCTGACAAGTGTCGACCAATGAACAAGTTGTTGCACAAGGGGGTAGCATTTCACTGGGATGACGAGTGCCAGTCAGCCTTTGATGACATTAAACAATACTTGGCTTTGCCACTAGTATTGGCACCACCTAGACCAGGAGTGCCATTCTACTTATACATCTCATCTACTGAGGTGGCACTGGGAGCCATGTTAGCCCAGAAGAACGAACTTCACAGAGAATAGGCTACTTACTATCTTAGCCGCACCTTGGTCAGCTATGAACTTAACTATGCATACGTTGAAAAACTCTGCTTTGCAATGGTGTTTGCTACCAAAAAGCTATGCCATTACATGATGAGCAACAAGACGTATGTTGTGTCTAAGGAGAATCCATTGCGGTACATGATGAGTCGTACTTATCATAGTAGCCGCACGGCGAAATGGATCATGTTGTTGACAGAATTTGACATAGATTTTATCGGACAAAAATCCATAAAATGTCAGGTCATAGCCGATCAACTAGCAGAGGCTCCTCTCGAAGATGATCAACCTCTAGTCATAGAACTACCCGATGATGGGGTCTTCCATGTCTCAGAATCACCAGATTTTGACGAGCCTGAGTCACAGGCCGACATAACCCTATTTTTTGATGGTTCTAAATGTGAGCAAGGTGGTGGCACGGGAATAGTATTCTTCACACCGTAGGGCACTCCAATGCCCCTGTCATTTAAATTAAATTTCCCATGCACCAACAACAATGCAGAGTATGAACCCTTGCTCATAGGTCTTCAGACAACAATCACCATGAACATTAAACGATTGAACATCTTTGGTGATTCACTGTTAATCGTCAACCAAGTCAAAGGGGTATTCCAATGCAAATGCCCAGTTTCTACAGGCCTACAAAGCCCTAGTGGACAAATTCTTGATAAATCTTGAATGGTACGACATCGAGGCACTCCCTCGATCATCGAATCATTTTGCGGACACTATGGCCTCCTTGGGGTCCTTAATCTCGCAAGACATTTCTGGTGAAATGACAACCATTCAAGTCAAAACATTATCGCAATCAGCGATGGAGCGAGCAAGCTCTGATTTAACGCCAGGAATCCACTTGATCCAGATTGAGCCGTCCATGGATAGGTTCTCTCGAATCCATGATCATTTGAATCATGCCAACTGGGGGTCCTTGTTCTCCCCTACTCCCATTAATAGCAATACAACGCTATTCTTGCAAGTTCTTTCCCGCTCAACTTTTTCTAGGGATAAACTTCAAGAGGGATTGGCCATTCAGACTGTCGAGGTTTTCGATCAGCAGGATTGGTATACACCCATCAGGGACTACCTCAAGTTAGGTAACCTCCCACTTGGATTGACACATGCCACACAATGATCATTCAAATAGAAAGTGGCAAAGCATGTCTTGTTAGGAGACATTTTGTACCGTCGAAGCTACGAAGGGAGTCTGCTTGGGCAATCACCCAAGAACACGATGGTACATGCAGTGGCCACTTCAGCGGTATGGCCATCGCAAAGCGCATTCTTTGCATGGGCTATTATTGGCCATCTTTAGAGCGAGATTGTTGCGCATATGTCAGAAGTGCATGAAGTGTCAACATCATGCCAATTTGACACACGTACCTTCCCAGGCCTTGCAATCGATCCAGTCGGCTTGGCCATTTTTGTAGTGGGGCTTAGATCTCATCGAAAATATCTCCCCTACATCATCCGACCATCACACGTTTATCATAACGGCCACAGAGTACTTCACCAAGTGGGTGGAAGCGGTTCCACTAACCTCTACGACTGGACCCCGCATTGTGGAGTTCATTTTGCATAACATCATATGTCATTTTGGTATTCCATCCAAGATAATCTCGGATAATGGGACGTCATTCAAGAACAAATATGTGCGTGCTTTGACCACAAAGTACAAAATTCAGCACAGTTTTTTGACACCCTATTATCCGTAGGCAAATGGGCAAGCAGAGGCGTCAAACAAAACGCTAGTCGCCATCCTCAAAAATATAGTCATAGATAATCATAAGGATTGGCACATTCAGATCCCACTTGCCCTATGGGCCTATCACACTAGCATTCGGACACCCACTAGGGCAACTCCATTTTCGCTCGTGTATGGCTTCGAGGCTGTCATGCCTCTCGAGTTGGAGATTCCTTCCCTACGCATATCAATGCATGAGTTCATCGATGATGACACTGCGTAGAAGGCCCGATTAGACCAGCTTACGTTGCTTGATGAACGACGTGTTAATGCTCTCGAGCATTTACGTATCTACCAAGAGCGACTTAAGAAAGCATACAACATGAAAGTTCACCTGAGGGACTTTCAGGTTGGTGACTTGGTCTTGAAAGAGAACCAGCAGAACTCTAATTTGCCACCCCATTTAAGGGACAAGTTCATGGCAAACTGGTTAGGTCCTTATGTCATTGATAGTAAAATAGGACCTGGAACATACCGGCTAGCCTCTCTTGATGGAATCAAGGAACTAGAACCCTTGAACATCAGTCATTTGCGGCCCTTCCATATTTAAAAGAGCCATAGCCCAACCCCAAAAGCTCCAAGGATTCCCATAATCGCTTGGTCAACCCAAAATGCTCCAAGGATTCCCATAATCGCTTGGTCAACCCAAAAAGCTCCAAGGATTCCCATAATCGCTTGGTCAACCCAAAAAGCTCCAAGGATTCCCATAATCGCTTGGTCAACCCAAAAAGCTCCAAGGATTTCCATAATCGCTTGGTCAACCCAAAAAGCTCCAAGGATTTCCATAAATCACTTGGTCAACCCAAAAATCTCCAAGGATTCCCATAATCGCTTGGTCATCCCAAAAAGCTCCAAGGATTCCCATAATCGCTTGGTCAAAAATAAGCAAATCCAAAAAAAAAAACCAACAACAAAATCATCAAAAATAACAAAAATTTGCATCTCATTCCCATGCATACGCAAAATCATCATAACAACATAGAGCTCTTTTTGCATCTCACCTTCATATTCACAAAAATCAATCCCTCAAAAATACAAAAATATATAGCTGCATTCAGCATCAAACCCATACATTGCATATTTGTGGTCATAAAGGTCAAAGCGCCATAGACTGTCATTACTTGGCAAAACCATCATCTTCTACATTTTTTCACTTTATCAATAGCTCATCGCCTATAACCGCCATTCATGTTATTCTCCCACATCATAGTCAGTTGTTTTCTCATGTATCAAGAGTTTTCGTCATTCAGTCGTCATTAGCTTTCTAGCCACATACTATACCAAGTCAGAAAAATTTTACGCAGGTAGAATTCTACTTGGATCACACCTTGTTACGTAGCATCCCAACACAAGTTAAAACATATAACAAAATTCCCAAGTTGTGTGAATGAAAGATGAACCCTGCAAAGCAATCCAGGTCACCATAAGCGAAATGGTTATCTTGCTCATCCCCCTGTGCGAATGACCCCAAGAATGTTGAGAGTTGGCAAAAGGACAAGCATCCTCCCTACCCAATTCCCCAAGAATCCCAAGTTCTCAAAAATTTGCAAACATCAAAAAATTTGCAAAAGTCAAAACTCCAAAATTTGACATCACAACCAAAGTGCATACATCAAAAAGCACATACAATAGTGATTCTCATCACTCACTATTCAAAATCCCTTGCTCAAAAAAAAAAAAAATATACAAAAATAAACAATGATTTTTATCACTACAAAAGAGCAAGTATCCCAATACAATTGAAGAAAAGAAGGGAGTCGAACTTGAATCCCTGGAACTCTCAGCATTCCGACAGGTCATGAGGCAAACCTTAGTACCGGTTTGGTTGATAGCCTATCGGTCACTAGTGGTAAACCTCCCGCATGACGATATATCTGTCACATTAACTTGTGTGCAGATCAATGTTTGCATGTGGATGAGCTAGCTTATGGTATCCTACGATAGCACCGTAGATTAATCTGACTAAACACAACAAAGGAGTTAGTGGAGCTAATCAGGTGATCCTCAGTATAGGTTTGGTTGACAGCCTATCTGGCACTGGCGGTATCCTGACCTAACACCACATAAATGAACCCAATTGCACACACAGGGATGTGAAATAACTTGGTCCAAAACAAGTCCGATTCATACCTTGTTCAAAAAGTCTTGTGAGATAAAGTACAGTCGTGGCTAGTTAGTTAAAACATCTGAGTCTCAAAAAACCTTAACTACATTCGAAACCAACTTGCTATATTTTATTCTCGCCATACCAAAAAAAAAAAAAACATGTATACATAAAAAGCTATTTACCACAGCCATCGCCTAGGACAAAAAGCCATAAAGTTCTAAACAGTCTATGGTGCGACTACCAAACATCACAAATTCAATTCATCCATTCCATTTGCATATCATATAAATTAGAAACATTTGCACTCATCAACACATATGCATTCATCACTATAACTTAACATGCATACATCCATATTCATCAATCATCATGCATAAAATCAAATCATCACATGCGCATAAACAAAATAAAGTCATCTGTATATATCATCAAAAATGCCCATAGGCTACAAAGAACCGGTCATGTGACCCCACAACCAAAATCCAAAATCTCAAAACCCCCAAGCCTAAGGCATCGGCCACCATGATCACGCAGGATCGGTGCGACGAGAACTACCCCCGTGGTGTGGGTCCTATGGGACCCCTCAGGGCGGCTGTTGCTAGCCCCCACATCATGCCTACTACCACCTCCCTCATCCAATCACCTGTGACGAGATGATGCTGACTACTTAGTACCACTGTCCCTCGTCCGATGTGAAGAGCCACCTCCAGGGGGCTCAGGTAACCGCCCACCGAGGCGGATAATCTCTCCCTCCATATCCATCCGATGTCGAGACCAATCTGTCTCCCACCAAGACCAATCTACCTCTCGCCATAACCACTCTGCTTCCCGCCGATGGTAGTAAGCTACTACATCATCGCGCTGTGCCAGCTGCATCCGTAGGAGATCCCTCTCCTGTGCAGCACTGGTGTCCCCATCCCCTCGGTAGTGTGTAGTGAATATGCTCTCTCGCTCCACCAGCTGAGCCCATAGGAGATCCCTCTCCTACAAAGCTTCCCCCAACTCCTCATCTCGCCTCTATAGTAGCTCCACCAATCATGCATTCTCAGCGTGCACCCCTACCTCCGTGTCCTCCACCATGTCCTAATGCATAGGTGCCTCTGGAATAGCAGCCTACTCTGGCTCCCACTACTCCGGGACGTCCTGCATCTCCGGCTGATCCGGAGCCCCAAAATCCATGCCCAAGTCATCCACCTCCACCATGTCCGCATCCTCTAGCGGAGCTCCCCAACCCTCACCTGGTGCCTCCGCACCATCATCCCCTACTGCTGCCACCTTCGCACCTCCCAGTGGTCCCTCTCCCCACCATCACCATAGTATCCACCACTGATCATACTCTAGCGTAGTCCCGACGTCATCCACATCTGGGACATCGATCACCGCATCCGAATCCTCACCCAATGGCGCGATGACCGACCGATCTAGAGTCCTCTCGTCCCCCCGATGTCGATAGACCACGGGCTCACTAGGCAACCCCTGGTGCACCCTAAACTGTCGTGTCACCCGGTTATATGGGAAGAACTCCTGCTCGGTCCCATGCCACCCGATCAGCCACCGCTCCCTACGTACCTACCGGAGCCACTCTCCAGCCTCAAGCCAGGCTGGACAGTCCCGATAGGGTCACCAGAACACCTCCCCCAGAGCAAGCTAAGCGAAGGCATCGGCATAGTGCCCTACGACACCTGCCCACCGTCGACTCTGTCCCTGCTCCTCAGACCGCCGCCATAGAGCCGCATAACCGATATCCTTATCCACCATCTCCACCCACGTCATCCATGGTAACCCCGTAGGTCTCTCCACCGCTATGTGCTACCAACCCCAGCTCTGCAACAGATAGCTACAGCTGATCCCCTTCCACCTCCGGTAGCGGACCTCATATAGCTCCCCATAGAGTTGTGCTAGCAGTGTCTATCCCCATCTCATGATCAAAGGCTCCTGCATCGAACACTCCACCAGCCGATAGACCACATCCAGTAGGTTCCATGGGAACCTCGCACCTGACGAGTCAGGTAGCAAGCATGTTGGAAATGAGGCCCATAAGCAATGCATGCCTCACTCCCAACACCCCCCTCTCAAACCACCATCGAACCAGAATCCCACCCATCTGGCAGTCAACCTCTGCCATCTCCACTGGACCATCCACCCCCAACTCCTCCCCATGCCCGAAGCAACGGGTCAGCACCGCTGTCCGCTGATCCCGCGACATCGTCCTGATCGACAGTCCGTCTATTGGAATCCTAAGAATCCGATAGACATCCTCCAAAGTGACTGTCATCTCCCCTATTGGGAGATGGAAAGTATTAGTCTAGGGATCCCACAAGTTGATCAGGGCCATCAGGTAGGCCCGATCCCCAATCACTGGCTCCAGCCGAGCCACCTGCTTGAGCCCGAGGGCGTCAAGCCACTCCTAGTCAGCCACAACTAGCGCCTCCCGCGCTTCAGCAAACACAGTCGGCACACGATACCGACTCTTCACAACCTGCAATAGACAACAAAATAAGCACATTAGAATCATGAAAAATAGTGTACAACTACACACCACATAAATAAAAACAACAGTTAATTTGTCAACCTAGGGTTTATACTCTTAATTTGATAAATTACAACAAACAAAAAAATCAAACATAACAAAATTTAATACAAGAAAATAATAAAGAGGGAGTTCACTTATTGGTCTCGCTTCGGCTCCGCCGCTCGATCCGGTTTGTGCACTCATGGTGGCAGAAAAATTTGGTAGCGCTTCGCTTCGTAGAATTGACCTCCTCCTCCTCAGAGCTCCAAATCGCCAGAAAAACAAGTGCAAATGAGCCCAAACCCTAGTTTTGGCCTTTAAATAGGCTTTTTGAGCCTATAATCGTTCCTCCCTGGGATGAGCGCTCTGGTTAGCGCTCGTCCCACCCTGGAAAGAATGCTCAATAGGAATTCGTCCCACCCAGGAATGAATCCAGAGATAACATTTCACAAAATAGCAAAAATGCACAAAAATGCACCAAAAATAACAATAAAACTATCCAATGAGAGTGCTTTTGCACTTGAAATTCTGGGCATGCAAAATAGATGTCGGGGTCACAAATCCTCACTATCCTACTCCCTAAGAAGGCTACCATAGCTGGACCGCTCCACGAGAAGATGGATCTTCGAGAATTTCATCCCCAAACGACGTCGCCAAAAGGGTCAAAACCCAACCAAAAATAGCAATAACATTGCCGAACGAAGGCGCCTTCACGCCTGACATTCTTGGCATCCAAAATAGATGTTGGGGTTATAAATTGTCACCATCCTACTCCCTAAGAAGGCCACCATGGCCGGACCGCTCCACGGGAAGATGGATTTTTGACAATTTCAGCTCCAAAAAGGCATCACCAAAAGGGTTAAAACCCACCAAAAATAGGTCTAAATGTCGAGAAAACTGCACACACATTCAAAGATCAAACATCTGAAGGCACCCTTACCTAAGTCATCTTGGGTCAAGTGACTCGTCGCTTTTCTCATGTTGGTCATTCCCTCATCGATTCGTCGCTTGAGGGGGTAGTCACACTTAGTCACCAATCAACAAATACACACCCAATCATGGAAATGGCATGCATTCAAAGAATCATTGACAAAGACAATCATGCTCCTGCTTGGGGTAGTAAACAAGCAATAATCACAAGCTGATCAATCACTTGGCATTCGTGAATCATGAACTCAAGGTTCCCATAGACAAAAGGTTGCGCCCTTTGCCTATTCATGACTGATCAATGTCCAAGCTCAAGTAACACCTCACCGAAAAAGGTTAACACTTGAATTGAGTTCCTTCGCTCGTCAGAAGCAAGGATTCAAGAATGCATGCCCTCTTCATACTTGGGGCATCAAAATTTGGTTAGGTTACTAAGAAACCCTAATCATTAGTGCTTTGGTTATCTATTTTTGCTCGACGCTGTGCCTTGCACAACGCATCCCAAAAAGGGGCATCTATAGACACCAAAATAGCACCAATCCGATTATGTGACTACAAACACTGATCACATTGGCACACACAGCCCCCAGGGCAGCCCCCAGAGGTTAAACAGTGGTCCTAACCACTCTCACAGTAGTTTTGGAAGGTCAGAAATCATTTTGGCACCTTCAGGCACTTTGCTCAATATCCATTCCACCCAGGGACAAATTCAAAATGGGATTCGCTCCGCCCAGGGACGAATTCATAATTCGCTCCAGGGTGGGGCGAATTGCAGGTTTGATGGGAAAAAAGTCAAATCTTGACAAATGGCAGCTCGGATCCGCCACTTAATGCCTCCTTCATTTCATGGGAGCATGGGTGAGCATTTTCGAGCGTTAGAGGCTATTACAGGGGCAGTCATGAAGCCCCTAATCAGGGAGGAATCTTCCCTCCCCTGGAAGGGCATGGCTGCCAAGTGGTGCCCCTGCATGCTCATCCCAAGAGACCTCCAGGTCTATAAATTGGTGGGTTTTCTCACCCCAAAAAGATGGAGAGTAAGAGCAATTTTGAGCAACGAAGTGCTACCATTTTATTTCCCCATACACCCTTGTGCGATTTGTGCCTTTCACATCCTTGATCTCTTTTAGAGAGGAGGTCATAGGGTGACTATTGGAAGGACGAATATTGAGCCCAAAACCCGACATTTGACCATAGTATACCACCCAATTTTTCGACAACCCCTTGTAAGAGATTTTGGACCCATCCCAAGTGGATTGGTGCCGAAATCAGGCCCCAAACGGTGGGCGGCCCGTCCGGGCGCCCCCGCACTGCTGCAGGCCTAATCGTCCCTTTTAGGAGCGATTGGGAATCTATAGAAGATTTTTCTTTCTATCATTTTCATTTTTTTGCATTCAATTCTATGATGCTTAGATAGGTTGTCATTTAAATCTCGTCTCATTTTGAACAATTTTGATCATGTTTCTATATTCGTTCGCTTTTACTAACTTGCAGGTAGCATCATCATATTCCCATTGATGGAGGTCAAATTGGGAAAATCCAACCATCTGGGTCTTCCCAAAATGCCCCCAATTAGCTAACCCCAAATTTGTAGATCTTTTGGAGCTTCCTAGGTAGGACATTTGGGACAATACCTTTTCGGCATTTTGTTGCAGGTGAATTCGTCCCGCCCCGAAGCGAATTCAAATCGGTGAGGAATTTCCTGACTGTTCTTTTTGCAGTGCCCTCCTGGTGATGTCCTGATGCCCCTGTCAAATTTTTAGAGCATTTGGATTCATTTTAGTCACATTTTAATTCATTTTTCTCATTCATTTATCGTAGGCTTGGGGATTGCATGCTTTGTTTTATCCGTAGGTGCTATTGACTATCTTTTGTTTCCTTGAACGTAGGACTAGGATAGCGGAGGAGCATCCAAGAATCAACATTCGTAGACACAAGCGGTGGTGACATTTTGGTCCGCCCATATTACATGTGGGCACGCGAAAGAAGGAAGGCGATCCATGGATGTAACCAAGAGATGAATTTAACGCTCCTCGCCCCTGAAAAGGGAGGATGTGAATTGTAACCAAATTGTGAAATACATCAATAAAAGAGAAGGGCTGTTATTTCATTTGGGTTTCAATTCATGCTTTCTCCATTTCATGCATTTTTAATTCGTAGGATTTAGCGTTGAGTTTAATTCCATTTTTTGCATCGTGCTTGGAGTTTTTCCTTTTTTTTTTTCGTATCCTCGTGCTTTCATAAAGCATAGCACATTGTTAAATGCTCTCAATGTAAATGTGATGGGTACAATATGTGTCTTGGGTAACTTTAAATGACTCAATGCCTTGGCCATTATAATATTGATCAACAAACTAGTATCGATCAAGACCCTCTTGAATGGCATGTGATTAACACATGTGATGATATGTAATGGTAGGTCAGCCACATCTGTAGGAACCATCCTGATCTCATGATCATAGAATTGAATAATTGGTTCCTAGAACTATTGCACATGTCCCACAAAATTGTGAATTCTTGAGCATCCTGGGACTGCACCTCGATGGACCTTTGAATGTCCATGAGAGTCTCCCTGTGCCTAGGGGACTATTGTATTAGCTCGTATATGGACAAATTCATAGGAGTTATTTGTAGTTTTTGAACCAACCTACTCTGTATGGTCACCATCGGTCTCATTGGTGGGCCTGGAATATTTTGAACTGGTCACTGATTCGGTGTAGCTTGTATCCTTATGGGAGCACGAGGTTGATTCGGTTGCTCATATCTCCTATGTCTGGTAACAACATTGACCATGCCTATGAACCCTTGGGTAGGTGGTTCAATGTGCACTTGGTTGACCTAGCCAACATTGTTGCATGGCACCTCATGGTTTGGCAATGAATTTTTATAAATCCCCATGTTTTGGTTGTTGGGTTCCTACGGATTATTTGGCACTATAAGCTCACATTTATTGATCATATTTTGCACTATATGTTTGAAGGACCAACATACCTCGATGTCATGGCCCTTCATGTGATGAAAGATTCAAAATAGATCATCCTGATACCTCTTTGGCTTGGGTTGGTTAGGATCGACCAGTTTAACTTCGGGCAACCTGATTGCCTTAGCCTCGCACAACTGATGAAATATCGATGTCAGTGATTCCGTCAGAGGCATGAATTGGAGAGGTGGATATTTTTCCTTATATTTTCCCTTGTAATTGTTCTTGCACTGCTCATACTACCTAGGAGGAGGTTGGGCCTGATAATTATGCTTTTATTACCCCTTATCCTCTTTTTGGAGGTTTAGCACCACTTGATTGACATGGGCTTGCTTGCCCTGATGTTTAGTGGAGCTCTTCTTGTGCCCCTATTTCCTATTCTTGAGCTTCAAGTTGCCTTCTTGCAACTTGATGTCCTCAATCACATTGGCTTGCACCAAATATTCCTTGAATTTCTTGTAGTGTTGTAGTTGCAACAATAATGATATGTGCTTGGCACAACTCCTTGTGAACATTCAGGTTAGTTCTGTAGCAGTAATAAGGAATGGTAAACTTACCATTAATATCCTCCACCTATTTATGTACTCTATGACTGTCTCATCATCGCGTTGAGCTAGTGCAGCTGGATCAGAAAGGTTATCTTTCTTCTTGACGCCAAAAGAAAAGCATTCAAGAAAAGCATTTGTTAGTTGCTCAAAAGTGGTGATACTGTACTTATTTAGATTATTAAACCACTCCTAGTCCATGCCTAAGAGGGTTGTGATGAATGTACACAAAATCAAGGCATCATTGCTTACAATTTAGAAACACATGTCCAAAAATATTGTGACATCTTGTGCATCTTTGTCACCTTTAAATTTATCTAACCTGGGCATGTCAAAATGCTCAGGATATGTTGGAATAGGCACCGAGGGGTCCAAAGGCTCATTATGAATCTTTCTTAATGTCATATTTTGGGAAGCCACGCCTCACCTCTCAATTGCTTTTACCTTCTCTTCTAAGGCCTTATAGGCCTGTGAGGATAGAAATTCCTCCTCCCTAAGATTGCGTGAGGGTGGTCTTGGAGGTACATTCTTCCTCGAACAAGGTGGAGGATGTGGATCTTCCTCCTCCTCAACTTGGGAGTGTTCAGGATATTCTTGATCATCTCCATCTCCCTCTTCTTCCTCACATTGTCCTTGCCTTTGATCGTTGAGTGGTGGTGACCACTCTCTATGTTGGGCACTGACATGAGTATGAGCGTCTCTGCACTCCTGATGCACATCGGCTTGTGAAAAATCCCTCCTATGAGTGTGCTCTCTTTGCTCAGCATGAGTGAACAATCCAACCCTAGCTAGCCTATATTCTTGTTCTATGTGCTCCTTTTGGGTAAGGATGTGTTCCTCATGCATATGCTGCTCATATAATCTCTATCTAATGAGCCTATGCACCTGAAGATTCTCATCTTCAATGTGTTGCCTCTCTAGGTGAGCATACTCTAATTTATCTTGGAGGAGATGTCATATCTACTTGAATACTAGTCTATGTGATCTATCCATGTGATTGGCTATAATAGGCCTTTGGTATGTATACTTCGTGTGAGCAACCTTATGGGTTCTATACCCACCTGACTCATTCGCCACACTTTTACATTTGTTCATAAAAATAACATTGGCATAATGCTGAATCCTGAGTTGTGTGGCACCATGCATGGATGGTGGATGTGACACATGAGGGTGCTTGGAAGCCTCCCCATTTTCTTTGGTAGTCCTAATGGTGCTTCTTCTATGCACACTCGAAGCACAAGTGGGCAGAGTTGAAGGCTTGCAGCCTAACTACTCTAAGACACTACCCAAACCATCCAACTATCTAGATCGCCATGGCTCATGTGGTGGCGTACCATTGGCTCCCACCTTTGATACATCGATAGTAATATTATGAGGCTCACCTCATGTGGAAGTGTGAATAGGACTATGCTCAGAAGTAGGCCTACCTGCATGCCTCTGAATGGGTGGATCTCTATCTCATCTATACTCTAAATTTGGAGGTGCGAAACCTCCTGTAGACCTAGCATGTAGGGGTACCAACTCGGCCCCCTATATGACATACTCATCGACTGATCCCATGGATGCACGTGTAATGCAATCTTGATAATGGATTTCGAGTGGAACACCCTCATGTTGAGAGGCTCCATGCTCTGTCCTATGTCTAGAAAAGTGTACAAAAACTCCTCTATCTGGGGTATGCTCAATGGTGTCCCCTCTTGTCGAATTGTCTCCTCTGATGCTAGTCAAATGATGTTCAGGAAGTGTGATGAGGCCCAAAAATTCATCATTATTGCACAATTTTTGACTACCATATGATAAGTTAATTGCCAAATAGTTGACTAAAATATACTATTTTTTAAGTGTTTACATGATTTTATGTTAGGAATACTATATCTCTGTTTTTGACTATTTTCAGCATTTTGTGACTGATTTTGCTTGATTAAGTAGCAAGTAAAAACATGCATTTCAATTAACCAAATATGGTATACTGATATACATTAACTTCTCAATGGTTTTTGAATGTTTTCATACCCTTAAACTTGTTTCAAATCCACATTGAAGCCAAAATTTTAGGACTGTCATATATCTAAAAATCTGAAAAAAAAAGCCATATAAAAATCAACAAGCTATCACTTTATAGGATCACCTTGAATTTGTCAATAAAAGCATGATGATATGGATTGAATGAGTTTAGAATGACTACAGAAGACATCTGACCTATTTAGAAGCATTCCCACATGGTCTAAATAGGCAACAATAGGGTATAACAGAGCAGGGACAATTGTGCAGCACTGTTGCACTATTTTAGCATTGTTACTTGGTGAATGAAGTGTATAAATTGGGTAGCAACTTGATGTACTCATTCATGTTGATATTTGAATAATTTTTCCATGTTCTAATTTGTTTGAATTTGCAAGAAATGCCAATATTTTACAACTGTGTAGGAGAGTTGGAAAATGCAGTAATTTACTATGTAAATTCCAGCAACCTACCAATGAATGACAAGGCATTGAATTCACACATGGAGAGGAATGAAGGCTATTGCAATATGATACTAAGGGCTAATCCACCTGATAAATGCAGCTAAAATCACTTGAAGAGAACATAGTTGGTCATTCTAAAGATCTTCGAATTGAACAGGTATCTTCGGATTGAGAAATACAGTCTCTTTGGATTGAGCCACTTAGCTCCAGATTGAGAACAAAAAGTGCTTTTTGAATTTTTGACTATTTTTGACAATGGAAAATTTGAAAGAATGTTTATAAGGTTAAGGAAAAATATCCCCCAGCTGTATTTGTCATCCTTGTTGTCCAAAGCCACCATTCATGGAAAAAGATCAATTGATCCTCTTCTAGGATAAACCCAGAAATAAATGCAACATAATATGAAGTTGTTTGTAAGATATAAATGGCATTTTATGAAGTGGAGAAATATGTGTGAGATATTTCTATACTCCTCTCACATACTCCCACCACTGAATATGCTTTCTAAGGGCCAATGACTACTATTGCAACACAAATTGTCCAAATTTGCATTTATTTTAGATCTAGAATTATTGACAAATCACTGTAAAGTAGCACATAGGATGATTTGAGCATGGGATATGTTGTAAATATTTATATAAATAACACATATCTCTACTTTTTTGATCCAGTTAGGAATCAGAATAGAGGAGAGTTTTCAATTACAGTAATTAGGACTGTATAGTATTTTTTTGTAACAGTTTTCAACATGTTTTGCCATCAATAAAAGTGTAGTTATTTTATCATTTTCTATTCTTAGTGTTAATTAGTTAAGGAGTGTTTTTCACCTCCTTATAGATCAGGAAGTATGGGCCCACTTTCAAATATAGAAGGAGGATTTTTATGCAGGTTTTAATCTATAATTTTACTGCAACAGAATTAACAGATTACTTGTCAAGTTTACTTTTCTTATTTTAAGTTTGTATAATGTTCTTTATGTTTTCTATTATGTTTGTGTACATCATTTGTGTGTGTGTCAGCTGACAAATTATATTAAGCATTTTTCCTTTGCTTTCTATGTTTTCCCTACTTTTCTATTTTAGCAACTTTCTATTTTCAACATTTTTCATTTTTCTATCAATTCCTATAGCAGAAGCTTGACAAACTTTTGTGGTAGGACATTGACAGATGTTTTTAGCATAAGTTTCATTTACAAGCATCATTTCAATTATGAAAGAGTAACTAGGTTTCAATTCTGCAAATGTAACTTAGGATTTCATTTCAACAACATTTAAATTCAGCAATTTAAATTCCGTTATTTAAATTCTACAAAAGTAGATTAGACTTTCACTTTAGCAATTCCAATTCTTGCAATTGTAGTTAGATTTCAATTCCTGCAACTTAGAATTAGTTTATAGTTCCTGCAAGTTTCCATTCTACAGATTAGGTTTAGTGTGACACCAAAAGGCTAAACCAAATATGTCTAACCCAATAAATGCTTGAAATCAGAATGCCTAAATTGTACTCTTCCCTAGCCTTCTATCGTAGACAACCTTGGACACCACCCCGAATTGATAAGATCTTTGATATTTAATGATGAGACTCAATGACACTCATAATTTTGGCACCATTTTCGAGGACACAGTGTTTTTAGAGGGTAAAAGTAGCCCAATAATTGTTAATTATACTAAATTGTGAACTTCAAAGTAAAATATGGATAAATGATTGGTATTAGTAATAGTTTTTGGTAAATTGCATTTCAGTCCATTTAGAAAACAAGCAACCACAGGGAGGTGATCTTCACACCTAGGGGTTAAATTGCTTATGTTTGAAATTCTTGATAAAAATTAAAAGAATTCATCATCCTCATTATCAAGAAACATAAGATCTCTTAGAGGAGCCATCTGCTAGTACTGCCATTTTTATATCCATATCATCAGGGTAGTATAAACAAATTTGTACTAGGTGTTGAGAAGACATCATGGCAAATATACAAGACTTTCCTTTGAACAAAACAATCATATCAGCTACTTTTAGCATTTGTTCACAAGGACATATCACTGATAAATACCATTTACTTCCACAACTTAGAGATGTAAAATTTGTTGCCTGGTCTAAATTCTTCTCAAGGGAGATCCCAACAACAACAAATAGAGCAAGTAAAACCACTACCTCTAGCCCAACCTGTGGTCAATCTGAATAATACAGGACAGGTAACCCTTGTCTATGTAAGCTGAATCTATTAAAAAAAAAATCACAAAACTTTTGCATAATCAAAATAGAAGTTTACAACTTAACGGTGATCGTAGAGTTTTCCATTATTACTAAAATATTGTTAGGATTTTATCACGCTAAACCGCAACCTAGCAATTATTAGCCTACATAGACAATAGTTGATCTCATTAGAGGTGATCCTACATGACAAGTAGTTGATCTGCTAAAGTTGTATACTTCTTGTTTTATTGTGCAAACCAAAAATACGTCTTTTTCAGCCCAACATGTGATCAGTCTGAATAATACAGGATAGGCAACCCCTGTCTATGTAGCTAAATTTGGTAAAAAAAAAAACAACAGGAAATGTTATTGACCGCAGCAACATCCAAATATGCTCAAACAAGAACTTACCTGAGCTTGAAGAGACAAAAATCAATGGAGATACACATAAAACCTTTAGTCCAAACACATAGAAATCAGCCTTGGATAAAGGAGAAAAACTAGAAAAATTGCACATAGAAAATTTATTTCCATTGAACTCCTTAGTAAAAAATAACAAAGGGGTAAATTTTGTCCTCCTAGGAATGAAACAAATTGAAGTGCAGCCAAGAAAATTCTTGATCATTATTAGCTGGCTGACTTATAAACAAAAAGAAAAATTATTGCTATTTGAAACAATATTTCAATCCCTTTACATGGAATTACAAGGGTATATCAAGATTTTATCTTGATGTAAGCACTTAACATCTTTTAGGAATTGGTATTTAATTGTTTCAAGTATATATTGACAATATTTTGCAGACTAGGAGGCATGGACAACACTTGATTGAAGAATTTTTCAGATATGGAGCAGTACTTATTTCTCCCATTGGTAATTCATGGAGGATGTTAGTGGTGAATGGACATTGCCTTCGGGTCTACCATGCACCATTAACTAAGGAGGATTTTTTGAAGGAGATTCCATTGGATGTACACATAATGGAAGAGAATTTATCTTCAATATCAAATTCAGAGTGATGATAAAAAGTTTGACAAAAAAAAAAAATACAAGAAAAGCAAAAATAAGAATAGTCTTGTTTGTGAACTTCCTTCTTGGGTACAAGAAAGACAAGAAAAATTGAAAAAAAAAAGAGAAAAAAAAATTGCAGCAAAGACATGTCCCACAAAATGGGGATACATGAGGACAAGCATCAATTTTAACAAGGAAGAGGAACAATGGAGCCAATAATTCATTTCCAGCGATAAGGAGGCAATTATGATGTAATAATATTCTTACTGCTCATCTAGAAAGGAAGGTTGCATCAATGTTGTAGGTTTCAACAGAAAGAGATGGTGTTTTCATACAAAAATTGACATGTTTTTGCAAAATAAGGATTGGTCTTATCCAAATAAGAGTGAGATGAAAAAAAATGGATAGAATTTGGTTGAAAACTAGAAATGGCAACCTATTCTGATGAAGTAAATGAAAAAAAAGGAGATGAAAAAAAAATGCAAGAAAAAAAAATGAATAATTTAGTAGTGAAAACCTTCTTGGAGGTGCTACTGAGTTGGCTTGCATGAAAACTGATTTTTCGGCATGCATTGCCTTGTTTATCTACCCATAATTGTTCCACCATTGTACAAATATCACACTGCACATGTGTTATGTTTATATTTTCAGATAACCTACTAACAATCATCAAAAGTAGCTTGTAAGGTGCATGACCAATTTTCAGGATAGTAAGGTATGTGTTTCTTGCATTTAATTCATAGTAAATATTTAGCATTTAGTGTATGATAATCGGTATTTGGCATAAACTATTCATACAATATTGGCAAGTTGAAAATAGAACATGTTCAAGATGTCAAGAAACACCCCCTTATGTCCTTAATTGCATAGAAATTCCAAAACTGTGCAAAAAATTGATTTTGGGATAGACATGGCAACAATTCTATTTCAATTTGTAGGGCAAGTTTCAGAAAGAGAACTGCAAGTTTACATCTCACAATTTTCTGATAAATTGAAGGAGGATAATCAGTAAAATGCACCCGAAGGTTCTATTTTAGCACTACTAGAATAAAACAGCAACATACAAAACAAAGAATATCATCTAAATAAAAGGATGAAGAAGGGATTTTTGATGTTATGGAAGGCTTATACACTCTAGATATGGACCCACAATAGAATTTGTAGCTAAATTTTGCATAGGAGGTCATTTCTGCATTTTATGATGCATCTTTGGAATGAACAGTCATATCTTCAAAATGAACAGTCATATCTTCAGAATGAGTAGGATATCTTTGGAATGAGCAGAAACTGTACCAGAATTACTGAAAATGCTACAAAATAGCAAAAATAGTAGGGTACATCAAATATTGAGGTTCATAAGGCTCTACCACAAGTAAGTACATCCCTCAAGCATTTCAAATCCAAAATTTTTATCAATTTTGTTCAAAAGGTGCAAACAACAAAAATAAGCATTCAGGATGAAATGTTGTTAAGAACAAAAAATTTCATCAGTAGTAGTGCATCTGCCAAATATTGTTCCTAAATAAGACTATTGCAAGATGAATCACATGATATCAAGCCTTTAAGACATACCTTGCAACACTAAAACTTGAAAAATAGAAAAAGATTCATACATGTGCTTAATTGCAAAATACTTGATATAGTGTAGTAAGGAGGAATTTCTCAGTTAGCAGGTAGCAAAGGATGTTGTTCACGAGAATAAAACCTGCATATTACAATGGCCTACTAAGATGCATGAGGACATGCATCAGTTCAAGTTGGGGGGGATGATGAGGCCAAAAAATACCTCATTATTGCACAATGTTTGACTACCATATGATAAGTTAATTACCAAATAGTTGACTAAAATATACTATTTGTTAAGTGTTTGCATGATTTTATGTTAGGAATACTATATCTCTATTTTTGACTATTTTCAGCATTTTGTGACTGATTTTGATTGATTAAGTAGCAAGTAAAAACATGCATTTCAATTAACCAAATGTGGTATGCTGATATCCATTAACTTCTCAATGGTTTTTGAATGTTTTCCTGCCCTTCAACTTGTTTCAAATCCACATTGAAGCCAAAATTTTAGGACTATCATAAATCTAAAAATCTGAAAAAAAAATAGCCATATAAAAATCAGCAAGCTATCACTTTATAGGAACACCTTGAATTTGTCAAGCAAAACATGAGGATATGGATGGAATGAGTTCAGAAGGACTACATAAGACATTTGACCTATTTAGAAGCATTCCCACATGGTCTAAATAGGCAGCAACAGGGTATAACAGAGCAAGGACAATTGTGCAGCACGTTGCACTATTTTAGCATGGTTACTTGGTGAATGCAGTGTATAAATTTAGTAGCAACTTGATGTACTCCTTCATGTTGATATTTGAATAATTTTTCCATGTTCTAATTTGTTTGAATTTACAAGAAATGCCAATATTTTACAAATGTGCAGTAGAGTTGGAAAATGTAGTAATTTACCATGTAAATTCCAGAAAGCTACCAATGAATGGCAAGACATGGAATTCACACATGGAGAGGAATGAAGAATATTGCAATTTGATCTTGAGGACTAGTCCACCTAAGAAATGTAGCTAAAATAACTTGAAGAGCACATAGTTGGTCATTCCGAAGATCTTTGGATTGGACAGGTATCTTCGGATTAAGAAATACAGTCTCTTCGGATTGAGAAATACAGTCTCTTCGAATTGAGCCACTTAGCTCTGGATTGAGAACAGAAAGTGCTTTTTGATTTTTTGACTATTTTTTGATGATGGAAAAAGGGAAATAAGGTTGAGAAGGTTAAGGAAAAATATCCCCCAGCTGTCTTTGTCGTCTTTGTTGTCCAAAGCCACCATTCATGGAAAAAGATAAATTGATCCTCTTCTAGGATAAACCCAGAAATAACTGCAACATAATAGGAAATTATTTGCAAGATATAAATGGCATTTTATGAAGTGGAGAAATATGTGTGAGATATTTCTAGACTCCTCTCACGTACTCCCACCATTGAAGATGCTTTCTAAAGGCCAATGAATACTATTGCAACATAAATTGTCCAGATTTGCATTTATTTTAGATCCAGAATTATTGGCAAATCACTATAAAGTTGCACATAGGTTAATTTGAGCATGGGATATGTTGTAAATTTTTATATAAATAATACAGCTCCCTCCTTGGTTGAGCTAGTTAGGAATCAAAATAGAGGAGAGTTTTTCAATTGCAGCAATTAGGACTGTACAGTAATTTGTTTGTAACAATTTTTAGCATGTTTTGTCATAAATAAAAGTGTAGTTATTTTATCATTTTCTATTTTGAGTGTTAATTAGTTGAGTGCTTTTCACCTCCTTCTAGATCAAGAAGTATGGGCCCAATTTCAGATCTAGAAGGAGGATTTTTATGGCAGGTTTTAATCTATAATTTTGTTGCAGCAGAATTAACAGATTACTTGTCAAGTTTACTTTTCTTATTTTATATTTGTATAATGTTCTTTATTGTATCGCTCCAAATTTTTTGCATCCTTACCTTCAGGCTATAGGATCCGTGCCCGAAAGGAGGATGGGAAAAGGATGGCGCGGTACCTCGGACTGAGAGGCCTTGCGAAGGTCCCGCCTCTCGGGGGAGGTGTATTATGGTGATTTTTCGATGGATGGTGGGTTCACCAGGAAACGTTTGAATGGCAGTTTCCATGCCTAGGTTGGGAATGTGTTTAATGTGTTCAGTTTTATCTTTAAACATTCGAGTCCTAGGTTTGGCCAAATGAATCTAAGTTGTTCTATTATGAAAATGCAGACTAAATGAAATACAAAAAACAGATTTGAACAGAAAACAGAGAGAAAAAGCTAAATTAAAGAGCCATACCTGATCCGGATGTCTGATGGAGGTTCTGATTCTTGAAGCAGACAGGATCGTCTGGAATTTGATGGGATCGTCTCCGACCTACAGGATCATCTGAGATCTGACGAATTCATCAGACGAATTCGTCAGAGACCCACAAACAAGAGAAATAGACACAAAATACAAAAAATGCAGCAATGCTAATAGAGGATAATGATGTAAAATGACAATAAGGATGTTAACAGATAATCCCGAATAGAAATGCAAGTAAGTTGCAACACTTTAATAGCTAATCATGACCTTATTATGCAATTAAACTACATGGGTGAACTCCAAGATGCAAAATAATAAAGAATAATCATAAGATTAACTAAATACAGAATAATGCAGCAAAAAATAATGAGGAAATGCAAACTCTGGGCACTCGATTGCCCCCAATGCAGACTGCAGTCGAGATCATCTCGAATTGGTGCGAAATCATCTCGAATTGAACAGGATCGTCCACGACGAACTGAGCTTGCTCCGGCTAAAAAATACTAAGGTTCCTGCAAATAAATTTGGACAAATATGGAGGCAAATAATAATTTAAGACGGTCTAATGCACGTAGAACTTGTGTTACAGGAAATTTCAGCCAGGGGGATGCCAAGGGGGAGTCCTAAGTTTAAATAGGCTTAGGAGGGAGGTTAGGAGGTTGGAGATCATCCCAATTTGGGAGATCTCCAACGGGGAGGGTCTCTAACAGTGCAGACACGCTTCTTCCCGGATTAGAGACGCCGTTGGAACAGAGGCTAATTGTGAAAAATTAGTTTTGGGACAAGATCGTCTGGACGTCCTAGCCCAGACGAAATCGTCCGATCTGAGGCGATATCGTCTGATCGGCGACGATATCATCAAACGGTCAAAACAAACTCTAAAAATGGCACGGGAAAGGAGGAAACGGGTTAAACGGCGGTTTGGGAGCGGTTTTGGGGGTTGAAATTTGAATTTGAATTATTACTAGAGTAATTGTAATTATTTAAGGTTTTACTGCGCCAATTTTAGGGTGCTACATTTTGCCCCCTCTTTAGCGAATTTTTCAAAGAAAATGCGTTAAAGATGAGTTCTTCTCGATCTACGAGAAAGCAAAAATTATTCCCATTTTTAGGCGACGATTCTAGGTCGAATCGTACGACGACTTACTATGGTGCCCCCTCCGTGTTTTTACCCAAATCGAACGTTTGAGGTAAAAACACGAAAAAGCAAAATTTTAAAATGTTTTTAATTGTTTTTGAATAAAATTAAGAAAAATAGGGTAAAACCCTAATTCATTGTTACTGTTCATTTTCCTAGTTTTTAGAGCTCTGGAGACAAGATGGTCGAGACAGCGCACAGATCGACAGAGGTCCGATGCGGGCTACGGGTAAGGGTCTAAACTGAATTTAGAATGCTTTACTTTAGAATTTCATGCTTTTTAGATTAGATTTGATTGATTTTTGAGCATCACGGCCGTTTTTGGGCCGTCGACGTCGTCGAGACGAAATCGTCTCGATTTCACTGAAATCGTCTCGATATCGTCGATTTCGTCTAAGGGCGAAATCGGCGATAGGGGGACGATTTCGTCCAATAAGGGACGATTTCCTCATGCAAAATCGGAGACGAATTTGCTCAAATTGGGGACGATATCGTCCAATTGTGGATGATATCATCATTTATAAAATTGAACTTATTTTGACTTGCATTTTTAATTAATGATTTATTAATGATTTTTATTGTTGATTTTGTTTATGTTGCAGAGAGGATTACTAAAGAGCAGAGAATGGAAATATGGCGGGTTGAAGGATGACTTGGCCACTCTATCTCAGGCAGAGCGAGATCAGTGGCTCGGGTCGGCTTGCGACATGTGGCAAGAGATGCCACAGGTTTCTACAGATATGGGGCTATTGACAGCCCTAGCAGAGAGGTGGTATCCGGGTTCTTCCTATTTTTGGTTACCGACAGGGGAGATGACTCCCACACTGGAGGATGTATGGAGGATTTTGAGGATCCCCATACAAGGACGGCTAATCACTCCCACGGCCAATCAGGGCCACGCGATGATGCGACTGTGTGGCGATCCGAGCTTCGCCCTGGAGAAGGGCGGAGTGAATATCGAGTCGCTACGCCAGATGCCTGGGGCATCTAGACTCACACGGGTTTTGGCTGGGGTGGTAGGTGGACTTTTGCTGTGCCACCAGAGTGGATGCAGGGTACCATGGCTACTGACAGATGTGGTCTGTGACATGAGAGACCACGGGTATAGGTTTGCTTGGGGGAGCTTTGTACTCTGCCAGTTGTATAGGATCCTTCATGGGGTCGTATACAAGGGCGGTCGATGTCTGGTTATGACATCACTACTACAGGTTTGGTGCTGGGAGCACATCACGGTGCGGAGGCCGATAGGGCTCCCACTAACAAGGATTGATGGGGAGAGGCCCCGAGTTTTCTACTGGTGGCTCCAGAGAGGGGCACAATGACGGATAGATCCGCCAAGCATCCCGGAGACTACTAGACGACCTTGTCTCCGACCAGATCACCTGGAGGCCTTGGAGAGATCATCCAGGGTGGGCCGAGGATGGACAGGAGCTGGCTCGCATCAGGCGAGTCTATTGGCTGAGGATGGAGAGGGGAGAGGTGGAGCTCCACCGGTACGACCGAGTTTTGAGGCAGTTCGGTCTACAGCAGGGGATCCCATCTCTCAGAGACTACGAGTTTTCTTGGACCGTCCGGGATAACACTACGGTTAGCGGGGCTCCAGATATGCAAGCGATTCTGGAGTCAGGACATAGATGATGCCCCCATTCAGCCAGTGGATGGGGACGACGCTGGGGTAGCCGACGGCTATGATGCCTGGTACATAGGCATCCGCCCTCCTCGGATGACGAGGGCTCAGGGTCCGATTCACGTAGTTGTGCGTCGAATGGGGAGGCGATGCCAAGCAACCATTGAGGCAGCACAGGGTCACGATGGGAGAGAGCATAGGAGACCACAGGCTCAGTAGAGGCCATGGCAGTGGGAGAGGAGGGAGGAGAGACCCCCTTCTCCATAGAGAGAGAGGCCACCATCGCCCGATAAGGGCAAGGGTGTTGACACTAGGGAGAGCAGCGAGACAACGACTCTTCGAGCTGAGGTTGCCCGCCTACGGGCTCAGGTGCAGACATTGCAGGATGAGGCTACACGACTTAGAGCTCAGGGCGGAGGAGCGAGCACTCAGGATTTAGCATGCGCTATTGCCCAGGTTACATTCTATCAGGCTCTATATTACTAGGCGGTGCCAGCAGAGCAGAGGGTGCCATTACCAGCTCATATTGCAGAGCCTGTCGTGATGGGGTCATCTAGGACATCATCACGATCGGCATCCAGGACTCATGGCACCACACGGACTGCGATGGGGCCACCTCCTCCACCTCAGGGCGGGGGAGGAGATGAGGCTGAGAGCTCGAGGGGTTCTCGAGGTGAGGCTACTACACTACACGGAGATTGTATATTTGATTGAGAGGATTGAGTATGCCAAGATGTAGATTGTGGCATACCAATCTATTTTTGATATGATGTACATATATTTGATATATATATAGATGAGATATTTTTTGATCATATGACTTGTCTTATGCGTTTGTATGATGCTTTTAATGTTTTGGTGTGATTGATTTGATGATTCATGTAATTATGTCGTTGGAAAATATGTATGGTTTAAATGTCATGCTTTAAAATTTAAATGAAATAATCTGATGTAACAAATTGTTTGTTGTGATGATAATTTGATAAAAAATAAAAGGGACCTTTAACAATAATTTCAAAGGACATTGTCGCTGTTATAGACCATTTCATGGAGTCGCCGCTCACTCGGTCGTCAAGCTAATCCCAGTATAGAAATATTGTTAAAAAGTAAAAGAGTGCTTAAGAGACTGTCTTAAGACTTTGGTGTAATGGTGCAAATGATGATGATGATGATTTTGTTTTCAGACTTTTCATGAAAATATTATGCATGAAATATTTTAAAATGATTTTTGCTAGGCATAAATTCCTAAGTGTGATAAATTTTTTGGATAATTCCCTAGGAATTATACCATCATTGCAAATTTGCATATTGACATAATGACATGAAATAGTGATAATGTGCATGCTTTTTAAAAACATAATTGTATAACAGAATGATTTAAGTCATATGTTTTTATGATTTTAAATAAATGGGGAATAAAAATTGGTACAATGGTTTGCGCTAGGCATAGAATATGTAGGTATAGACTTATACCATCATCGCGAAATCCAAAGAAAAAGTTGATATAATAGTTTTATTGTATGGTTGATTTTTAATTGTTGAAAATAAATAAAAAATATGAAGAGGAGGACTTGCGCTAGGCATAAGACTCCCATTTAAGTTCTGGAACTATACCATCGTCGCGAAAGTCGACAATATATATATATATATATATATATATATATATATATATATTATTTTTTTTTTGTTGTGTGTGTGTGTGTGTGTGTGTGTGTGTGTGTTTTTATTGTATGGTTTGAAAGAAATTTTGATTTTTGATTATGCATGTAGTTTTCTTTATGCGAGAAAGGAAAAATGAAATTATTCCCGACAATTTGCAAAGATATTTCAAAGTATCTCGAAGACAAAAGTTGGATTTATAAGGAATCCCATGTGCATATGTGAGTTCATTTCCAATCTTGATTTATCATAATGATACACAAAATCTCTCAAATACAAATGTGTGTGCAATTGCTATGTTCGTTTACCAGTTTTGAGCAAGATAATTTGATACAAGTGATTTGAATGAACCAAATAAGTGTTCATTAACCATGATTTAGATGCATATAACCATACCAGACTACTATGTAAGTCGGATTATCAAGAGCTAGCTAATCCATAAGCAGACATAGGTCTGTACAAAAGAAGGTCGCTAATGTGACAGACATATCGCCACGCTAGGAGTTACCCAAGGCCAAGCAGGTTGGGCACAAACCACCTGTTATGGGGCTTACCTCACAGTTTTTGAATAATTGAGAATTCCAGGGATTCAAGCTCATCAACCCTTCTTTTCTTTTCAATGGGTAGGGAGAGGGATTTTATTGCTTTTGCTTTTGCTTTCTTTTGCTTTCTTTTGCTTTTCTTTTGTATTTTTGCTTGATTTTTGAGATAATGCTTGAAACATTGCTGTAATGATATAAAATAACATTTTTCTTTTTCTTTTTCTTGAACTTTGCTTTTCTTCCTATGCTAGGGATACTTGCTCGGATTAGTCTGTAGAGCAAGGGATTTTTATTCTGGGTAGGGGTGAGCTTGTCCTTTTGCCAATTCTCAAAGATTCTAGACCATGTGCATGATAGGATAGCAGGGGAAACTTTTCGCTCAAGAAACCACTTCTACTATGTAGCATAGCATGGACATTACAAATATAATCATTTTATTGTGAAAGGATGTGCTTGGTTTAAGTAAATAACAAGATCAATTCTCTATGCTCAAACTTTATTTAATTGAATTTTGTGGACTTTGATATAAGAGAGATTAGTAATCATGCCAGATAAAAATCAAGATATTTATTTTTGTGTTTGTGAAAGTGAGGGATTCCAAATAAATGCTAATTTATCCAAAATAATTTGAAAATATAACTGCAATACTTGAAGAAGAAATATATACAACAAATATTTTTGAAAAAAATTGATAATTTTGACTCTCTCTTTCTTTTGTTTTTTTTTTTTGAAAGAATTAACAAGTGCCATAAATAAATACAACAAATATTTTTGAAGATTTTGATTTTTTATTTTTTTTTTGAATTTTAATTTATGGAATTGGTGGTATATACAAGATGATCTATATACACTATACAAGGTTATTTGAGTATATCATGTCTAAGGTTGCTTCAAAATCAAAGGAGGTTTTGAAGGATAATTTGGTTGTGTTGAAGGTAAGAACAAAAGGTGATGAATAAAAGGTAGTGATAACAAAAGCTTTGTTATAATGTAGAATAATGTAGCAAAAGATTTTACTTTTATATGTGTAAAATTGATCATGTTACAAAATAAAATGTCAGAAGGATAAGAAAGTTCTTCATTCTTATCACTATCTTCCAAGTCTTGATAAGATGGAGGGAGCATATGTGAAAGATATGCATGGGTGTTATTTGGTAAACAAGGATGATCATATATGGATGAAGAAAAGTGATGGATAGAAGATAATTGTGACAATAGAGAATGTATAGAACTTGATGTTTCAACCATTAAATATTCTTCAAATGGTGTTGGGTCACCATGTATGGTAACAATTTTATTTGCAAGTTCAAACTTCAAACATTGGTGAAGAGTGGAAGGGACAACCCTCATCGTATGAATCCAAGGACTTCTGAGAAGTAGGTTGTAATATGAAGGGCAATATGCTACATAAAACAAAGTATCCAGGATCTTGGATCCAATATTAAGGGGAATAATTATAGTACCTTGAGCTTCTTGAATTTCATTGTTAAAAGATTTTATAATAACATTTGATTCATTAAGATCTTCTTCCTTTGATTTGAGTTTTTGGAATAATTGATAAGTGCATAAATTAAGAGAGGAGCCATTATCTACCATGATAGTTTTGACAGGTGTTTCTTTACTAGATCCCGTAATGTAAAGATAGGAGTCTTCTTGTGGAGTAGAGGAAGGAATCTCCTCATCATAGAATGAAATATGGTTAACCTCAAGAGGGTTTACACCATTAATTATGTTCTTAGAGAAAATATGATGAGGAACAAATTGTTGGCTAGGTATCTTGAACAAAGTTTCCTTATGAGAACTTTGTAATACTTCTAAAAGGGATATCTTTGCTTGAGGATTAATCACTTGTTGTTGGCTATCAAAGTGGATTTCAGATTGAGATTTTGATTCTAAAGATGAGCTTTCTATGCTTACATTCCATTTTGGATCATTCTCTAGAGCCAAAGATAGTTTTGAAGGTTGGTCAAATGAGGAATCCATATCTTGAATATCCGATTGAGTTGATTGAACTTGAGGTTGCTCATTTGTAGTTTTTGTTACAATATTAGTAATATCATCATGATGGGACACATTAACATGCAATATTTGATTGGTTTCTTGTTGTTGATAATTGAATAGGGGTTCTTGGGAGATCCCCATGTCTTGATTGATTATTGGTATTTGTTGTGTAGGAGTTTGATTGTTTACTGGAGATTTATAATCAGTTGTAGATTGTAATTCCTTTATATTAAAAAGACCCTCATCAATCAAATCTTGAATTGCACATCTTAAATCTTTACATTTTTGTGTCATATGTCCATCCACTCTATGATATTCACAATGTAGCTCAGGTTTAAACCAATCTGTTGTGGTATCAGGTTGTCTTATGGAAGGGAGTTCAATCTTATTTGTATCAAGTAAATGCTTGAGAATTATATCCATTGGTTGATTGAGCTTAGTAAATTTACGTGATGAAGGTTTTTGAGAGGTTTTTGATACGTGCCTTAGGAATTTCATCATAAAAGGGCCTAATGGTTTCTCACCTCTACTTTCTTTATTATGGGTAGAATGATGACAGGAAGATTGCGAAGTATGAGGTGAGTGCATGGTAGAATTGGAAGAATAAGTATTTTCTTGTTGAAATGGATGTGTTGTATTGAAAGAAGAATATTGAAAGGGTGGAGGAGGATTGTATGTGGATTGATAGACATAATATGGATATATGGGAGAATAGATAATATCGTTATTATGAAGAGGATTGGCAAAGGGATTGTCTTGTTGGGGTAAGGATGAAAAATGAGAAAAGTGTGATGGAGGTGGTGTTGAATAGGGATGAGGTTGGTCATAATCAACAAATGTATTTGGCTGAATTCTTCCAACATTACTGATGGGCTCATATTGATTTGAGTAAAAACTCATGGTTTCTTTAGTACTTCTAAAAGTAATATTTAGTATCTACTATTTAGAATTGAATCTAAAACATACAAACTTGAAATGATGATTTTGTTATTTTTTTTTCTTGTATACATATATATATATATATATATATATATTTTGTTTTTTTATATTTTTGAATCAGAAATATGCCTATGTTATTCACGTCGGGTTCACCAAAATGTATCGCTCCAAATTTTTTGCATCCTTACCTTCAGGCTATAGGATCCGTGCCCGAAAGGAGGATGGGAAAAGGATGGCGCGGTACCTCGGACTGAGAGGCCTTGCGAAGGTCCCGCCTCTCGGGGGAGGTGTATTATGGTGATTTTTTGATGGATGGTGGGTTCACCAGGAAACGTTTGAATGGCGGTTTCCACGCCTAGGTTGGGAATGTGTTTAATGTGTTCAGTTTTATCTTTAAACATTCGAGTCCTAGGTTTGGCCAAATGAATCTAAGTTGTTCTATTATGAAAATGCAGACTAAATGAAATACAAAAAACAGATTTGAACAGAAAATAGAGAGAAAAAGCTAAATTAAAGAGCCATACCCGATCCGGATGTCTGATGGAGGTTCCGATTCTTGAAGCGAGACAGGATCGTCTGGAATTTGACGGGATCGTCTCCGACCTGCAGGATCGTCTGAGATCTGACGAATTCGTCAAATGAATTCGTCAGAGACCTACAAACAGAGAAATAGACACAAAATACAAAAAATGCAGCAATGCTAATAGAGGATAATGATGTAAAATGACAATAAGGATGTTAACAGATAATCCCGAATAGAAATGCAAGTAAGTTGCAACACTTTAATAGCTAATCATGACCTTATTATGCAATTAAACTACATGGGTGAACTCCAAGATGCAAAATAATAAAGAATAATCATAAGATTAACTAAATACAAAATAATGCAGCAAAAAATAATGAGGAAATGCAAACTCTGGGCACTGATTGCCCCCAATGCAGACTGCAGTCGAGATCGTCTCGAATTGGTGCGAAATCATCTCGAATTGAACAGGATCGTCCACGACGAACTGAGCTTGCTCCGGCTAAAAAATACTAAGGTTCCTGCAAATAAATTTGGACAAATATGGAGGCAAATAATAATTTAAGATGGTCTAATGCACGTAGAACTTGTGTTACAGGAAATTTCAGCCAGGGGGATGCCAAGGGGGAGTCCTAAGTTTAAATAGGCTTAGGAGGGAGGTTAGGAGGTTGGAGATCATCCCAATTTGGGAGATCTCCAATGGGGAGGGTCTCTAACGGTGCAGACACGCTTCTGCCCGGATTAGAGACGCCGTTGGAATAGAGGCTAATTGTGAAAAATTAGTTTTGGGACAAGATCGTCTGGACGTCCTAGCCCAGACGAAATCGTCCGATCTGAGGCGATATCGTCTGATCGACGACGATATCGTCAAACGGTCAAAACAAACTCTAAAAATGGCACGGGAAAGGAGGAAACGGGTTAAACGACGGTTTGGGAGCGGTTTTGGGGTTGAAATTTGAATTTGAATATTTACTAGAGTAATTGTAATTATTTAAGGTTTTACTATGCCAATTTTAGGGTGCTACATTTATATTTTCTATTATGTTTGTGTACATCATTTGTGTGTGTGTCAGCTGACAAATTATATTAAGCATTTTTACTTTTGCTTTCCATGTTTTCCCTACTTTTTTGTTTTAACAACTTTCCATTTTTAGCATATTTCATTTTGCTGTCAATTCCTGTAGCAGAAGCTTGATGACCTTTTGTGGCAGGACATTGATAGGTGTTTTTAGCATAAGTTTCATTTACAAGCATCATTTCAACTATGAAAGAGTAACTAGGTTTCAATTTTGCAAATGTAACTTAGGATTTCATTTCAGCAACATTTAAATTCAACAATTTAAATTCTGTTATTTAAATTTTGCAAAAGTTAGCAATTACAATTTCTACAATTGTAGTTAGATTTAAATTTCTGCAACTTAAAATTATTTTTTAGTTCCTGCAAGTTTCCATTCTATAGATTAGGTTTAGTGTGACACCAAAAGGCTAAACCAAATCTGTCTCACCCAATAAATGCTTGAAATCTAAATGCCTGAATTGTACTCTACCCTAGCCTTCTATCGTAGACAACCTTGGACACCACCCCGGATTGATAAGATCTTTGAAATTTAATGATGATACTGAATGACACTCATCAAAGTGCATGTGGTCAAGGGTTCGACAAAGCTGGTGGGGCTTGATTAATGGCCTCAGGCTTATGCCTTTGCCGATCACCCCGTGTCTCCACCATGGTGCACCTAGTGTATAGATTTATCTTTTATTATGCAAACAAGGTATACAATGGTGTTTATATTTGAATTAAATTTTAAATGTGAGCCCTAAACTGTTTGATGTTGTTTCAAGATTTTTTGAGTTAGTATAGAAACTCTTTTCATGTTTTGCAAAGTGTTGGATGATATTCTTAGTTTAATTGGCTTTCACCTATATTCTCATAGCTCGACAACCTAGAAATGAACTCTAGGCCATGTAATCCCACCTATAATGTGTGGTAATGAAGCCCACACATGGTCAGGGAGCACAGGTCCTCCCAGATCCTCACCTATTTTCACCCAGTCAACATCATACCCTCCGAAGAGGAGTATATGCAAATTTTCTAGGCTACGAAAGGTTCTCGGATCTGGTATTGGTCTAGTATCCAAAGGTTCATAGGATTTGGGCCAATGGATGGAAGTCACGCCCACCATCGTTGAACCCTACTAGTGGTTGGATGTGACTTCCAACTCACTAGTGTTTACTTGCAATGTGGTGTGTGTGGTTCCTTTTAATTTGCATGAAAGAAAGATGCATAATACAACATTCAAATGAGTCTTTCCTATATGTAATGAAAAATAAAAAGAACATTTTAGATTAAGAAAGCATGCATAATTAATTCTACATGACTTTTGGACAATGCACACTATCAATGATATGGTCGTTGAACGGGCCTCAAGCAAGAAAACGGAATACAAATAATGTTCTAGCACGTTGGAGACTAGGGTGGACTACACTCAGAGGTCCGCTATTCCTAGCAGCACCTAGAAAAGACCTAAGAAAAGAAAGACCTAAAGACTTGTATGCATACAACTTATTTCATTGTCTTCCCTAATTAGTCTACAATTTTTACATTTTGGAAAACACATAGAGTAAAAAACAAACACAGATGATGAAAATGGAACCTACCTCAGGTCCACATTTGATTAAGCTTTATCCCTATGTTGTTGGTTGTCTCTGTTGTTAACTATATATCAGAGGCATGGTTTCCACTGTACACCGTGTTTTGTAGCTACGGGCCAACAAATGAACCACAACTGTAACCTACGGTTTGCACCTGATATCAAGGAACACACAATTGTCAGAAATCAAATGCAAAAAATGCAGGGTTCCACTGTGATCACCTACTATGACCACAATAACGACCCCTCACACAATGTAATGTATTCCTATTGTGTAAATAAAATGACAAATACCAAATACATGCATAATAAATTGACAATAAAATGAATAAAGAGAAACACTTTTTATTCCATTATTGCATAATATCAATATCGATTACAGTTACGTCCCTCTTAGGGATACCATTTGATACTCTTAATACAATGGGAAATGCATAATGTTCCCTCTCAAGGGTGCATGTGAGTTTAGGCCATTCGGGGTGACACGAACTGCTCTAGGGTGGAGGTGACCCTCTTCTTCATGTTGGGTAAGGACTTAGATGGTTGAACCTCCTTTAAACCTTCTTTCCTATGGTCAAGCAACAACACAAAAGTATTAAAAGCATATGAAGCCTCTCATGATGAGGCCCTTTAAATAAAATAAGCATAAATATAGCATAATCATATGAAATCAAGAAAGTAGCTAAACTATGCTAAACATATGCAATTCCCATAAATATTTATGGAAATATGTAAATGTAAAGTACAACTATCAATCTATGGAATCCATTGCTTGAAATAAAGCATCAAAACATGAAAATAAATGAATTATGTCCTGATGATTATAATGCAATTATTCTAACTAAATCCTTAATTCGGGAAGTCAGAGTCTCTAAACTACCAAATAAAGCAGTAAAACAATTAACCTAATCTATCTAAATGCACTACAAAAGGAACGGTAAGGAGATCTATCACTTGATGCAAACTGTAGCTCAAATGAGCGGTCTACACTGTAAACCATAGCTGACAGTCATGACTTGCAACCAACTAGGTTTACCCTCCAATTCTAGGGTAGTGGGCTTGAATTCTCCTTGTCAAATTGATGATCAAGGGTCACCTCGGTGTCCTATGACTGATTTGGCACTTAAGTTATTCGAATGGGCCTCTATTTGCCCAAATTAGCATTTCTTGGCTCTCCTAGCTCCTTAGGGCATCCATAGCACAATTGGTCATGATGTTTGACAAATTGACAATGGGGATGGCAACAAGGCTCTCTCTATGCACTCAAGTGAGTCCACAATTCGATAGGGCTTCGCTACTTTGATCTCCAATGCTTGCTTGATACTTTGCCCTATTTTGGAGGGGTACTTATAGGATTACCCAAGGGCTAGGGGTGGCTTCATGGAGAAGCCAAGATCAAGAAGGGGTGGTTAGGATAATTTGGATTGGAAGCTTCCATCCTCTAACTACCTTCTTCTAGAATAAATGGTCGTTCAAACCGATTTGGCTTGGATGAAGGCCAACTGAACTTTAGTTTAAACCATAGGTGATAGATGTGGTTCAGACTGTAAACCATAGGTCTCAACCATGATTCAGATTGTAGACCGTAGGTCTCTCTCGTGGTTCATATTGATTAGGCCAAGGAGCCCAAATTGAGTGGTTAAAACCATTGCTCTATCTTGGAGTCTATCCAAGATCTTCCATATGGTCTTGTAGCATGTCCCATATGAGTAGTCACCCTCAATATGATGTATTTTAGGTGTCTACACTTGACCAAGTTTCATCTGATTTGAAGGTGTTTTGGTTCAGATATTGCTTGATTTAGGTTTTGTAGGTTGAGGATGGTCATTACGATTACGACACACCTTTAGATATAATTTCTTCTATATTTCTAGTTATATCTGCCCAAAACCTTCTATTTTAAATCCCTCTACAATTTCAAGTCATTTGGAGTTGATTTGATGCATATTCTCATTACTAGCTTTCTTGTGCCTATGGGGATTGCATGTTTTCCATCATACATACTTGCTACTTGATATTTTTGCTTTCCTTGTGTGTAGGTGTAGGTTATATAGTGCATTGGGAAGGAGCATAGGACATCAAATATCAAAGACACAAGCATCAACAGCCTTAGCCTACCCACCTCGATTGTGGGTACGAGGAAAGACACTGGATGTGCACCCAAATTTCTTAAAGGATTTGATCCTTGGGCACCCAAAAATTTGTAATAGTTGTATCAATAATTTGAGCCCTCAAGGGGACATTTTGTAACCTGGATGTGATCCACCTAACTAATAAGAAATCAATTTACTTTGCTTCATTTCTTGTTATTTTCTATCTTTTCCATCTTACTTGCATGCTTCCAATTTGATGCTCATTAGACATAGGGGATAGATGCAATTTGTTACTTATCATTAGGTGCACCATTTTTCCCTACTTTAGTGGTGATCATGGTGGGACCCTATCCCTATTACTAATTTGAAGGTTTAACCTCATTTTTTTCTTGTTTTCTGTTGCAGCTGCTCCTCGGCTCGCCCAAGGATGATCCCTGAACTGCTCCCTAGATCACCCAGGGACGTCCATAGATCCTATCACCATCCCACCCAGGGATGGCCACAAAAAAAAGCATTTTATACTCAAAATCCAGAAACAATAGGTTTCTCGGGTGATAAGGTAAGTGCCTGAAACTCTGGTTTTCTATTTACATAGATAGCATTTGCTAAAGTTTGGTTTTTCTCACATCATTTGTTTGCCTAGAAAGGTTAGAAGTTAGATTTACTTTTCTCATCATGTAAAATAACAAGAAAAAAATGAGAAAAATCAAATAATATCAAAGTAGCAATGCATCTCTATGGTTTGATTGCTTGTAGCCTGCCCAATGGGTAGGTTAGCATTTAGGGTTTGCATTCATAAGTTACATTTGTAGGTTCCTTTTATCCTAGCTTTCTAAAAGTAAAACGCACCTTTTTGCATGCATTTAGTGAATGATCATCGAATGCTTCATTATTTACTTTCTTTGGATTAAAAGGAACCACACACATTTGCACGTATCACAATAACATTGGTAAGGTTGGATTTCATCACCAACCCCCAATTCAGATCGATGACATTGGATTTCACCTCCTTCCACTGGCTTTCCCCTAAATACCATAGATATAATAGGGCACTCTCTCAATATGGAATAGGTCACTAATGTTCAAACTGCCTCCCACTATTGGAAACACTATTTCAGAGTGGAAGAGCTAGGTGAACCCCCCACTGGGTTTTAAGCGGTGTACCCTAGACTCTTTTGAGAAATCATGTTTGGCACTAGTTTTTCTAGTCACCACTTTGGTTGAGTTCCCTCATTCTAATTCCAAAACACAAACAAGAAAGCAAGAGCAACAACAAATTCAAACACACCAAATAGCTTAGGGATTCACATCTAAAATTTAAAGGAGATAATCACATTGTTTGTTTGTGTGCTTATTTGATCATTTGATTGTGTGTTCTTAAGAATTAAAAGAGATAATCATACACATATAATCCTTAAAAGAGATAATCATATTGTCTGCTTTGAGTGTTTCCTTATTATTTGGGTAGTCAATGTAAGATCCTTGATCTGGGACCAAACCCTAACCCTAATTTTTCAAAACATAGGGTTTCAAAAAAAAATCTACTTTTTGATTCTGCATCCAACGGATCAAGAATCATGCAAATCGGAGCTATAACAAAAAAGTTATTTTGGTTTTATGATTACTCTATTTTCGAAGCCAAAAATAGGGAAAAACTACACTAAAATGATCATAAAACAGTCTAGACAACTCCAAAAATTGCTAAATTTGTTTTGTTGTCTTAATTAGCTCCTTCGACATCTCTCACAAAAATTTTGAGTCCTAACTCTTCATACTTCAAAATTTCCCAAAAAATCCTTAAAGTGGGCATTTCCCCATGGGCCTCGGTGGGCCAAATATTCCAAAAATTACAAATTTTTGACCTAAAAATCATATTTTGGAGTCCTAGCCCATTGTGATCATCTCATCGCATTGATTGTTTTGATATATAACACTTATAGACTTTTTTGGAAGTCAAAATTTTCTTTAGTGTGGGTTTCCTTCAGGGTCTGCCTAGTCAACACATTATGACATCCATGCATAGTTGGGCTCAATCATGAGCCAGTAAAGCAAAAAACTATGGGAGAGGCCCTGATCACCATAATTATAGGTATGAGTATCTTCTCACTCCCACATGGATCCCTGATAGTAGTTGCCTTTGCTATTCTCTTGAGGATCTCATTATTCTTGCACGATGCCCTAAAACCATCATGAGATCAACTCCTCACTCAGAGGACCCAACCACCAAAGTACCTCTACCAAGAGAACACCAATGGGTTATCCACATGATCAAGTGGATTATTCGGTTAGCCAACATCGATTCCAATCCCAAACTAGATATAATCAGCCTTCCAAGGGGCCTAGTAGGGAGGTCTACACTCCCTCTACATCATGGTATTTACTACCCAAAACTCCCATACAACAACCGTTAGCAACTCAGAATAGGCCTATACGAAGTTCACATGCATTGTCAGCCAATGTGACCATGAGCGAGCTTCTACTATAGTCCTCCAAGCATTGGGAACCTTTCATGAAGATCTTGGATTCCATTGAGGTACAACCTCACAACTCTGATGCTTTCACCAACTTTATGGAATACATACAAATGCACAAGAATCCTGTTATATCCTTTCATAATCATGAGGTCAAACCCGTGCCCACCAATTCACCAGATCCTCCTCTACACATCATTGCGAGTATCAATAGGCTCCCCTATAAGTGAGTATTAGTTGACACAGGTTCCTCAATAAACATTATTACCACAACTTCACTGAAACATCTCAACCTTCCATCCTCACGCATTGTACCATCCAAGTTCACATTACAAGCATTCAATGATTCTTTATCCTCCACTGTGGGCATGATAATCCTACTTGCTGAATTTGGACAAAATACTATGCCTACATTATTCTACATCTTAGAGGGTGCAAGATAGTACAACATACTTCTTGGAAGGCCATGGATAAGAGACATGGAATGTGTTCCATCTATATTGCATTAATGCATTAAATACATGGATGAAGGTAAGATCCATGTGGTTCATGCTGATCTAGACCCCTTCAAACATTATAAATAGGTGGATCATCCACATGAGCCTATAGTATCACCCAAGCATTTGGATACTAAACCCAACGACCTTATCTAGAGTCCAGATGCAACCCCGTGGTTAGTCATGAAGCTACCTTCACCACCTCTAGTACCATCCTCTATTTCTTCAAGCAAGGAAGATTTAGAAGATCCAATTGTAGAAGCTCCCATAGCTATCATCAATACATCTAAAGAAGACCTTCCCACTCCTACTAACAAGGGGGAAGCCACAGTTGATATGGATGAATCAGATCATATCGTGCTCGAGGACACAATTCAATTGACCCACCCTAAACTTGATGAATGCATAGTACCCAATGTTACATCCATGCCTATCATCGAGTCGATCAAGGATCTGGGGCATCCTCCTACTGAGTCGCCACCCATTGATAGCATTCCTGATGCACCCCCTGAGCATGGGGGCCAACCAGATCATCTTGTACAAGTTGATGAGGTAGCCATGACCTATCCAAATGCAAATGCATCTTCTCATGAATTTGTGGAAATGATCAATGTGGTGACAGAGAACCAGAGTCCTCCAAATCCACCTATGCAACTTGCGACTCCATCCAACATTCCATCCATACCATAGGAGATACCATTGATGGATTCGGTCACACCTACTCCATATCACTCAACATCTCCACAAAATCAAGAACAAGTGTACCCCCCACACCAAAGTGGGGGTAATCCAACTACCACAGTTGAACACTCTGAGTTGGAACATGAGCCTGAGCTAAATCAAGAACAAGAACATGTGGATATATTCACTAGCTCCAATCATCATGAAGCATCCACATATGCTTCGCTATTGGGGATGTTTAATCCACCTCTACTCAATTATATCCTGGCTCCCACACCTAGTTCACCTCCACCACTTATTATTTGCCACTAAACTTCCTTAAGAGTCATCCAGTCATCGCCTCTGCTAGTTCCACAACATATCTTGGATAGGCTAGCCAATGTGGAGTTACAAGTGAGTCACCAACATAATGATTTACAATAGATCCTGAGTCGACTCACAAGCATTGAGTTACAATTGAGTAATCTAAAACCTCAACCCCCTGATTGGCAAGACCAACCCACTCCTGTGTAGTCCAATATTAAATCTCAAATAAATCAAGGGCTAAACCAACAACATTGCCCTAAACGATAATTTATGCCCATTACCGAGTCCATGGACTCTTTGTTTGAGCGCCTCTTAGCGGCTAATGTGATCAATCTGCCTGAGAGTCGACTTGTTGATCCAAACACACCAAAGCCCAAAACATATCATGAAGACCTATACTGCAAGTACCATAGGCTAAATGGGCATGACGTGTAGATATGCTTCAATTTTAAACACCTAGTACAGGATGTGATCGATAGGAGTGATCCTTAGGTTGATACTCCTATTCAGATCAACAATCAACAAATCAGTATATTTAAGGATCTGTTATTGTAACAAGGTAAAAATGACACACATTATTTTACCTAAGTAAAAATAACACACATCATTTTACCTAAGTTAAAAATATTTGAAAAATCAACCAAAATCAACCTAAAAATTACCTGCCTTGATTTTTGCACCAAAAATACATGTTGTTGCAACCGTGCGATGATATCGTCCCCGATCGAATGATATCGTCTCTAATTGTTCGAAATCATCCTAAATTTTTAGACAAAATTGTATGGATGATTTTGTTTAAAATGAAATTTTCCCAGATAGACAAAAAGATAAAATTAGCTGCAACTGCCCTGGTTATCTTAGGATAAGCACGTAGGCATTATGGTTCTGAAATATTTTGAGATCATTCAGAATAGGGAGAATCATAACCCTCCCAACAAAGTTTCAAGCCTATTTAATCTAAGGTATTTTCTTAGAAATCCCCCTGGCTGATCAATTTCTTGCATTTTTGAGTGTGTTAGCTAGTAAAGCGAATAGAGCTCTATCTTTTTGCATTTTAGTTTGATTGTTTTACTGCAGATTTCAATTGTGCTTCGTCTTGGTGTATACAAAATCGTCCTAGGTGATTTTGTTAAATTGGAGATGATATCATTGTAGATCGGAGATGATTTTGTCATATTGGAGGTGATTTCATCACCAGACCACTTGGGGGCAACTTCAGAACTCTGTTTGCATCTCTTTGCTTTTAATTTTTAATTTGCATTACCTTTGATTATTATATTTAACTACTGCATCTGGCGTTCACCTTCATTCTATTTCAATTTACATAAGGTCATTATTTAAAATATAAATAATCACATTTGTTTTAGTAGAATTAATATTGATCATTCAGTAAGCATTCTATATAATTAATCTATCCATTTATCCTAGAATTGTAATCATATAATTGCATGTTGCACCATTTTTGCCATCAAATTGCTCTGTTGTAGGTTTCTGACATAATCGTCTCAGACGATTTCATCATCTGAGACGATTTCATCAAATCTGAGATGATTTTGTCAAATTAGAGATGATATTGACAAATTGCAGATGATTCTATAAAATCAGAGATGATCTTGACCTACAACAAATGATAGAATCTTCATCAGATGTCTAGATCAGGTGCATGTTTGAATTTCTTTCTAAATCAAGGTGTAACATTGCATTAGCATTCTGTTTTCATATCTGTTATCTTCATATAAATATGAATTGCATATATTCTAGTTTAGTTTACATATTGGCCAAACTTAGGCATGTATGTGATTTGTTTAAAAATGAACACATCCAAACAAATCCCACATCCTAGGTATAGAAGCAGCCACAAATGCTTCTTGGTGAACCCAAACCCATTTGTCAAAAATCACCATATACAAGAAGGTACGATTAAGTGCCTCTCTTTAGAGGTGTAGGCCATACATTCTCCCCTTCCCCTCTAAGGCGTGGATCCATCAGCCTTGAGGAAAGGAGTGAAAGAATTTTTGGGCTACATTCTTTGGTGAACCCGACGTGAATACATAGGCATTTCTTCTGATTTCAAAAACAAAACAAAATAAAGCAAAACCAAACAAAAATTCAAACAAAAACATTAGTTAAAGACCACACAAACTTTACATTTTATATATGGTAGATTACAACAGAAGAAGAGCCATTCTAATTAATGTCAGTATATCATTGTCAATCCAAGAAATCTCTTCACTAGTTGGCAGTCGTAACTTAACATTTCAAGAACATTGAAACGAGCTTGATAGAAGATTAGATATTATAGAAGCTAGAAAGTTTGAACTTAAATAAATCATAAGGTTTGACCTATCCAGAGTCTTGGATCCCTAGAGCGCACCCTTCTATTTTGACCTTCAAAGAGCGTGTGATAGGTGGTTAGCCGACAAAAGAGCCATAATTTCTCCAGACCTTTACCCTTTTGAATATTACCTTGAGGATGCAATAGTAGTACATAAGTTCTTATCATGAGTGGAAAATCAAGAGATTGTTTTAGATGATAGAATAAGGTTTAATAGTGTTCCTAGAGTTGTGCTTTATAGGGAATATTGCCATGAGTTGTATTTTTACAAGTCAAACTTAGAAGTTGATTGTATTACACTAGCACATTTCATAAGGTTCTTAAAAGACCATTTCCAATTCGAAGAAGAATATTACATGACACCAGATCAACTCAAACCTATTAATGATATATATAAAAATTTTCAAGAAAATTAAGGTGTAATATTATATAGGTGTGTTTGCTTTGTTGTCATAACTTAAAAAAACCAAAAAATTAAAAAACTCAAAAATCAAAAATCAATCATAGTATTTATTTATTAGTTAGGTATATCTATATATATATAACATATATACCTAAAAATTTAGCACATATATATAAGATATATATCTGCAAAAAAATAATTATCCTAAGACAACATGCCCATACTAAGAAGTGGTAAACAAATAGACAATGATAATATGGGAGAACAAAAACAAGAAAATGTTGAGGATAGAGCACTCATTGAAGAAGATGTACCTTCAGAATATGAAGGTGATAATGAGGAAGATGAAATAAAATATCCTAATGAACCTACTTTAGATGAAAAGGGAAATGCAAAATTTGAATCTCTTTCAAATTTTACTCAATTCATAAAAGCTCACATAGGAGAATTTAGTCAAGCAGTATAAATGGATAATTCAGGAGAAGGATCTATGGAAGTAGCTTTAGAAAAATCTTTTTGAATACATACAAATACATTACCTTACATGTCTTCAATAGATCAAGATGATAATCAAGCAGGACCATCTACTCAAAACATGATACCTTTGAATCAGAATGTCTCAAAACCAAAAACACAATCATCTAATGTGGTTGTTAGCAACACTAAGGTAAATTCTAAACAAAAAAAGCAACCATTTGCTTCTATCTTCTCTCAAGATCTTAATCAACAAATGTAAAATCAGAAACAAAAGGCTAAACAGGTACAAAATACCAATTATAAACAAAAAACTCAACAAAACATAGTTCCCACAAACACTTTACACAACAGTGTTTCAGTTGGAAATCTTCACACAACAACACCAACTTACTATCAAAGACACAACAATATGATGCAACAAAACCAATTTGGTGGAAAACAACAACAAGGACTTGAAGCTATAGTGAAACAATTAGCTTCTCGTCTTGACCAAATGGATCCCTACCATCCCTCGTACAGTTATCGAGAGATGTGTAGCCAACCCTTGGATCCTATAGTTGTAGCCCAACCTTATCCTAAGAATTTCCCTATGCCTGTCCTCCCAATATATAAAGGAACTGAAGATCCTATAGAGTATCTTCGCATGTTTAGGACATCATGTCATGATGTTTCTCATGATGATATGTTGTTGCTAAAGATGTTTCCTAAAATTCTGGGAGGCATGGCCCTTGAGTGGTATTATCAACTACCTAATAACTCTTTAAGTAATTTTGAGGAAACAACAAAGATGTTTGTTCATCCGTTTAGTGCCTATATAGAAAGGCATGTGACCATTAAATATTTATACAACTTAAAACAAGGAAAAGAGGAAAGATTTTCTGAATTCTTGACAAAATGGAGACAACTTCTAGGCAAACTACACTTTGCATTACCTCATCGGGAAATGCTAGACATATTCATAGGCAATTTGCAAGAACAATTGTCTTATGATATTTCTACTACAACAGTAACATCCTTTGACCAAGCCATTGATCTAGCAAGAAGGGTAGAATATGCCCTTATTAGAAGAGGTCAATTTAAGAAGAAATATGAAGATAAAGCTGTAGACACCAAAACAGCACCAATCCGATTATGTGACTGCAAACACTGATCGCATTGACACACACAGCCCCAAGGGCAGCCCCCAGAGGTTAAACAGTGGTCCTAACCACTCTCACAGCAGTTTTGGGAGGTCAGAGATCAATTTGGCACCTTCTAGGCACTTTGCTCAGAATCCGTCCCTCCCCGGGATGAATTCAAAATGGGATCCGTCCTCCCCTGGGACGAATACAGAATCCGCTCCAGGGTGGGACGAATTCCAGGTTTGACGGGCAAAAAGTCAAATCTTGACAAATGGCAGCTCGGATCCGCCACTTAACGCCTCCTTCATTTCATGGGAGCATGGGTGAGCATTTTCGAGCGTTAGAGGTTGTTACAGGGGCAGTCATGAAGCCCCTAATCAGGGAGGAATCTTCCCTCCCCTGGAAGGGCATGGTTGCCATGTGGCACCTCTGCATGCTCATCCCAAGAGACCTCCAGGTCTATAAATTGATGAGTTTCCTCACCCCAAAATATACAGAGAAGGAGCATTTTGGAGCAACGAAGTGCTGTCGTTTTGCTTTCACACCTATTCCCCTTTTGAATTGTGCCTTTCACATCCTTGATCTCTTTTGGAGAAGAGGTCATTGGGTGGTCATTGGAAGCACAAATCCGGAACCAAACCCGACATTTGGCCACAGTATCCCACCCAATTTTCCGACAACACATTACAAGAGATTTTGGGCCCATCCCAAGTGGATTGGTGCCGAAATCAGGTTCCAACGGTGGGCGGCCCGCCCGGGCGCCCCGCACTACTGCGAGCCTAATCTTCCTTTTTAGGAACGATTGGGGATTCATGGCAGATTGTTCTTTTTGTCATTTGTTTATTTTGCATTCCATCTTATGCTGCTTAGATAGCTTGTAATTTCAATTTCGTAATGCTTTGATCAAATCTTATCATGTTTTATCGCTTTTGTTGTCCTCACTAACTTGCAGGTAGCAGCATCAAATTCCCATTGATGGAGGCCAAATTGGGGAAATCTGACCATCTGGGTCTTCCCAAAATGCCTCCAATTAGCTAACCCCAAGTTTGTAGGTCTTTTGGAGCTCCCTAGATGCGACATTTTGGGCAGTATCACTTCGGCGCTTTGTTGCAGGTGAATTCGTTCTACCCCGGAGCGAATTACAGTCGAATCCGTCCCTCCCCGGAGCGAATTCAAATCGGTGAGGAATTTCTCGACTGTTTCTTTTGCAATGCCTTCTTGGTGATGTTTCTATGTCCTTGCCAAGTTTTCATGTCATTTGGATAAGTTTTAGTTATAGTTTAATTCATTTTCTCATCCGCTTATTGTAGGCTTGAGGATCGCATGCTTTGTCTTATTCGCAGGTGCTACTAACGGTTTCTTGTTCCTTTGAATGTAGGGTCTAAACATCGGAGGAGCAGCAAGGAATCAACACTCGTATACACAAGCGGCGGTGACGTTTGGTCCGCCCATCTTACATGTGGGCACGCGGAAGAGGGATGGCTTTCCATTGATGTGACCAAGAGACAAGTTTGATGCTCCTCGCCCCTAAAAAGGGAGGAAGCGAATTGTAACCAAATTTGAAATACATCAATAAAAGAAGAGGGTTGTTTCATTCCATTTGGGTTCCAATTTGTCTATGCTTTCTCCATTTTATGCATTTTTAATTCGTAGCATCAAGTTTAGTTTCGTTCTTGCATCGTACTTGGAGTTTTTCCCTTTTTGTTTCCGTATCCTCGTGCTTCCAGTGGCGATCACGGTGGGACCTAGTCCTCTATTTTTAAGATCTGAGATCTGATCAAAATTTGGTGGTTTTTCTTGTAGGTACCGAGTTTTTGGATGCGGGACTGCTGTTCGTTCCAGCCTGAGGTGGATACAGGTCTGTAATTCGTCCTTCCCAGGGACGAATTGGAATCCGCCTGACCCTGTGACGAATTCAGTACTGTAATTCGTTCCTCCCCGGGATGAATTTCTGTCTATGCGGTTTCAGGACAGAAACTCAGAATCAACAGATTTGGGCAGGGGCAAGGTAAGAACTCTAAACTTTTCCTGTCTTTTTTTGTTTTCAGTTTTTTTTTCGTAGATTACTTGTTTGCTTAGGGAAAGTAGTTCTCCTTTGTTGTTTGCTTGTTTCATTTTGCAAAAATAAAAAGAACCCCACACATCACGTGGCATCATAAAAACCAAGGAGCTGGTCGTAAAACCCCAGCCCTTGATCAAGACCAACGGTGGATTTCATCACCACCTTGGCTTGATTTTTGCATCCATTTACCCCGATTGTCACTGTTGCTCGACGTAAATCCTGATGAAAGCTGACCGAGTGTAGCATTGGGGTGATTCCCAACACGCGAGGATAAGTCTTCTATGGTAGGTGTCTTCTATGGTACATGAGAGGATAAGTCTTCTACATAAAAGTGTACAAGGGGGCACAAGTCACCTCCGCTATAGCCCTAAGGACTTAGTCATACCGCCTTGGCGGCCTAACCCGCAAGAGAGTCCACGTCAGTCCATGTCAAGATGGAATTATAGGGACACCCCTTTGGGGGACACGCCCGTCCGTCATAGCCCCTTTCGGGAAGAGTCCTTACACGTGGCACTCAACATAGATAAAAGGGCTCCCTTAGAAGCTCGATATGAGTGGCCACCATGCGATGAAGCACTAGAATGGCAGAGGGTCCATGAGGAGAGGCCTCAAGATTATATCATCCCTTCATTGCCTCCTCTCACTGTCAGAAACAATAGGACAAATCCGGAGCACAAGGCTCCTCTAGCAGGGCGAGCCAACTCCACCCGCCCCTTTCACACTTATGAAAGGGAGAATGAGGAAGACCCCTATCTTCCTCAAGAGCAATATACAGTGTGGGAGCAATGCACCTCCGCACCTGCTATTTACCAAAACCATCCTTCGAGGCCAGAGCCTCGAGTAAATGCCACCAACCTCGATAGGGGGAAGCGACCTATAGAGATCTCGGATCATCGTGACCGAGATAAGTGCATGGGAGAGGCATCTAGGCCTCCGAGACTCAAGATGGTAGAATAGATTGACCTGGCAGTCGCCAGACATGCCGCCCACCAAGCGTAGATTACGCAGCTTGAGCAAGATCAACAACAACTAGAGCATTTATATCACCTCAGTAAAGAGCGCATTAGGCACCAAATAGATGAGTTGTTGCATAACACCATGCCGGAGAGGGTTTCGACCCCTCGCACCCAAAGGGTAGAACCATATGAGAGGCGTAACCCCTTGGTACGAGATAGGTCCCCGTGACCTAACCAAGCGCTGCCTCCAAGACCTCTTAGACCTGAACGGGAGGCCACTCCCCGGAACAATGATGGGCTCCCTCCGCGGGGACCCACTCATGGTCATAGGTCTCACCCAGAGACTCCTCAAGAAGCCTATGAGGAGTATGAACAAGAAGAAGAGCAGGCCAAAATGCCCTATCAAGGCAGAGGGGTTGCTATCCGGCCACCTCTCCACAGGCCTCAAGTCTCCCACAACCCACAATGGGAGCAAGTTAGAGAGGAAGAGATTAAGTCTTCTGATGCATATAAAGCGCTATTAGAGCATTTGGAGTCTATGGAAACCAAAGCTGCTGGGCCCCAAAAGCCCACGTTACGTCAACTCCGCAGTCATCCGGTGCATCCGTCCGTGCCTGCACCCCCTTATCTTGAGCACTTTAAGTTGCCTCAGCTGGCAATCTTTAAAGGTGAGGAGGATGCCCAAGAGCATGTGACGAGGTTCTTGAGCCAATGCTTTGGCATTCAGGACAATGATGCTTTGTTGCTGAGAACCTTTATAACCACATTCGTAGGCCCTACCTCGGATTGGTTCACCCAATTACCAAAGCACAACATCAGCAACTTGGATCAGTTAGTGGATGCGTTCCTCGAATGCTTCACCTTCAACACCAAGAAGAAGGCATCACTAAGTGATTTGGCCAGCCTCAGGCAGTATGAGGAAGAGACTATGGCGGCCTATGGGAATCGATGGAGGACTCTGCTTTCCAAGCTACCCTACCTTCCCCCTATGTCCGACCTTACACAGATGTTTTCAAGAAGTTGTTTGAGATCGATCTCTGTGCTATTGCAGCTGTAGCAATATGCCACCTTAGAAGAGGCTCTGGCGCAAGCCAGAATCATCGAAGAGATCAAGATACAGGATGGCGAGATCGCCAAACCTAAGAAAAAATAATGGAACAAAAACACCAAAATAGGGACTACGCAACAAAAACCCGCCGTGGTCAACCAAGTTGCTATAAATGTTCCTAAGCCTGCACAAGAAATACAGCCTCAAAAGGCTAACTATCAGGCAGTGCCCCCTAACAATTATGAAAGAGAAAACCAGAAACAGGGGCAAAATCAGCAACGTCGCCCTAGGCGACAGTTTACACCCTACACGGAGTCTAGGGACTCCCTATTTGACCACTTGTCAGTGGCAAATTTGATCAACCTCTCAGAGATTCAAACCATAGATCCCAATGCACCGAAGCCTAAGGGGTACCGGGAGGACTTGTATTGTAAATTCCATCGACGAAAGGGACATGACCTTAATGCATGTTGGAAATTCAAAGGCTTGATACAAGACCTGATTGACAACAAGACATTGGTTGTAGACAACCCCGTAGCACCAAACAACCAGCAAATGGGAGTTTTCAGAGACCCCTTGCCTGCCCATGAGGCGCAGGCAAAACCCCTTCAAATCAATGAGGTGCAACAGAATTGCCCCATGCAGGGGTATGTAGGGATGATAAGTATAGTGACTAGGAACAAGAAATACCCAGGAGCTGCTCCCACGGTAGCCACAAGAGAAGTTCCATCAACGTCACAGCCTCAACAGAACCCTACGCAGCTGCCCCCGCCTAGACCCATGGCCACGATTCGGACTAGACTTACCCAAAGTCTACGGACCACGTCGGCTAGGCTCTCCATATATGAGCTTATTCAACAATCAACGCCCCATCGGGAGGCTCTTATGGAGATATTGAAGGCTATCGAGTTGCAGCCCCAGGAATCGAATTCCTTCAACAACTTTGTGGGGCATGTCAAAAGATGCACCGAGCCAGTCATCACTTTTCGGGAAGATGAAGTGAAGTTAGTGGCTGATGACATAGCGGATCCACCCCTGCACGTTATCGCGCGGGTCAACGGGATCCCCTATAAGAGGGTGTTGGTAGACACTGGCTCGTCTAGTAACATCATTACTACAGCGGCATTGAAACATCTGAAGCTGTCGACATCTCACATCACGGCCTCCACATATACACTGCGAGCATTTAACGATGCAATATGCTCGACAGTCGGCACAATCGTCCTACCCATTCAAGTAGGACAAAAGACGATACCTACATTGTGCCATATTTTGGAAGGTGAGATGGCTTACAACATCTTGTTGGGCCGGCCATGGATCAGGGACATGAAGTGTGTCCCATCAATAGCTCATCAATGTCTGAAGTATACATTTGAAGGGGAGGTACATGTGGTCCCGGTAGACTTAGAACCCTTCAAGTACTGCAATGCGGTGCAGCTGATGCCGCAATCGACCCTTCCATCAATGCATTTGGATTTCCAGTTGAATCCATCTCGACAGGGTCTGATTTTGCAAGCATCCCCAAAGGCAGATCCACCAAAACCCCAGCCAGGTCCATCTTCATCAGTTGGTCCTTCATCAACGATGCCACCTATCATGGCCAAATAGAAGGACAAAGGGAAGAAACCCCTGGAGGAGGCACGACCTCTGGAAGAGGCGCCACAATCAGTCTCAAACATCTCTACCGAAGAGATGCCTAGTAAAATGGAAGTGGAGGCTCCTAGCCCACCCGACATGGAGTGGAGTTCGAAAGAGCTTCCGTTCCCTCCCCCTCAGTCACCAACAATCACTGTTGAAATGGCCAATACGGGCCTAGGGGAGTATCTGGTGTGGAATGTTGTAGCAACGCCCGCACTAGAGTCCATGCAAGACATGGGGAGACCTCGCCTCCCCATTGGTACAATTGTTCCTCTAGGCTACCCGCCAAACCAGACTAACTTTGTGTATGGGGGCCTTGATCATGGCACTGAGCCATGCATGCAAGAGGACGAAGATGAAGAGCCTTTCGCAGAGGATGTAAACTATCTGTCCAACCCAGACTTCGCTCTGAGATATCTTGGCCAATGCAATTGGCATGGATACGGGTTAGGCCGGTATGAGCAAGGAGTGCGTGTCCTTTGCCAACCAAGATACCAAATGCCTTATGACAAGTCAGGTGTAGGGTTCAACCACCCCCTGCCCTTAGACATCTTGGTCGAAGACATGCAAGGCCTGAGGATAGGCCACAAGGGTGGATTGGCATCAGATCCATATGCCAACCCTAACACAACATACACATTGGGGGATTATCTCCCATGGTCAACAACCACCCTTGGTAACCTCAATCACCCTTCCCCTTTGCTAGAGAGAGGCAAAAGTTTGGGGACCCACTTTTAGGGCGGATATAAATAGTGTCAAGAAGGATCTTCGGAGGATGAGTCAGACTATGAGCCAACATCATATGACCCCTTCGAATCAGATAGCAATCACTCGCAAGTGATTCCTATGGACGACTATCACGAGAATATTTTGACAATGTTTCCTCTAGAGGCTCCAACCGAGCCAGTGATACGTCAAGAGAATCAGGTCCCCCCATAGAGAGTGGAACAACCATAGTGGGGCCAGATAAATTTGCTTGAGCAAGGCGAGCCTTTAATGTCACAAGCAGTCGGAGCCAATGAAGGCCTTTGGATCTCCGATAGTGATTATGAAGATGAAACAAAAATGGCATATCTTAATCACATGCGACAGATGCAGCATCGGTGCCCCTTGGAGATTAATGACATATTTGAATAGATGAACATACTGCCAGGGCATGAGTGGTACGTAGACCCAGCAGGGTGGGACCAAGTGTTGGATCCATGGCTCCAAGTTTACGAAGAGCACCGTCCACCCCGAGACCCTATAATGACATCAGTGCCGAGGGTAGACCCTATCTTCCTATCCACACATAGGGCCGATCCATTCATGCCCATCCCTCTAGAGCCAGATCCAGAGCATAAAGAGCATCCAAGATGTCCGAGTAACCACACCTACGGTAATGGAGACCAAAATCATTCCATCAACATGATCTCCATTGATTTAACCGCCCCCATCCACAATCCGGCCGATCCGACATAGTCATTGTATCTAGACATAGATGCCATAGACTGGGATCACGTCGATTCCCCTCCATCCCCATCTGAGTACTGGCCGTTCGGTGAAATGCTTCATTTTACCCCTGGGCCAACTCAGGATATCTTCCATGTTGAAGAGGGACCCGAGGTTCCTAACGATGATCTAAACTCAGCAAATGATATCCATTTGATCCCGACTCCACACCAGTTGGAGGACGGATCCCACATGTCGGTCGAGGAGACGACTGACGTAGACATCGGCTCGGATCCAATGAATCCACAGATTCTCAAGTCAGGGGTAAGCTTATCCCCCGAAGAGCAAGCCGACTACATTGCCCTTCTCAAAGAGAAGAAGGAGGTTTTTGCATGGTCATACAGAGATATGTCGGGGCTAGATCCGTAGCTAGTCACGCATAATTTAATGCTTGATCCGACAGTCAAGCCTGTTAAGCAAAAACTATGCAAGATGCACCCAACAGTGGCCTTGATGGTCAAAGATGAATTGCAAAAACTATTGGATGCACAGTTTGTCATCTGCGTGGATTATCCGCCATGGCTGTCCAACATGGTGCCCATCAAGAAGCCTGATGGGAGGATTCGCATATGCACTGATTTTCGTGATCTAAACAAAGCGAGTCCTAAGGATGATTTTCCCTTGCCTAGCATCGACGCATTGGTAGACGCTACAGCGGGCCACGAAATGCTATCCCTCATGGATGGTTTCTCGGGATACAATCAGATTCGTATCAATCTCGAGGACCAACTAAAAATGGCGTTCACAATGCCCTGGGGGACATTTTGTTACAAGGTCATGCCTTTTGGCCTTAAAAATGCTGGCGCCACCTACCAACGTGCCATGACGTACATCTTCCATGATTACATGCATAAAACTTTGGAAGATTACATGGATGATTTGTTGGCCAAGTCTCTCTTACGCCCAAATCATCTCGGTGACTTAAGCAAGATCCTCGATCGCCTCATGGAGCATAAAGTCAGATTGAATCCCAAGAAGTGCATTTTTGGCATCACATCTGGAAAGCTCTTGGGTTTCATAGTCTCAAAGTGAGGCATCGAGGTGGACCCAAACAAAGTCAAGGCAATCCTTGAAATGCTTCCCCCAACTACCATCAAGCAGCTCAGAAGTCTACAGGGTAAGGTCACGTCGATCAAGCGCTTCATAGCGCAGTTATCGAACAAGTGCCGACCCATGAACAAATTATTGCATAAAGGGGTAGCATTTCACTGGGATGACGAGTGCCAGTCAGCCTTTGATGACATTAAACAATACTTGGCTTCACCGCCAGTATTGGCACCACCTAGACCAGGAGTGTCATTCTACTTATACATCTCAGCTATTGAGGTGGCACTGGCGCCATGCTCGCCCAGAAGAATGAACTTCACAAAGAGCAGGCTACTTACTATCTTAGCCGCACCCTGGTCAGCTATGAACTTAACTATGCATACGTCGAGAAACTCTGCTTGGCAGTGGTGTTTGCTACCAAAAAGCTATGCCACTACATGCTGAGCAACACGACGTATGTTGTGTCTAAGGAGAATCCATTGCGATACATGATGAGTCGTACTTATCATAGTAGTCGCACGACGAAATGGATCATGTTGTTGACAAAATTTGACATAGAGTTTATTGGACAAAAATCCATCAAAGGACAGGTCATAGCCGATCAACTAGCAGAGGCTCCTATCGAAGACGATCAGCCTCTGGTCATAGAACTACCCGATGACGGGGTCTTCCATGTCTCGGAATCGCCTGATTCTGATGAGCCTGAGTCACAGGCCGACATAACCCTATTTTTTGATGGTTCTAAATGTGAGCAAGGGGGTGGCACAGGAATTGTATTCTTCACACCGCAAGGGGCTCCAATACCCTTGTCATTTAAATTAGACTTCCCGTGCACCAACAATAATGCAGAGTATGAAGCCTTGCTCATAGGTCTTCAGACAACAATCACCATGAACATTAAATGATTGAACATCTTTGGTGATTCGTTGTTAATCGTCAATCAAGTCAAAGGGGTATTCCAATGTAAATGCCCAGTTCTGCAGGCCTACAAAGCCCTTGTGGACAAATTCCTGGCAAAGCTTGAATGGTACGACATCGAGGCACTCCCTCGATCATCGAATCATTTTGCGGACACTATGGCCTCTTTGGGGTCACTAATCCCGCAAGACCTTTCTGGTGATATGACAACCATTCAAGTCAAAACATTATCGCAATCCATGATGGAGCGTGCAAGCTCTGATTTAATGCCAGGAATCCACATGATCCAGATTGAACCACCTCAGGATCGGTTCTCTCGAATCCATGACTGTTTGAAGCACGCCAACTGGGGGGCCTTGTTCTCCCCTACTCCCCTTAATAGCAACACCACGCTATTCTTACAAGTTCTTTCCCACTCAGCTTTTGCTAGGGATGAACTTCAAGAGGGATTGGTTGTTCATACCGTCGAGGCTTCTGATCAGCAGGATTGGTATTCACCCCTAAGGGACTACCTCAAGCTAGGTAACCTCCCACTTGGATTGACGCATGCCACCAAATGAGCATTCAAGCAAAAAGCGGCAAAGCATGTCTTGTTAGGAGACATTTTGTACCATCGTAGCTATGAAGGAATCCTCCTTCGGTGCTTGGACCAGCAAGAGTCCACTTGGGCGATCGCCCAAGCGCACGATGGTACGTGTGGTGGCCACTTCAGTGGTATGGCCATCGCCAAGCGCATTCTTCGCATGGGCTACTATTGGCCATATTTAGAGCGAGATTGTTGCGCATATGTGAGGAAGTGCGTGAAGTGTCAACATCATGCCAATTTGACACACGTACCTTCCCAGGCCTTGCAGCCGATCCAGTCGGCTTGGCCATTTTTACAGTGGGGCTTAGATCTAATCGAAAAGATCTCCCCTACGTCGTCAGGCCATCATACGTTTATCATAACGGCCACAGAGTACTTCACCAAGTGGGTGGAAGCGGTTTCGCTAACCTCTACGACTGGACCCCGCATTGTGGAGTTCATTTTGCATAACATCATATGTCATTTTGGTATTCCATCCAAGATAATCTCGGATAATGGGACGTCATTCAAGAACAAAGACGTGCGTGCTTTGACCACAAAGTACAAAATTCAGCATAGTTTTTTGACACCCTATTATCCGTAGGCAAATGGGCAAGCAAAGGCGTCAAACAAAATGCTAGTTGCCATCCTCAAAAAGATAGTCACAGACAGTCATAAGGATTGGCACATTCAGATCCCACTTGCCCTGTGGGCTTACCGCACTAGCATTCGGACACCCACTGGGGCAACTCCATTTTTGCTTGTGTATGGCTCCGAGGCTGTCATGCCTCTTGAGTTGGAAATTCCCTCCCTACGCATATCAATGCAAGAGTTCATCGATGATGACACTGCATGGCAGGCCCGGTTAGACCAGCTTACGTTGCTCGATGAACGACGCGTTAATGCTCTTGAGCATTTACGTATCTATCAAGAGCGGCTGAAGAAAGCATACAACATGAGAGTTCACCTGAGGGACTTTCAGGTTGGTGACTTGGTCTTGAAGGAAAACCAGCAGAACTCTAGTTTGTCGTCCCATCTCAGGGACAAGTTCATGGCAAATTGGTTAGGTCCATATGTAATTGATAGCAAGATAGGACCCGGGACGTACCGGCTAGCTTCCCTTGATGGAGTCAAAGAACTCGAACCCTTGAACATCAGTCATTTGCGACCATTCCATATCTAAAGCAGCCAATCCCAAAATGCTCCAAGGATTCCCGCAATCGCTTGGTCAATCCCAAAATGCTCCAAGGATTCCTGCAATCGCTTGGTCAATCCCAAAATGCTCCAAGGATTCCTGCAATCGCTTGGTCAATCCCAAAATGCTCCAAGGATTCCTGCAATCGCTTGGTCAATCCCAAAATGCTCCAAGGATTCCCGCAATCGCTTGGTCAATCCCAAAATGCTCCAAGGATTCCTGCAATCGCTTGGTCAATCCCAAAATGCTCCAAGGATTCCTGCAATCGCTTGGTCAATCCCAAATGCTCCAAGGATTCCGCAATCGCTTGGTCAATCCCAAAATGCTCCAAGGATTCTGCAATCGCTTGGTCAATCCCAAAATGCTCCAAGGATTCTGTGGTTTTGCTTGGTCAATCCCAAAATGCTCCAAGGATTCCCGTAATCGCTTGGTCAATCCCAAAATGCTCCAAGGATTCCCGCAATCGCTTGGTCAATCCCAAAATGCTCCAAGGATTCCCGCAATCGCTTGGTCAATCCCAAAATGCTCCAAGGATTCCCGCAATCGCTTGGTCAAACCAAAAAGCTCCAAGGGTTCCCCCAATCGCTTGGTCAAAAGAAAAATAAGAAATATCAAAAACAATAAAATCATCAAAAATAACAAAAACTTGCATCTCATCTCCATGCATGCTCAAAATCATCACAAAATTAAAAATCTCTTTTTACATCTCATTTTCATACTCACCAAGATCAATCCATCAAAAACACAAAAATAATAGCTGCATTAAGCATCGCATCCATACATTTGCATATTTGTGGTCATACAAGTCAAGGCACCATAGATTGTAATTACTTGGCAAAGTCCATCTTCATTCCATATCTCTCCGCTGTATAAACAATCCATCAAAAATAAAATGCTATCCATATTTCCGCCATACTATAGTCAGTTGTCTTCTAATGTATCGAGAGTTTTTGTCATTCAGTCACCAATAGCTTTCTAACCAAAACTGTACAAAGTCAGATAGCTTTTACGAAGGTAGAATTTTACTTGGATCACACCTTGTTACGTAGCATCCCAGCACAAATTAAAACACATAAACATTCCCAAGTTGTGTGAACGAAAGATGAACCCTGCAAAGCAATCCAGGTCACCATAAGCGAAATGGTTATCTTGCTCATCCCCCTGTGCGAATGACCCCAAAGAATGCTGAGAGTTGGCAAAAGGACAAGCATCCTCCCTACCCAATTCCCCATGAATCCCAAGTTCTCAAAAGTTGCAAAACATCAAAATTTGCACATGTCAAAACTCCAAAAAATTTTGACATCACCCTCAAAGTGCATACATCAAAAGGCACAAACAATAGTGATTCTCATCACTCGAAATCCTAATCCCTTGCTCAAAAGAAAAACTAATAAACAAAAATAAATAGTGATTATTATCACTATAAAAGAGCAAGTATCCCAATACAATTGAAGAAAAGAAGGGAGTTGAACTTGAATCCCTGGAACTCTCAGCATTCAGAAGGTCATGAGATAAACCTCAGTACCGGTTTGGTTGATAGCCTATCGGTCACTCGTGGCAAACCTCCCGCATGACGATATATCTGCCGCATTAACTTGTGTGCAGATCAATGTTTGCATGTGGATGAGCTAGCTTATGGTATCCTAGATTGCACCATAGATTAATCTGACTAAATACAACAAAGGAGTTAGTGGAGCTAATTAGGTGATCCTCAGTACGAGTTTGGTTGACAGCCTATCTGGCACTGGCGGTATCTTGACAAATGCCACATCAACGAACTCAATTGCACACACAGGGATGTGAAATAACTTGGTCAAAGACAAGTCCGATTCATACCTTGTTCAAAGTCTTGTCAGATAAAAGTACAACCTTGGCTAGTTAGTTAAAACATCTGAATCTCAGGAAACCTAACTACATTCTAAAAACAACTGTAAATATCTTTCAGCCCTACTTTACCATCAAAAAATACAAAAATAAACATGCAAGAAAAGATAACTACAAAGCTAATAATAATAAGAAAAAAAGCCATAAGTTATTACAGTCTATGGTGCGACCTCCAAACATCACAAATTCAAATCATCCAATCATCATTTCCACTCGCATCTCATATAAGTTAGAAACATTTGCATTCATCAGAACACATGCATCCATTCATATAAATTAACATACATACATACACATTCATCAATCATTATGCATAACATCAAATCATGACACATGTATAACACAAATAAAATCATCTATATATATATCATCAAAATTGCTCATAGGCTACAATAATTGGTCATCTGACCCCGCAAAAATAAAGCAAAAACTCAAAACCCCCAAAGCCTAGGGCGTCGGCCACCATGATCATGCAGGATCGGTGCGACGGGAACTACCCCCCATGGTGTGGGTCCTATGGGACCTCTCAGGGTGACTGCTGCTCGCCCCCGCACCATGCCCACTAGCCCCCCTCATCCAATCACCTACGATGAGATGATGTTGACTGCTCAGTATCACTGCCCCTCGTCCGACGTGATGAGCCACCTCTAGAGGGCTCAGGTACCCGCCCCCCAAGGTGGATGATCTCTCCCTCCAAATCCATCCGATGTCGACACCACTCTGCCTCCCATCGATGGTACATCATGACTACATCATCATGCTACGCCAGCTGCATCCGTAGGAGATCTCTCTCCTGTGCAGCACTGGCATTCCCATCCCCTCGACGGTGCGCAACCAATGCGCTCTCCCACTCTACTAGCTGAGCCCGTAGGAGATCCCTCTCCTGCAAAGCTTCCCCTAACTCCTCATCTTGCCTTCGTAGTAACTCCTCCAACCGTGCATTCTCAGTGCGTAACCCTGCATCCATGTCCTCCGCATCTGCTCGAGGCATGGGCATCTCTGGAACAGTAGCCTCTGGCTCCCACTGCTTCGCGATGTCCTGCATCTCCGGCTGATCTAGAGCCCCAAGATCCACATCCATACCATCCACCTCCACCATCTTTGCATCCTCCAACGGAGCTCCCCAGTCATCACCTGGTGCCTCGGCACCCTCCCCGCCCCCCGCACCTCCCAGTGGCCCCTCGCCTCGCCATCATCGTAGGGTCCACCACTGGTCATACTCTGTAGTAGTCCCGATGTCGTCCACGTCCGGGATGTCAATCACCATGTCTGAATCCTCGCCAAGTGGCATGATGACTGGCCGATCCAGAGTCCTCTCATCCCCCTGATGCCGATAGACCACGGGTTCACCAGGAAACCCCTGGCGCACCCCAAACTATCATGTCACCCGACTATGGGAAGAACTCATGCTCGGTCCCATGCCGCCCAATCAGCCACCGCCCCCTACGTACCCATCGGAGCCACTCTCCAGCCTCAGGCAGGCTGGACAGTCTCGGTAGGGGCACTAAACACCTCCCCGGAGCAAGCCGAGCGAAGGCATCGACATAGTGCCCTACAGCACCTGCCCATCACCGACTCTGTCCTTGCTCCTCAGATCACCGCCACAGCACCGCGTAGCCTATATCCTTATCCTCCATCTCCCCCCGAGTCATCCATGGTAGCCCCACCGGCCTCTCAACTGCTATGTGCTGCCAGGCCCAGCTCTGCAATAGATAACTACAGCTGATCCCCTTCCGCTTTCGGCAGCGGACCTCGTACAGCTCCCCATAGAGCTATGCCAACAGCGTCTGTCCCCACCTCATGATCAATGGTGCCTCCGTCGGGCACTCAACCAACCGGTGAACCACATCCAGCAGGTTCCACGGGAACCTCGCACCTGACGAGTCAGGCAGCAGCATGTTGGAAATGAGGCCCATAAGTACTGCGTGCCTCACTCCCAACACCCCCCTCTCCAGCCACCATCGAACTAGAATGCCACCAATCTGGTAGTCAAGCTCTGCCCTCTCCACTGGGCTCTCTACGCCCAACTCCTCCCCGTGCCCAAAGCACCGTATCAGTACAGTTGTCCGCTGGTCACGCGACGACGTCCTGATCGACAGTCCATCTATCGAAATCCATAGAATTCGATAGACGTCGTCCAGTGTCACTGTCATCTCCCCTATTGGGAGATGGAAGGTGTTGGTCCGGGGATCCCACAGGTTGATCAAGGCCATCAGATAGGCCCGATCCCCGACCACAGGCTCCAGTCGAGTCACCTGCTTGAGCCCAAGAGCATCAAGCCATTCCCAGTCAGCCACAGTTAGCGCCCCACGCGCTTCGGCAAAAGCAGTAGGCACACGATACCGGCTCTTCACAACCTGCACAAGAAACAACAAAACATTAAAAATCATGAAAAACTGTACAACAAAAACATGAATATACAACACTACATGAAAGTGTATAGCTCAAAAAAAAAAAAATAAAAAAAAACAAACAATTTTCAAAATACACTTTGTCAGTCCTAGGGTTTTGTACTCTAAGTTTAAAACTGACAAAGTCTGCACAAACAAAACAAAATTTTAAACAGTTTTTTAGCCTAGGGTTTTCACCTACGTTTTAAAACTAACACATTTAAACCTAAAAAACTAGGGTTTTGCATTCCTAGGGTTTTCGCATAATAAAAGCATCACATAATACAAAATGTTTCTTTTACCTAGGGTTTACCTTAGTGTAAAACGGAATGCAAATTTTAGGCGTTAATTATATCTTGTCAAAATAAAGTTACACTAGGATTTCATTTTCAAGCATAACAAAGCAAAATAAACAAATAACTTGAAAATATAAAGCAAATAAACGAGGAGGAGCACTTACTGGTCTCGCTTCGGCTCCACCGCTCGATCCGGTTTGTGCACTCATGGTGTCAGGAGAAATTTGATAGCGCTTCGCTTCGCAGAATTCACCTCCTCCTCCTCAGAGCTCCAAATCGCCAAAAAATTCAAGTGCAAATGAGCCCAAAACCTATTTTTGGCCTTTAAATAGGCTTTTTGAGCTTAGATTTGTTCCTCCCTAGAATGAGCACTCTAGTTAGTGCTCGTCCCACCCTAGAACGAATACTACACAAGAATTCGTCCCACCCTGGAATGAATTCAGAGCAAAAAATTCAAAAATAACAAAAAAATGAACAAAATGACCCAAAACAAGCAATAAAGCTTGCCCGATGAAGGTGCTTTTGCATTTGACATCCCGGGTATGCAAAACCGATGTCGGGGTTACAAATCCTCACTATCCTACTCCCTAAGAAGGCTACCATAGCCGGACCGCTCCACGGGAAGATGGATCTTCAAGAATTTCATCCCCAAACGACGTCGCCAAAAGGGTTAACACCCACCAAAAATAGGTCTAAATGTCGAAAAACTGCACACACATTCAATGCTAAACATCTGACGACACCCTTACCTAAGTCATCTTGGGTCAAGCGACTCATCGCTTTTCTCATGAAGGTCATTCCCTCATCGATTCGTCGCTTGAGGGGGTAGTCACACTTAGTCACTAATCAACACACACACACCCAATCATGGAAAATGGCATGCATTCAAAGGATCATTGACAAAGACAATCACGCCCCTGCTTGGGGCAGTAAACAAGCAATAGTCACAAGCTGATCAAATCACTTGGCATTCATGAATCATGAACTCTAGGTTACCATAGACAAAAGGTTGCGCCCTTTGCCTATTCATGACTGATCAATGTCCAAGCTCAAGTAACACCTCACCGAAAAAGGTTAACACTTGAACTGAGTTCCTTCGCTCGTCAAAAGCAAGGATTCAAGAATGCATGCCCCTTTCCATGCTTGGGGCATCAAGAGTTGGTTAGGTTACTAAGAAACCCTAATCATTAGTGCTTTGGTTATCTATTTTTGCTCGACGCTGCGCCATGCACAGCGCATCCCAAAAAGGGGCATCTGTAGACACCAAAATAGCACCAATCCGATTATGTGACTGCAAACACTGATCGCATTGACACACACAGCCCCAAGGGCAGCCCCCAGAGGTTAAACAGTGGTCCTAACCACTCTCACAGTAGTTTTGGGAGGTCAGAGATCAATTTGGCACCTTCTAGGCACTTTGCTCAGAATCCGTCCCTCCCTGGGACGAATTCAAAATGGGATCCGTCCTCCCCTGGGACGAATACAGAATCCGCTCCAGGGTGGGACGAATTCCAGGTTTGATGGGCAAAAATTCAAATCTTGACAAATGGCAGCTCGGATCCGCCACTTAACGCCTCCTTCATTTCATGGGAGCATGGGTGAGCATTTTCGAGCGTTAGAGGTTGTTACAGGGGCAGTCATGAAGCCCCTAATCAGGGAGGAATCTTCCCTCCCCTGGAAGGGCATGGCTGCCATGTGGCACCTCTGCATGCTCATCCCAAGAGACCTCCAGGTCTATAAATTGGTGAGTTTCCTCACCCTAAAATATACAGAGAAGGAGCATTTTGGAGCAACGAAGTGCTGTCGTTTTGATTTCACACCTATTCCCCTTTTGAATTGTGCCTTTCACATCCTTGATCTCTTTTGGAGAAGAGGTCATTGGGTGGTCATTGGAAGCACAAATCCGGAACCAAACCCGACATTTGGCCACATTATCCCACCCAATTTGTCGACAACACATTACAAGAGATTTTGGGCCCATCCCAAGTGGATTGGTGCCGAAATCAGGTTCCAACGGTGGGCGGCCCGCCCGGGCGCCCCGCACTGTTGTGAGCCTAATCTTCCTTTTTAGGAATGATTGGGGATTCATGGCAGATTGTTCTTTTTGTCATTTGTTTATTTTGCATTCCATCTTATGCTGCTTAGATAGCTTGTAATTTCGATTTCGTAATGCTTTGATCAAATCTTATCATGTTTTATCGCTTTTGTTGTCCTCACTAACTTGCAGGTAGCAGCATCAAATTCCCATTGATGGAGGCCAAATTGGGGAAATCTGACCATCTGGGTCTTCCCAAAATGCCTCCAATTAGCTAACCCCAAGTTTGCAGGTCTTTTGGAGCTCCCTAGACATGACATTTTGGGCAGTATCACTTCGGCGCTTTGTTGCAGGTGAATTCGTTCTACCCCGGAGCGAATTACAGTCGAATCCGTCCCTCCCTAGAGCGAATTCAAATCGGTGAGGAATTTCTTGACTGTTTCTTTTGCAATGCCTTCTTGGTGATGTTTCTATGTCCTTGCCAAGTTTTCATGTCATTTGGATAAGTTTTAGTTACAGTTTAATTCATTTTCTCATCCGCTTATTGTAGGCTTGAGGATCGCATGCTTTGTCTTATTCGCAGGTGCTACTAACGGTTTCTTGTTCCTTTGAACGCAGGGTCTAAACATCGGAGGAGCAGCAAGGAATCAACACTCGTATACACAAGCGGCGGTGACGTTTGGTCCGCCCATCTTACATGTGGGCACGCGGAAGAGGGATGGCTTTCCATTGATGTGACCAAGAGACAAGTTTGATGCTCCTCGCCCCTAAAAAGGGGAGGAAGCGAATTGTAACCGAATTTGAAATACATCAATAAAAGAAGAGGGTTGTTTCATTCCATTTGGGTTCCAATTTGTCTATGCTTTCTCCATTTTACGCATTTTTAATTCGTAGCATCAAGTTTAGTTTCGTTCTTGCATCGTACTTGGAGTTTTTCCCTTTTTGTTTCCGTATCCTCGTGCTTCCAAAAACTTCTAAGAATCAATACAAAAAAAAACAAGTAGTGGGTGATGAAGTTACTGACAGAAGAAACAATTCAAAAAATAATCTTACAAAAACCATAAAGACGTTTGTGTTGAAGGTTCCTGATAAACCACCAAGGGAATTTACAAGATTAAACGAACCTTTGCATATGATTTTACCTCAACTATTAGAAGAAGGTTTGATATGGTTGCCTGAGATAAGACAACCTGATACAACCATGGTTGGATTCAAAGCCGATCTGCATTGTAACTTCAACAAACTCATGTAAGAGATTGAAACATACGATACAAGACCTAATTGACAATGGAAAAATGGAAGTAGAAAAATTTGCACCAAAATATGCTCAAAATAATACAAAGAAAACTCAAAATCAAAATGCAAATCAAAGTTTGGACATTTTTCAACATCCTTTACCGAAGCATGGTAAAGAAGCCATAAATCAAGTAGAACACCATAATGTTCCTCATCCAACTCGATACGTGGAAACTATTAGTGGTTTTCTACCTCATAAAAACTTGCAAAAATCATGTGTAACTACTGAATATCAAGTTACTATTAGACCCTTAAGAAGTTGTCACACTCCATATTTAGAAAGTGATGAAGAAAGTGAACATGTCGCGATATCGCGATATTTTCCTCAAGCTATTTTTCCTTGCTTGTGCCCTCGCGAAAATGAGACAAGTTCGAAAATGGAACATGTCGCGATATCGCGACATTTCCCTCAAGCTATTTTTCCTTGCTTGTGCCCTCGCGAAAATGAGACAAGTCTGAAAATGGAACATGTCGTGATATCGCGACATTTCCCTCAAGCTATTTTTCCTTGCTTGTGCCCTCGCAAAAATGAGACAAGTCCAAAAATAGAACATGTCATGATATCGCGACATTTTCCTCAAGCTATTTTTCTTTGCTTGTGCCCTCGCAAAAATGAGACAAGTCCGAAAATGGAACATGTCGCGATATCGTGACATTTCCCTCAATTCATTTCTTCCAAGCTTGTGCCCTCACGAAAATGAGACAAGTCTGAAAATAGAACATGTCGCAATATCGCGACATTTCCCTCAAGCTTTTCTTCCAAGCTTGTGCCCTCGCGAAAATGAGACAAGTCCCAAAAATGGAACATGTCGCGATATCGCGACATTTCCCTCAAGCTTTTCTTCCACTTTGCAAATTCTCCAAAAATTGTAGGTTGACTCCAATGACTTTGTCCATCTGTATTTTGCATTTTTACATATTGGTGAAGGATCTTCCTTACTCATAAATGATTTTAACTGTTAGCGTACTTGTTACTATTAGCTATTACATTATTTGTCCTGTTCTTGCATTTGTTATTTCGTTATAACAAAATGCTTATTGTAGCTGGTTGGTTCCGACGGTTCTCATTGTAAACCATTATTTAAACACCCAGCAATAAATCAATTCTAGTTCGCTGGTTTAACATGGCATCAGAGCCAGTTGTGTAAGTTTGTTGGGCAGACGAAATTTTTTTTTCGCAGGCATGTTTTTTTTTGTCGCAGAGTCGTGCAGGTGAGCGAATAAAAAAAAAAAAAAATTGTGTCGCGTGCAGACGCGCGACAGTCATCACGCATCCACGCGCGACTGAGTTGAAGCTTTGCAAACGTTGCTGGAAGCGTGAATGCGTCCAGCCCGCAGACGTCGCTGGAACGCGCGAACGCACCCAGCCTGCAGACATCGCTGGAAGCGCGAACGTCCAGCCCGCAGACGTCATTGGAACGCACGAACGCGTCCAGCCTGCAGACGTCACGTTCTACAGATGTTGCTGGAACAGCGTCCAGCCTGCAAACGTCGCTGGAACGTGCAAACGCGTCCAGCCTGTAGACGTCTGCCTACGGCGTAGACATCGCGTGCCAGGCTACAGCTGCTCTACAGCCCCCTCGGGTTAAGAAAACAAAAAAAACAAAAATGAAAGCCCCCGGTCCGAGTGTCGAACGCGGACGATTTGCACCCCCGTCCGCGCCAGATCGAACGCAGATGATTTGCCCCCCCCTCCCCGGTTGAGCAAAAGGAAGCCGAAGCGGCGCCCCCTCAGGGAATTTTTTTTATAAAAAAAAAGAGGGAAGAAGAAGACGTGCGCAGCGGAGGAGAACGACAGCAGAGGGCTCGGGCAGACCAAGCAGGGGTTGAAAAACGAGGGGCTTCATTGATCCTTCCGGATCAGCCCGGCGCTCACGTGGACGTGAGCCGTGCGGTAAGGCTCAGGGAGCCTGCAGGTCGGGGTTCAAATCCCGCCGACTCCCCCCAAGGTATAAATTTTCTTTCAAAGTTATTTTTTTTAATTATTATTTTTTAATTAAAATTTTTAATTTTAATTTTTTTAATATAGTTTTTTAACTTTATAAATTAAAATTTTAATTTTAATTTATTTTTTCATAAGTTTTAAAACTATATAAATTAAAATTATTTATTTTAATTTTAAATATATAATAATTATTAAAAATGCTTTGTTAAAGGATTTTTTTTTAAGGGGGGATATTTTTTTCAAAAAATCAAAGGGGGATTGTGAGTAATTTTCTGAAAAAGCAATTTGGCGAATTGTAAAAGGTGCATTTTCGGCTGTGTCCGACACCTTGTGGGTTATTCTTGTGGGCATTTTTTTATGTTGTATGTTGCATATTTCATTTTTGCACTATAGCATTAAAAACTTAAAATCAAAACACTCCCTAAGTCCCGGAATAATTAAAACCCATCCGTGCAATTTATTGCACTGCAACGTTCGGTATTTGTGATACCTCTGGCCAGCACTTATAGGTAAAGCTGTCGTGATTTGGCTACTGTATCCGCCGCCTAATATAGCTGCTACAACGACGTCTGAGCTTGTTCTCTATAAATCATCGGGGAGAGATAAGTTAGCCATTTTTGCATTTTTTTACTCCATCCACTACCCTTTATCGCACTTGTGTTTAGGCGTAAATCCTAACGAAGTATTATTCATAGTGTTTAGGGGAAGTTACGCCCCACGCATGAGAAGAATATTCTATGGTAGGTGCCATCAACAAGGCGATTCCCTTTCAGTACCGCTTATGTTCCACGTATCGTATGATCTCTAAAACTCACCTATAGTCTCCCTCACGTAAGGGCGGGTGATTTTTGTTGATATTTCTAAATACCTATAGTTTCCCTCACGTAAGGGCAGGTATTTTGTACGGTATAACGACCTAGCAAAAGGTATATTGAAAGGGAGACCAATTGGTGATATAAGGAACCTTCACTATGGCCGTTGTTGCAAAATTGATGACTGATCCGCATCAGTTATTGAAAGGTCCAAATTATACACCATGGAAACATAAGATGAAGGCAATTCTCCAAATGGAAGATTTGTGGGATATTGTTACTTGAGTAGCAACTAGGCCTTCACCAATAGCAGGATCCACAGGTCCTTCCACAGATCAGATAGCTTTTGACAAGAAAGACAGTCGAGCAAAGGTGCTCATTTTGTTTGCTGTTTCAGATGAAGTGCAACCTCATATAGCTGACAAAGCAAGTGGTAAATAGGCATGGGATGCCCTTAGAACCATCTATGAGGGGAAGAGTGATTCCACCATTCTTAATCTTCAACAACAACTTCATAACCTGAGTTTGAGACAGGGTGAAACAGTTGAACTCTTTCTGTGTAGTGTCTGAATTGAAAGAGAAATTGAATTTTTTGGGAGATACTGTGGATGAAAAGCTTCTCATTTCACTTGTGATGAGAGCTTTACCTTCTTCATTTGATATGTTGATAACCTCCAGGTATCTCAACGACAAATTACCTACATCGAGTTGGTCAATCTGCTTCAACAACAGGAGGCACGCCAACTTCACAAGGATGATTCTTCCAATACAGCCCTATACACCAACAGGTAGGGTTCTAGGAAGAAAGGTAATGGGCAAAAAGGAGGCAAATTTCAGAAAGGAGGAAATTCTCAATAGGATACGAAATGAAAAGGCAAACAACCTCAACAAAAGAAGAGGTGGTGCAAGATCTGTGAGAAAGACAACCATGACACCAACAGGTGTTGGCATAAGAACAAACAGAAAGGCCAAAACAAACCACAAAATAAAAACAAGCAACCCTAGGTGAATGTTGTTGTTGAAGAATCTGACTCAGATTCTGAATGGGCACACAAGGTGCTCATGACTACCACAGATTCCACATAGAGGGATCCCGTTTGGTATGTTGATTCTAGAGCTAGCAAACATATGACCGATGACAGATCATGGTTTGAATCATTTGTGGCCAAAGAGGGCAAACCTGTCACCATTGCTGATGATAAAACCTATAGGGTTCAGGGAGAGGGTACAGTTTCAGTCACTCTTCCTAATGGCAAGTGTCAGATTGACAAAGTCCTCTATGTTTCGGGATTGGCTAACAATTTGCTGTCAGTCACACAAATCTTGGATAGAAATATGGATGTCAACTTTCGTGTTGAGAATGGAAAGAAGTGTTGTACTATTACCAGGAAGGGTAAGCAGATTGCAACAACTTCATATAAGCATGACTTATTTGCACTAGATGCTATATCTACTCCACATGTTGCCATGACTGTCTCTACCAAGGAGGCAACTTCCCTATGGCACAAGAGATATGAGCATCTTAGTTCGGCTACTTACTTGAGCTCGGTAAGTATGAGATGGTAAAGGGTCTTCCTTCCCTTTACGCCACATTGCCAGGTGTGCTCGATCGCTTGGTAGGAAAGCGAGCATAGAGTACCATTTGAGAAGAGCTCTACAAGAGCACGAAAACCTTTGGAGTTAATTCACACCGATCTGTGCGGTCCTTTCACACCCAACAGTTGTGGAGGGAAGAGGTACTTTCAGTTATTTGTAGATGATTACTCATGAAAGATGTGGGTTTTCTTTCTCCAATTGAAATCTGAAGCTTTCACATTCTTCCAGCAGTTCAAGAAATTCGTTGAGAAGGAGTCAGGAGCTTCTATTAAAACCCTCCGCTCAGATCGAGGGGGAGAGTTTACCTCTAATGAATTTTTTGCATTCTTAGATAAGCATGGAATCAAGAGACAGTTAACAATTGCCTATACTCCTCAGCAAAATGGAGTTGCTGAGAGAAGGAACTGTTCTATCATGGAAATGGTTCGTTGTATGCTCACAGGAGCTACTCTTGGGCAACAATATTGGGCAGAAGTTGTCACCACTACAGTGTATCTGTTGAATAGGGCACCCACAAAGGCCCTAAAAGGAATGACTCCACAAGAAGCATGGAGTGGTCGAAAACCCTCCATATCTCATCTTCGTATTTTTGGATGTCACGCTTTCATGCACATACCAAAAGAGAAAAGGAAGAAGCTAGATGAGAAAACATCGAGATGTATTTTTCTTGGTTATTCTGAGCACTCTAAAGGATATCGGTTGATAGATCCTTTGACCAAGAAAATTCATATCAGTAGAGATGTTGTCTTTGATGAAGCTTTCACATCACAGAGCACATCTAAAGTACACCAAGATATTGTGGAATCTAAGAAAGAGAAGATTCCTTCGTCAACATAGACAAGAGGTCCTTCTACATCTTCTTCAACTCCACCTAAGAAGAATCCTAAATGGTGTACAAATACAACCAGAGACGCAAATTTATCCACTCCTCCCAATTTGAACTTGGATAGACCTCGTACATGCAGTATGGCTCAAAAGGAAAAAGAAGCCAAAGAAACTGGTGAGGTTGATGATCTTTGTCAATCTTTTGAGAAACTTTCAGTAACTCCAAGTACGAAGTAGAGGATATGGATATTGATGATGACAGGGCATTCATGTCTACCATAGATGATCTTGAACCTGCATCAGTGCAAGATGCTCTTAGTGAGCCTCAGTGGAAGGCCGCTATGGATACAGAGTATGAGTCTTTGATGAAAAATAAAACTTGGAAGCTTGTTGATCTGCCGCATGGAAAGAAGCCCATTGGCTGCAAATGGGTATATAAAGTCAAGTACAAGGCAGATGGAACAATTGATAAGCATATGGCCCGTCTTGTTGCAAAGGGCTATGCTCAAAAGGAAGGCATCGACTATGAGGAAACTTTTGCACCTACTGCTCGGATGACCACAATTTGGGTTATGTGTGCTATGGCAGCACAATATGGGTGGAAATTTCACCAGATGGATGTCAAAAGTGCCTTTCTAAATGGTGATCTCCAAGAAGAAGTCTACATGACTCAGCCAGAAGGATTTGAAGCAGAAGGCCAAGAGCAGAAGGTTTACAAATTGGTCAAATCCTTATATGGTCTGAAACAAGCTCCTCGAGCTTGGTATATAAAAATGGACAATCACCTTATGCAGCATGGATTTAAGAGATGTCCGTCAGATGCAAACCTCTATTTCAAGAAATAGGGTTCTGAGATAGTGTTGCTTGTACTCTATGTGGATGATCTGCTCATTATAGGGAGTTCAGAAACTATGATCTCTACTGTCAAAAGAAACTTGTGCAAATCTTTTGAGATGACAGATCTCGGACTTCTCCATTACTATCTTGGTCTGGAATTCAGCTAGAAGGAGCACTCCATCAAAGTGTCTTAGAAAAAATATGCCAAGACATTGCTGGAAAAATATCGCATGATTGATTGCAAGCCAATGGCAACTCCGATGGAGAATGGACTTCAGTTATCGCGATATGATGACTCACCTCGGGTAGATGGTACTCTCTATCGACGGTTGATTGGGAGTCTCATATATCTCGACCAATACTAGGCCGGATCTCGTATTTGTTGTCAACTATCTTTCGAGGTTCATGCAGGAGCCTAAGACCACTCATTGGAAAGCGACAAAACGTGTTCTTCACTATGTCCGTGGTACTATGGAATATGGCCTAGAATACAAGAGGAACAACAAATTCTTCTTGCAAGGATACACGGACTCCGACTATGCTAGATCATTTGATGATCGCAAGTCAACTTCTGGATACATTTTTCATCTGGGATCCGGTCTTGTCTCTTGGAACAACAAGAAGAAACAGGTGGTTGCTATTTCATCAACAGAGGCAGAATATCGCACCGCACATGAAGCTATGTGCAAAGTGATATGGTTGCATCGCATTCTGACAAGTATGGGCCATCCATCAAAATCTCCAATACACTTGTTTTGCGACAATCAGGGTGTTCTGAACCTCGTCAAGCATCCAGTCCATAATGAAAGAACAAAGCACATTGACACACAATGTCATTTCATTCGAGATGAAGTTCCAAAGCACCGAATTCAGCTTCAGCACATTCCCACCGATGCTCAAGTTGCAGACATTTTCACTAAGGCACTTGGACGTGTCAAATTTGAATTGTTTCGCAGCTCACTTTGTATTGCAAAATAATGTAAGGGGATGTTAGTATAGCTATTAGTTATTACATTACCCAAATAATGTAATAAAGGGGGATGTTAGCGTACTGTTACTATTTGCTATTACATTATTTGTCCTGTTCTTGCATTTGTTATTTCGTTATAACAAAATGCTTATTGTAGCTGGTTGGTTCTGGCAGTTCTCATTGTAAACCATTATTTAAACACCTAGTAATAAATCAATTCTAGTTCGCTGGTTTAACATTAACATTTGAAAAATGAATTTTAAATTGCTCGAGAATGGTCAGCTTCACATGGTGTAGAAAAATGACAAAAATTCAAAGTGCCCAGAATTTTATGAAACTTTACAAACATCTAAATAACCCCAAAGGGTATCCAAATCTGCAAACAAAAATTTAAAATTCATCACGGATTAAGAGAAAATGCATTTAGAAGTTTGTTGGCCAGAAATAGAAACTGTTATTTCTGGTAAGTGAATCTTCTCTAAAAGTCTAGAATTTTGGCATGGCCACAAAGATGAGTTTAATTTCTTCCACTCAAATTTTGAATCACCTCAAACGGATTTGTATTCCAAAAGTTATGAAGATTTCAAGTTTGGAGTAAGTTTGCCGGCAAGAAGAAAATAATTAAAAGAACCCTGACATCTGATTTTAATAATTAAAACTTAGAAAAACTATTGAAAATTAAAATCTCTAAAATGATTAATATGAATTAATACATTTAACATGCAAAATTTTAGAAATTTTAAATTGAAATCAATGCCATATGCAAGCCTACTTGGACACTTTGATGTAGGCGAAATTTGAAAAAGGATGCAAGCAAAATTTGGAATTAAAACCCAAAAAACTCAAGAGGGTCCCTACGGAAAAAATGAAAATTAAATATTTTCAAAGGATGGAATTTCATTTTTTTAGTGGGGGTGTGTTGCTTCTCAACAAATAGCGATATCTGCGGGGAAAATAGTAGCACTATTTAGAATCCAGAATTCTAGTTTCAAAACAATTTAGACTATGTACCATGCTTTGTCACAAATATTTTCTAAAATGATTTAACTACTATCTTCTAGTTGTTAAAGTTTCCCAAGGACATACTAGGTTGAACCACTTAAGGAAGATTCTGATGTGCGATTATAAGCGTACAAACCTTCCTTCAAGGATGACTGGGGCTTCGAATGCTTACCATGGATTGATCAATTATTTAGATTATGTAGGGGAAACCGAGTAGAGCTCTGTTTACTAGTTTAGCCTTCTACAACCCCGATAGAGTTACTATTTATATTTTCAAGACCCTGATTCACAATTATGAGGTGGCATTTATAGCTTGATGAACACGTTTGAGATGTACCCTTTGGGAGCCTTGGCTATCTCTTTCTATCACATAACTTTTTCTTTTTTCTTTCTTTTTTTTGCAGAAAAGAGTACTAGTTTTATGTTGGCTTGCCAACTTTCACCTTCTCTCTCTTTTTTTTTTTGAAAAATACCGATCGCTGGAAAGCCTTGCTAGAATTTTTTTTTTTTTAATATTTCATTGATCGAGCAATTGATCAACTAACCATTTCAGCCCAGGTACCAATAGCCTTCTTGGACACTTAAAATAATTTTATGAATCGGAGTCCACTCTCATGACCAAATTTTCTTGGATTCCCTAGGAGTTCTTCAGCCAAACAGTATAGTAGTTTCTTTATAATAAAAATAATTGTGGCAAGCAAGATACAAAATCCAATTATCTTTCTACTGTTGTTCTAAATAATAAGTAGTCCCACTTTTTAGTTTTAGCAGACTATCTCTTAAAAAAAATAAAACAAAATAAAAACACACTACTTCAACCTTTATAGTGCCAATTTTAAATGTTGATTTGTGTTTTGTTGTTTAGGCAAAAACTTAAACAAACAGGATTTAAAAGCTAAAGAGGACGGTTTCAAGCAATTAGCATTAGGGTTTGATTACCTTCTTCCAAGCTCATATTCTCATGAAATTAAAGCAAGTTGCGATTTCGGGACATTTTCCTCAAGCTACTTTTTCATTGTTTGTGCCCTCACGAAAATGAGACAAGTCCCAAAAATGGAACATGTCACGATATCACGACATTTCTCTCAAGTTATTTTTCCTTGCTTGTGCCCTCGCGAAAATGAGACAAGTCAAAAAATGGAACATGTCGCGATATCGTGACATATCCCTCAAGCTATTTTTCCTTCTAGCACCAATTTTAAATGTTGATTCGTCTTTCATACACACTCTGTGAAGAATGCACATAAAATACCAATAACACTTTATGGGATAAATCCCACTCACTTTAGGATCTTGCTAGTTATCCAAGGTGTGAGTTACAAAGTTAGGTCGAATGGCTATTCACTCTTTTTCGCTTTTAGAATAGTTTTAAGTAGACTATCTGTTACCTTAAAATGGGTTCTACCTTAGTTCAATAATGTTTAGTGGTGGTTATCTTTGTTGACAATCAGATTTACAATGAGTTCTTTGATATAGCTCTTTATGCTTTAGCATATTAAATAAAGATAAATTTGAAAGAAAATAAAAATGGATCATTTAACGGTGGAATAAAGAGAGTAGGGTAGGGCAGAAAAGAGAAGCTTATCTAACTTAGTTGCAAATCAAAACTACCAATTTTAATTACACTATTTAGCTTCAAAATAAAACCAATCAAAGAGGAAGGTGTCCAACTTTCTAAGATCACCTTCTACTAAGAGCATAAGACAGAGATGACACAGATCTAAAATAAAACCATAAATAGAAGGGAATTTGGTGTCAATTGGTATCTCTCACCAACAGCCTAGCTCGTGCAATGAGGATAGAGCAATTAGAACAGACCTGAACCTTAAATTTTTAATTTTCCCTAGCATACAACAAACGGAATGAAGCCTAGTAGCATATTCAATCTTGATAACACAAATTTACAACTAAAATAAATAAACCTTAGCAAGACGAAAACAAAAGAAGATGCACTTATCGCAATCCGAAAGATATTAGGCTCCTAGCCACGCTATCACAGAAAAATGATGTCACACCAACCCCAGGTACAGAACAAAGCATTCAAACAAGATTTGCAAGAAATTGTTAAAATGTCTTTTATTCTAAGTTTTTGCATCTGGACTTTACATTCAAAAGAAGTATATATAGACTCAGGATAGACCCTAATCTTTTCAAAAATATCTTCTTCCAAATATCTAAATCTTATCATAAAAATCCCACCGTCGAGGCTTTACAATATAAGGCATTTTTATATAGAGTTTTTGATAAGCCCTAATCACTCTGAAAATCTTCATGTGGATCTTGCCATAAATGGAGAAGATAAGACTTGGTTTCATCCTCATAAAATGGACACCGCGTGTAAATGTATCTTCATCTTTCGGTAAGTCGTTAGAGCATCTCATTAATTCCTTTGCAAAATCTAGATGAGTCACTGACTTCTCGGGCCTTCTATCCTCGCACAACCGCCTTTGTTTAGTTCGAGTTGAAATTCTCTGCCCACCATTACTTTTGCCATAAATTTTCCTAGCAAATGCATCCACCGAAAAATTCCTTAAAGTTTTTATTTGCGGCCAGATCTGCAAAATCTGGACGAATCAAAAATTCTCGGCATCTCCTATTTCCATTTGATGGTCCTCGCTTGATTTTTGTCGAAATTTAGGTTTGTCCGTATTTCTCGCCATTACTTCTGCCATTATGCAACTGTCGGATCACTTTCTACAAAAGAAAAGCAAAGGTTAGAACTTTAATATTATTAATTTAATTATTTTTTAAAATTTTCCTAAGGTTTTTTAATGTTTTTCATTTTAATTAATTAATTAATTTTTTCATTTAAATATTTCTAGGGTTTGGACTATGTTGAAAAGCTTCCACTTCCTTTGGATGAGTGATGAAAAATTTAAAGAATGGCCAAATTTTGCAAAATGAATATAAATCCAAAATGCCATATCAAGCAATTAGCCTTCGTAACAATTCAAAACTTCAATGGACTTTAAAAGATTTTAGGGCAAAATTAAATTTGAGTGAAATTCCGACATGTAATGAGCATTAGGGTTTGATTTCCTTCTTCCAAGATCATATTCTCATGAAATTAAAGCAAGTCGCGATTTCGGGACATTTTCCTCAAGTTACTTTTTCCTTGCTTGTGCCCTCACAAAAATGAGACAAGTCCCGAAAATGGAACATGTCACGATATCACGACATTTCCCTCAAGCTATTTTTCCTTGCTTGTGCCCTCGCGAAAATGAGACAAGTCTGAAAATGGAACATGTCGCGATATCACGACATTTCCCTCAAGCTATTTTTCCTTGCTTGTGCCCTCGCGAAAATGAGACAAGTCCGAAAATAGAACATGTCGCGATATCGCGACATTTCCCTCAAACTATTTTTCCTTGCTTGTGCCCTCACAAAAATGAGACAAGTCTGAAAATGGAACATGTCGCGATATCGCAACATTTCCCTCAAGCTATTTTTCCTTGCTTGTGCCCTCGCGAAAATGAGACAAGTCCGAAAATGGAACATGTCGCGATATCGCGACATTTCCCTCAATTCATTTCTTCCAAGCTTGTGCCCTCATGAAAATGAGACAAGTCCAAAAATGAAACATGTCGCGATATCGCGACATTTCCCTCAAGCTATTTTTCCTTGCTTGTGCCTTCACGAAAATGAGATAAGTCCGAAAATGGAACATGTCGCGATATCACGATATTTCCCTCAATTCATTTCTTCCAAGCTTGTGCCCTCGCGAAAATGAGACAAGTCCAAAAATGGAACATGTCACGATATCGCGACATTTCCCTCAAGCTTTTCTTCCAAGCTTGTGCCCTCGTGAAAATGAGACAAGTCCGAAAATGGAACATGTCGCGATATCGCGACATTTCCCTCAAGCTTTTCTTCCACTTTGCAAATTCTCCAAAAATTGTAGGTTGACTCCAATGACTTTTTCCATCTGTATTTTACATTTTTACATATTGGTGAAGGATCTTCCTTACTCATAAATGAATTTTGAAATTGCTCGAGAATGGTTAGCTTCACATGGTGTAGAAAAATGATGAAAATTCAAAGTGCCCAGAATTTGATGAAAATTTACACGCATCTAAATAATCCCAAAGGGTATCCAAATATGCAAATGTAAATTTAAAATTCATCACGAATTAAGAGAAAATGCATTTAGAAGTTTGTTGGCCAGAAATAAAAACTGCTATTTTTGGTAAGTGACTCTTTCTAAAAGTCCAGAAATTTGGCATGGCCACAAATATGAGTTTAATATATTCCACCCAAAATTCGAATCACCTCAAACGGATTTGTCTTCCAAAATTTATGAGGATTTCAAGTTTGGAGTAAGTTTGTCGGCAAGAAGAAAATAATTAAAAGAACCCTAACATTTGATTTTAATAATTAAACCTTAGAAAAACTATTGAAAATTAAAATCTCTGAAATGATTAATATGAATTAATACATTTAACATGCAAAATTTCAGAAATTTTAAATTGAAATCAATGTCATATGCAAGCCTACTTGGACACTTTGATGTAGGCAAAATTTGAAAAATGATGCAAGCAAAATTTGGAATTAAAACCCGAAAAACTCAAGAGGGTCTCTACGGAAAAAATGAAAATTAAATATTTTTTAAAGGATGGAATTTCATTTTTTTAGTGGGGGACCCTCTTGAGTTGATTTGTCTTTCATACACACTCTGTGAAGAATGCACATAAAATACCAATAACACTTTTCGGTAATAAATCCCACTCACTTTAGGATCTTGCTAGTTATCCAAGGTGTGAGTTATAGAGTTGGGTCGAATGGCTATTCACTATTTTATTTTTTTGGAATAGTTTCAAGTAGACTATCTGTTATCTTACAACGGGTTCGACCTTAGTTCAATAATGTTTAGTGATGGTTATCTTTGTTGACAATCGGATTTACAATGAGTTCTTTGATATAGCTCTTTATGCTTTAGCATATTAAATAAAAGACAAATTTGAAAGAAAATAAAAATTGATCATTTAACGGTGGAACAGAGAGAGTAGGGTAAGGCAGAAAAGAGAAGCTTATCTAACTTAGTTGCAAATCAAAACTACCAATTTTAGTTACACTATTTAGCTTCAAAATAAAACCAATCAAAGATGAAGGTGTCCAGCTTTTTAAGATCACCTTCTACTAAGAGCATAAGACGGAGATGACACAGATCTAAAAGAAAACCATAAATAGAAGGGAAGTCAGTGTCAACTGGTATCTCTCACCAACAGCCTAGCTCATGCAGTGAGGATAGAGCAATTAGAACAAACCCGAACCTTAAATCTTTAATTTTTTCTAGTATACAACAAACGGAATGAAGCCTAGTAGCATATTCAATCTTGATAACACAGATTTACAACTAAAATAAATAAACCTTAGCAAGACGAAAACAAAAGAAGATGCACTTATCGCAATTCGAAAGAGATTAGGCTCCTGGCCATGCTATCACAAAAAAACGATGTCACACCAACCCCAAGTACAGAACAAAGCATTCAAACAAGATTTGTAGGAAATTGCTAAAATGTCTTTTATTCTAAGTTTTCGCATCCGGACTTTACATTCAAAAGAAGTATATATAGACTTAGGACAGACTCTGATCTTTTCAAAAATATATTCTTCCAAATATCTAAATCTTATCATAATCATCCCACCATCGAGGCTTTACAATATAAGGCATTTTTATATAGAGTTTTTGATAAGCCCTAATCACTCTGAAAATCTTCATGTGGATCTTGCCATAAATGGATAAGATAAGACTTGGTTTCATCCTCATAAAATGGACACCATGTGTAAATGTATCTTCATATTTCGGTAAGTCGTCAGAGCATCTCATTAATTCCTCTGCAAAATCTAGATGAGTCACTGACTTCCCGGGCCTTCTATCCTCGCACAACCGCCTTTGTTTGGTTCGAGTTGAAATTCTCTGCCCACCATTACTTTTGCCATAAATTTTCTTGGCAAATGCATCCACCAAAAAATTCCTTAAAGTTTTTATTTGTGGCCAGATCTGCAAAATCTGGACAGATCAAAAAATTTTGGCATCTCCTATTTCCATATGATGGTCCTCGCTTGATTTGTGTCGAAATTTAGGTTTGTCCGTCTTTCTCACCATTACTTCTACCATTATGCAACTGTCAAATCACTTTCTACAAAATAAAAGCAAAGGTTAGAACTTTAATATTATTAATTTAATTATTTTTTAAATTTTTCCTAAGGTTTTTTAATGTTTTTCATTTTAATTAATTAATTAATTTTTCCTAAGGTTTTTTTTAATGTTTTTCATTTTAATTAATTAATTAATTTTTCCTAAGGTTTTTTAATGTTTTTCATTTTAATTAATTAATTAATTTAATTAATTAATTTTTCTAAGGTTTTTTAATGTTTTTCATTTTAATTAATTAATTAATTTTTTTATTTAAATATTTCTAGGGTTTGGATTGTGTTGAAAAGCTTCCACTTCCTTTGGATGGGTGATGAAAAATTTAAAGAATGGCCAAATTTTGCAAAATGAATATAAATCCAAAATGTCATATCAAGCAATTAGCCTTCATAACAATTCAAAACTTTAATGGACTTTAAAATATTTTAGGGCAAAATTAAATTTGAGCGAAATTTCGACATGTAATGAGCATTAGGGTTTGATTTCCTTCTTCCAAGCTCATATTCTCATGAAATTAAAGCAAGTCGCGATTTCGGGACATTTTCCTCAAGCTACTTTTTCCTTGCTTGTGCCCTCAAAAAAATGAGACAAGTCCCGAAAATGGAACGTGTCACGATATCATGACATTTCCCTCAAGATATTTTTCCTTGCTTGTGCCCTCGCAAAAATGAGACAAGTCCGAAAATATCCCTCAAGCTATTTTTCCTTGCTTGTGCCCTCACGAAAATGAGACAAGTCCGAAAATATCGCGACATTTCCCTCAAACTATTTTTCCTTGCTTATGCCCTCGCGAAAATGAGACAAGTCCAAAAATTGAACATGTCGCGATATCGCGACATTTCCCTCAATTCATTTCTTCCAAGCTTGTGCCCTCGCGAAAGTGAGACAAGTCCAAAAATGGAACATGTCGCGATATCCCGACATTTCCCTCAAGCTTTTCTTCCAAGCTTGTGCCCTCGTGAAAATGAGACAAGTCCCGAAAATGGAACGTAGCGATATCGCAACATTTCCCTCAAGCTTTTCTTCCACTTTGCAAATTCTCCAAAAATTGTAGGTTGACTCCAATGACTTTGTCCATCTATATTTTGGATTTTTACATATTGGTGAAGGACCTTCCTTTCTCGAAAATGATTTTAACATTTGAAAAATGAATTTTAAATTGCTCCAGAATTGTCAGCTTCACATGGTGTAGAAAAATGATGAAAATTCAAATTACATAGAATTTTATGAAACTTTACAAGCATCTAAATAAGCCCAAAGGGTATCCAAATCTGCAAACGGACCTTTAAAATTCATCACGGATTAAGAGAAAATGCATTTAGAAGTTTGCTGGCCAAAAATAGAAACTGCTATTTCTGGTAAGTGAATCTTGTCTAAAATTCTAGAAATTTGGCATGGCCACAAAGATGAGTTTAATATATTCTACCCAAAATTCGAATTACCTCAAACGGATTTGTCTTCCAAAAGTTATGAGGATTTCAAGTTTGAAGTAAGTTTGTCGGCAAGAAGAAAATAATTAAAAGAACCCTAACATTTGATTTTAATAATTAAACCTTAGAAAAACTATTGAAAATTAAAATTTCCGAAATGATTAATATGAATTAATACATTTAACATGCAAAATTTCAGAAATTTTAAATTGAAATCAATGCCATATGCAAGCCTACTTGGACACTTTGATGTAGGCAAAATTTGAAAAACAATGCAAGCAAAATTTGGAATTAAAACCCGAAAAACTCAAGAGGGTCCCTGCGGAAAAAATGAAAATTAAATATTTTTTAAAGGATGGAATTTCATTTTTTTAGTGGGGGTGTGTTGTTTCTCAACAGACAACCTAATACAACCGTATCTGGATTCAGAGCCGATCTGCATTGTAACTTCAACAAACTCATGTAAGAGATTGAAACATATGATACAAGACCTAATTGACAATGGAAAAATGGAAGTAGAAAAATTTGCACCAAAAGATGCTCAAAATAATACAAAGAAAACTCAAAATCAAAATGCAAATCAAAGTTTGGATATTTTTCAACATCCTTTACCGAAGCATGGTAAAGAAGTCGTAAATCAAGTAGAACACCATAATGTTCCTCATCCAACTCGATACGTGGAAACTATTAGTGGTTTTCTACCTCATAAAAACTTGCAAAAATCATGTGTAACTACTGAATCTCAAGTTACTATTAGACCCTTAAGAAGTTGTCAAATTACATCTTTAGAAAGCGATGAAGAAAGTGAAACAGGAAGTGAAGCAGAGATTGAGTCAAATAGTTTCGAATATGAATCAGATCAAGTCATACCTATTACAGATTTATTGGTCCTAGAGGAACCATTCCAAGAAGGATGACTACTAGACCATCATCTCAACAGTGGCTTACAAATGAGCAAGAAAAAAATGCTAGACCTCATTTTGGTAATCCATGACATAGTAACATTGTAGGTACCATTGGAGTAGTTACAATACAACAAGCACAAAACCAAAATTCTCAAGATCAAAGTGAAAAAACAACCCCATTTGTATTGAAAAATCCTACTAAGGGAAATAATGTAACAAGTTCACAACAAAGATCTCCATATGATATAAATGAACAACTAGCTACTATCACGACAAGAATATCTCTTTTGGACCTCTTAAGAACTTCCTCTATACATAGAGAAGAATTAATGAGAACTTTGGGTAAGATGATGGTACCTGAATATATTGAACCTAATGTTGTAGTAAATGTTGTAACTTTGGATGAAACAAACTTCATAGACTTTCATGATAAATAAATCCCTCCTCAAAGTATGTATGGGGATAATCCTTTATATATCACAACATTGATTGGAGATGTAGGAGTTAAGAGAGTCTTAATTGACAATGGATCTTCACTAAATATATGCACATATGACTTCTTTCAAAGATTTGGATTCAAAAAGGAAGATATGAAAAATACTGAAATGATCATTAAAGCATTTAATGATGAAACTCAAGAAACATGTGGAGTTATGAAGATCCCATTGCAAGTTGGTCCAAGGATTTTAGATACGACTATTTTTGTTGTACCTTGTTTTGCATCGTATAACATTCTTCTAGGTCGACCTTGGATCAATGCAATGAGAGAAGTACCTTCCACATTACATCAATGTGTTAAATTTGAATTTAAAAATCAATTAGTCATTATTCATGGAGATCCTAGACCATTTGAAATGTGTGTTGTGGTGGAACCTGTAGGGGTTCCATTTTGCCCCGCTATGACTTCTGTTCAATCTAGTCCATCTTCCTCATCAAAACCTTCCAAATCTAAATCACCTCCTAAATAAAAAATGTGTTCTAAATCATCAACATCAACATCGTCATCACCTTCTAAAAATATACCTAATCCATTTCCTAAGTCTATAGTAACAGAATCACCACCTAAATCTACAGTGTTTAAATTCACAGCATCTAAATAAACAAGTGAGAAAGATAATTTGTCTACTTCATACATCGTTTCGGATGAGGTATTACCGGATTTATCTTTAGTGCTTGCAACTACAGAAGAAGTTAATTTTGCTACCCAAGACTCTTTGGTGATATCTAGGTTACCACCATCCCCTAGAACACTAGGCTTACCAAAGAAAGGGAGCATTTGTCACATTGGAATTTATGAATTTGTGTACACAGGATATGATTGGGGAAAATTTTTAGTTATGCAGATTACCATTGATCAAGATGGATTTGCTAGATGCTATTTTTCTAATAAATATGAAAAACCAAAAATAATGATGTGTAATATGGGATACAGAGGTAAAGGTTTAGGACCTTACCAAAGTGGTATAAGAGAACCTTTAGAAGTCGTATATTGGCCAGTTCGATGTGGTCTTGGATATATTCCTACAAAAATAGAACCATTTCCGTATAAATATGATGACCATATTATAACATATCAAGAATATATGGATAAAAAATAACTTTCTAAAAAAATACATACTTGTAATATGTTGACTATGGTTTATCCAGAAATGATTGCTTCTGTGGATGAATGTTTAGAAGGGGATATCTGCCATGATATATCTCTTGATGAAATTCTAAGAAATAAATTTTTCTTTGATGGATCAATGCCATGTATAGCTCATATAGAATCAACTGATCCACAATAAGAGTTAGCTAAATGCACACTAGAAGAATTACAAGAAATGGGGGTGTCACCCACACCTCCTAATTTTGAAAGAGAGTTGAATATTGTTGTAGAAAATTTCATAAAAATCAACATTGGAACAGAGGACAATCCTCGCATGGTCAAAATTGGATCTGAATTAAGTGAAGAAAAACAAAAGCTATATGTTGAATTCCTTACAGAATATTCTGATGTTTTTCTTGGACATACGTAGATATGCTAGGCCTAGATCCTTCTATAGTTATGCACCATTTAGTAGTGCATCCAGATGCTAAACTTGTAAAGCAAAAACTTAGAAAATGCATCCTAAAGTAGCACTATGGTAAGACCCCAAGGTCTTACTATAAAAATTATTAACAAATTAATGTAAATGTAATCGCAGGCCACTCAAAGGGGGATCCCTTGTAATCACTTTGCCACTATAGGGGCTCCCTCCTTTAGAATCTATATTCTTATTTTTCTTCTAGGATGATTTTATATGGATGGCCAACCTAATATATATATCTACCCTAAAGCTACGTTAGTGAAGAGACATGATGGTTCACGTATGAAGAGATGTGATGGTTCACGTTATGAAGGGTTGTGATGGTTCACTTTATAAGTTAATAATATAATAATTAAATGATTAATAATACTAACTAATAATGTTAGGATTGAGGATCCTAACATGCCACCCTTATTAAAAAGAGCTTTGTCCTCAAAGCTCAAAGTGAGAAGCTTTGTCCTTTTTTTTCCAAGAAGGATTTGTATAAGTTATTGGAATATTTTAATGGCATCCTTTCATAGGCAGGGATATCGAGAAGGATGAAGCATTAGCGAGGGGTTTCCAAGAACAATAGTAGAATCTTCCTTAGGAAAATCATGATGACGATGGGAGGGCAACCCTTGGGGTTCCTCAAATACTTCAGAATGATGCATCAAAAGTGATGGTAATGATTTCATATCCTTTTTTGGTTCCTTGGTAGAACCAATGGAGAAGGAGTGGGTAGTCACTCTACGTTGGTTCTGAATATGTTTGGTCATATGGTAGGAACTCATTATTGGTGAGGAATGTATGTGTAGGTCTTGTAGAGTGCATGTTTGGCTATCATTGATCACTTTGGGTATGTCTAACGCATCCTTGCTTGGTACATCAATCACTTCTTGCACATCGACCTCATTGTCTTCATTGCGGTGAGTAGGTGCACTGGTCACCTCAGACACAACTACCTCATCTACTTGCTCTATGGAGAGATAGGGATCAACTTCCTTCAATAAATACAATGTTAGTGTAGCACATTTATGGTGGGGTCCAAATTGTTCATCACAATTATCATAGAGTCCTTTTGCTCATCGTTCCTTTATCTCCTCAAAGCTAAGATGTTTAATTTGTAAATTTCGATTAGATTTTTGGGTTGTGTAAGTGCTTTGTGCCCTTCCATTATGCATAGGTTTGGGAGCAATGTAAGTGGTCGATGATTTTTCCATAAGTGGTTTCCCTAATCGTTGTTGTGCATTGATTTTATCTTTAGCTAATTTTGCCAATCCATAGGTCTGCATCATGGTATAGGGAATGAACCTTGTCACCTCCATTCTAATTTCCTCTTTTAATCCCCTAATGAAGCCATTGATGAGAATTGATTCATCCAATATTGTGTTGTGTTTGGTGATATCCTCAAACCGAGTTTGATACTCACACACAAAAATTATTTGATGAAGGTCTTTGAGAAATTCCCACATGACTGGGTCCCACATGGCTCTGATACCAAATGGTAAGACACCAAGGTCTTACTATAAAAATTATTAACAAATTAATGTAAATGTAATCGCAGCCACTCAAAGGGGGCTCCCTTGTAATCACTTTGCCACTATAGGGGGCTCCCTCCTTTAGAATATATATTCTTATTCTTCTTTTGGGATGATTTTATATGGATGGCCAACCTAATATATATATCTACCCTAAAGCTACGTTGGTGAAGAGACATGATGGTTCACGTATGAAGAGATGTGATGGTTCACATTATGAAGGGTTGTGATGGTTCACTTTATAAGTTAATAATATAATAATTAAATGATTAATAATACTAACTAATAATGTTAGGATTGAGGATCCTAACACACTACTAGTTAAGAGTGAATTAGAAAAACTTTTGAATGTCATATTTATACAAGCTATTGATTATGTTGAATGAATATCTAATGTTGTCCTAGTAACTAAGAAAGAAGCTACCAAAATTAGGGTTTACACTGATTTTAGAGATATTAATACTGCATGCCCTAAAGATGACTTTCCTCTCCCTAATATGGATCAAATCATAGATTTTATAGCTGGGAGTGGGATGTTATCCCTTATGGATGGTTTTTCAAGATACAACCAAATTAGAATAGCTCCTGAAGACCAAGCTAAAATAGCTTTTATTACACCTTGGGGGACTTTTTGTTGGAAAGTCATGCCCTTCGGTTTAAAGAATGTTGGTGCAACCTATCAAAGAGCTATGACATATATTTTTCATGATATGATGTATGAAATTTTGCATGATTATGTGGATGACATTACAGCTCGCTCAACTAAAGAAGATGATCACATTAATGATTTAAGAAAAGTATTTGACAGATTAAGAGAATATTGATACATTTAAATCCAGACAAATGTGTATTTGAAGTAAAATCTAGAAAATTATTAGGAGTTATTGTTTCTATGCGAGGCATAGAGATAGATCCATTAAATATTAAGGCTATCTGTGATATACCACCTCCTAAAAATATATCAAAATTAAGAAGCTTACAAGGAAAATTACAAGCTATTCACCGCTTCATTGATAAATTGGCAGATCGAACAGAACCATTTCTTAAATTACTCAAGAAAAATATTTCCTTTCAATAGGATAAGGAATGTCAAGAAGCTTTTGATAGAATTAAAAAATATCTTCTTAACCCTCTGGTGCTTGTTCCACCTAGACCAGATTGTCCTTTCATTTTATATATTTTTGCTTCGAAACTTGCACTTGGGGCTATGTTGGCTCAAATTGATGATGAAAAGAAAGAACGAGCCACATACTACATAAGTAGGACTTTAATAAGTTATGAAATAAGATATACTTCATTAGAAAAACTTTGTCTAGCAGTATTATTTTCTACACAGAAGTTGCATCACTATATGCTAAGTCAAAAAACATATGTTATTTCTAAATCTGATCCATTAAGATACTTGATGAGTAGACCATACTTATCAGGATGCACAACTAAGTGGGTTCTTTCTCTTAGTGAGTTTGAACTCACATTTATTGGCCAAAAATCTATAAAAGGCCAAGTTATAGTTGATCAGTTAGCTTTTGCTCCTATAGAGTCTACTCACCCCATGAATATTGAATTTCTAGATGAGTGCCTTAATTTAGAAGAGGATCATTCTGAAACTTGGACATTGTTTTTTGATGGAGCTAGATGTATGAGTGGTGCAGGTGCAGGTATTATATTAATATCTCCTCAAAAGCACCTAATACCTTTATCTTTTAAATTACAATTTGCTTGCACTAATAACACTACAGAATATGAAGCTCTAATCCTTGGATTACGAGTTGCTTTAGCTTTAAATATTAAAGTTTTATTAGTTTTTGGAGATTCTCAACTCATGATAAATAAAATCAATGAATTTTATCAAACACGATATGAGAAAATTCATCCTTATAAATAATATGTGCTTAAGCTTGTTTCATTGTTTGAAAAAGTAACTTTAGAAGCTATTCCTAGAATAAGCAATCGTGCTGCAGATGCTATGGTTGTGGCTGCTTCTTTGTTACCTTTGGAGTTGGATGATGAATATGCTACTATAATTATCCATAAAATTCAAGAACCCACTTCTTCTAAATCTTTCTTAGAGCCATTGGATGTGTTTTTGATTAATGAAATCACCCCAGAACCTTGGTACATAGATATTTTTAACTTTCTACAGAATGGGACTTTCCCTGAAGGATTAGATAGAAACCAACTTAGACTACTACGTAAGCGAGATATCCGCTTTGTAATAATTTGTAATACCTTATATATAATATCCTTTGAAGGTATCTTGTTAAGATGTCTAAACCTAGAAGAATCTAAGAAAGCCTTAAGTGAAGCCCATGATGGGTCCTATGGAGGACACTTTAGTGGAGGTGCCATTTCTAAAAAGCTCCTTAGAATGGGTTATTTTTGGCCTTCCATGGGAAAATATGCTAATTATTATGTGCATCATTGTGACAAATTTCAAAGACATGCTAACCTTGTCCATGCTCCTGCTCAGGAAATCCAAACCATAGCTTCTCCTTGGCCCTTCTCTAAATGGGGTTTAGACATTATTGGTAAAATTAATCCTATCTCATCTGATGGTCATAAATTTATAATAACTACAACATAATATTTTACAAAGTGGGTTGAAGCTATGCCTTTATCTTCTTGCACAGGAATTCAAGTATCCAAATTTATTTTCAATCAAATCATTTGTAGATTTGGAATTCCATCTAACCTCATTTTTGACAATGGTACATGCTTCAAAAACAAAGATGTTAAAAAATTATGTAAAAAATATAAAATTTAACATAGATGGTCTACTCCTTACTATCCACAATAAAATGACCAAGCTGAAGCATCTAATAAAATACTAATCAAAATCCAAAAAATATTGGTCAATAAAATAGGTTGTGACTGGCATATACAATTATATCCAGCCTTGTGGGCTTATCGAACTAGTGTTCGTACTCCTATAGGCGCTTCACCTTTTGTCTTGGTCTATGGTGCTGAAGCAGTTTTTCCATTTGAGTTAGAAGTTCCTTCTTTATCTCTTTTACTTCAAGATGTTGAAGTAGGAGATGAATATCATGTTGGTAGATTAAGTCAGTTGGAACTTCTAGATGAAAAATGCATCCATGCTTTAGAGCATCTTCATGCCTACCAAGACAAACTTAAAATATCATATGCAAAGAAAGTTCACAATAGATCATTTGAAGTTGGAGATTTAGTCTTAAACAAAAATAAAAAAAATACTAATGCAAGAAAAGACCTTAAAGGAAAATTCCAACCAAATTGGCTTGGACCATTTATCGTCATTGCCAAATTTGGATCAGGTGCATATAGATTGGCGACCTTGGATGGAAAATATCTCAAGGAACCCATGAATATTATGCATCTGAAAAGATATTATGCATAAAGCCAAAAGCCTCATCACTGTACATAGTTGTAAATATTTTCTCATGCATTCCAATATATCATCAAAAATAACAAAAAAAAATTACAAAATCCAAAAATTTCCAAAAATATTTCAAAGCATTATTAGATCAGTATCTATGCATTTATTATCTACTAAGATTGCAAGTTATATTTTAATTTATTTCAGATAAAATTTAAAAGATATCCTGAACCATGCACTAAAACTCATATTTAAATAGATTTTGATTTTGTTATTTTGATTATAAATCTCTCTTGTACCAAAGATCACTATCATTTCATTAAATAATTTTGAGTCTGAGAATGATTTTGCTACTCTTTTGAACCAAGAACACATTTTACATATTAAAAATGATTTTTTGCAAATTCGATAAAAGTGATATTGCTTAGTGAATCTTAATACCTTAAGTGAAAAAGTTTTTCTTGCTTCCTATTATGTGCATGGTCTAGAATACTGAGAAATTGATAGAAGGACAAGCTCCTCCCTACCCAAAATAAATCCCTTGCCCCACGTCTAATCTGGGCAAGTATCCCAAAAAGAGAAAAAAAAAGAGAAAGAAAAAAGAAAAGAAAGAAAAAAAGAGAAAAGAAAGAAGAAAAAGAGAAAAAAGAAAGAAAAAAAGAGAAGAAAGACAGAAAATCAAGAAAAGTATTCCATTACAAAAGCAATAAAATCCCCTTGTTCAGAAATGGACAAGAAACCCCTATTCCAAAATTTGAAGAAAAGAAGGGAGTATTGAACTTGAATCCCTGGAATTTCTCAGTTATTCGAAAACCATGAGGTAAACCCCATAACAGGTGATTTGTGCCCAACTTGCTTGACATTGGGTAATTTCTATTCACATGGCAAGATTAATGTTTGTGTATGGATTCACTCACTTTTGGTAGTTTGATTTACATAGTAGTTCAGTACCAATGCATGCAAAAAATCATGGTCAAATGAACATTTCACTCGCACACACATTGGTTCATTTAAGTTTGCTTTATCATTACCTTACTAAAAATCGGTAAATTAACCTTACAAAGCACACACATTTGTCACTTGAGAGATTTTGTATCATCATAACAATCAAAATAGATAATGAATTCACTTTTCACACACAATGGTTCTAGATAAATTTGAATTTGTCTTGGAAATAAATTTAAAATATTCCTGTGGAATTTTATTAGATAAATAATTCCAATATTTGCATCATTCCTTACAAATTATGTTATCATCATACAAATTATTTTATTATACAAATTATTTTATTACTATACAAATCATTTTATTATCATACAAGTTATTCTATTATCATATAAATTATTGTTCATCCTGCATTTCATTTTGACTTTTGCGATGATGGTATTATTCTTAAGAAATTAAGAATTCTTTGCTTAGCGCAAGTCATACTTCTAATTTTTCATTCCCCAAAATAAAACTCATATGTTTCTTTACAAAAATTATAAAATATTTTGCACATGTGACATAATGATTTATCCAACATTAATTTTGCATTTTTAAAGAATAAACAAAATTTATATATATCATCCTACATTTCATTTTTATTTTCATGATGATGGCATTATTATTAAGTAATTAAGAATTCCTTGCTTAGCGCAAATCATATTTCAAAATTTTCATGCCAAAATCAATAAATTGTTACAAACACTTATCAAACACATTATTCCAAAAACAACATCAAACATATTCTTTTTACCATAAAAGCCTTAAGATTATTCTTAAGCAAATGACCATTTTAGCCATATCAAAACATTCCTCACAAACAGGATTAGCTTCGTGACTTAGCGAGCTTTGAACTCCACCAACAATCACATAACAACATAACATCCTTCGAGGTATATTGCTAAAATCCATCAAAATTTATCATCACTCCAACAAACACATTTTCAAAATCAAAATCATTTTTTTTATTTCAAAGCATGATTAATGACATCTTATCATTCAAAAATTAAAATGCAAAATTAAACCAAACACATGAAGTCACATAAGAGATAAAATATCCATATATATATATATATATATATATATATATATATATATATACATCATCAAAAAATATACATATACAATATAAAGTTAACTGATATGCCACAATATCTATCATCGGTATACTCAGTCATCAAAAAGACAAAAAGAACCAACTAGGTCATCCTTAGATCCCCCTAGAACCTTTGGATCTCTGAGCATCATCATCTCCACCAAGGGGTTGTGGTACTCGAAATCCTCCTACTCTAGTAGTAGTAGCCATCCTGGTAGTCGAATGCGATCTCGAGCGACTCGAGCGAGTCGAAGGCTCATATATCATAGGAAGTGGATGTCTTTGTCCCTCAGGAACCACTGTAAAGTATAGGGCCTGATAGAAATCTACCCACCTTTGAGACCCTCTCTATAACCACTAGTAGAAGACCCTCGACCTCTCTGCATCCACACCTCTAAGAGGAAGTCCCACAGGTCTCCTAACAATAATGTGTTCCCAACACCAGACCTGAAGAAAGGATATCAGCACTAAAGCTGCTCCTCTCCTATATACGACCTTAAATAAGGTCTTGTAAAGCCTACATAATATGAATGGACCCCATGCAAATCGAATCTCTTGGTCCCTCATATCTGCAATAACTTCCCCAAAAAACCATGGAAGGCGGCAACCACTCTGATGACACAATAACAACCTAGCCACCACTCCAGCCAGTACAACCGTCAAACAAGACACACCCTCTATCTATCTCAATCTCTCAATGTTGACCCCACCTGTCTCCAAGATAAAGCTAGGGTCTCTTGATAATATCTGCATTGCCTGAACCTGATTTGTTGATGCAGCAATAAATCTACCCTGGATAGGAACCCTAAGTATCCTCTAGGCATCCTCCAATGTAGGGGACATCTCCTCTGTGGGTAACCGGAAGCAAGATGATCCCGGGTACCATCTCTCTGCAAGAGCCATTAATAAGCTCATATCTGTAGGGACTTGTGGCATTTTTGCCACATGTCTCAACCCGACCTTCTCTAGGACGTCCTTCTCAGCATCATTAAGGGCATCTAAATCTGCCCTCAGACCTCCGTATTTCCACTCATAGCTTTTTAGTAATGATATCTGCAAAAACAAAATCAAAATGTTTAAATTTAGTAAACAATAATTTCTTTAAAAATCATGCATAAATCATCCATAATTTAATGATATCGTCTCTAATTTGATGATATCATCTTAAGTTTTAAGCATACTGACAATCAAAATTGTCCCTATTTTGAAAAAATCAACCCTATTTTGACATTATCGCCCAGGACAATTTTGTCAGAATAGGGATGATTTTGTTTAAATCGGGACGATTTTGTAAAAACTGGCCCGACTTCCTCAACGCGATGTGAAAACGGCCGCGACATCCAAAATTCACAAAAAAAAAAAAAAAAAATAAAATTTACCATTCTCTTTTTTTTTTTTTTTTTTTTTTTTTTTTTTTTTTTTTTTTTTTTTTTTTTTTATTTTTTTTTTTTTTTTTTTTTTTTTTTTTTTTTTTTTTTTTTTTTTTTTTTTTTTTTTTTTTTTTTTTTTTTTTTTTTTTTTTTTTTTTCATTCCACCTTTTTTTTTTTTTTTTTTTTTTTTTTTTTTTTTTTTTTTTTTTTTAAAATTTTTTTTTTTTTTTTTTTTTTTTTTTTATCAATCTTACATAATTTTTTCTTTTTCCTCCTTTTTTTTTTTTTTTTTTTTTTTTTTTTTTTTTTTTTTTTTTTTTTTTTTTTTTTTTTTTTTTTTTTTAAAAAAAAATTTCTCTTTTTTTTTTTTTTTTTTTTTTTTTTTTTTTTTTTTTTTTTTGTGGTTTTTTTTTTTTTTTTTTTTTTTTTTTTTTTTTTTTTTTTTTTTTTTTTTTTTTTTTTTGAGGTGTTTTTTTCTTGGAGGGAAGTGGTTTCTTTTTAGTTTTAATATTTTAATTTGCATTACCTTTGATTATTATATTTAACTACTGCATCTGGCGTTCACCTTCATTATGTTTCAATTTACATAAGGTCATTATTTAAAATATAAATCATCACATTCATTTTAGTAGAATTAATATTGATCATTCAGTAAGCATTCTATATAATTAATCTGTCCATTTATCCTAGAATTGTAATCATATAATTGCATGTTGCACCATTTCTGCCATCAAATTGCTCTGTTGCAGGTTTCTGACATAATCGTCTCAGATGATTTCATCATCTAAGACGATTTCATCAAATATGAGATGATTTTGTCAAATTAGAGATGATATTGACAAATTGCAGATGATTCTATAAAATCAGAGATGATCTTGACCTACAAAAAATGATAGAATCTTCATCAGACATCCGAATCAGGTGCATGTTTGAATTTCTTTCTAAATCAAGGTGTAACATTGCATTAGCATCCTATTTTCATATCTGTTGTCTTCTTATAAATCTGAATTGCATATAGTCTAGTTTAGTTTGCATATTGGCCAAACTTAGGCATGTATGTGATTTGATTAAAAATGAACACATCCAAACAAATCCCACATCCTAGGTATGGAAGCAACCACAAATGCTTCCTGGTGAACCCAAACCCATTCATTGAAAAATCACCATATACAGAAGGTACGATTAAGTGCCTCTCTTTTGAGGTGTAGGCCATACATTCTCCCCTTCCCCTCTAAGGTGCGGATCCATCAGCCTTGAGGAAAGGAGTGTGAGAATTTTTGGGCTACAGTTACCTATAGATGGGAGTCAAGAAGAGCAACCTAAATAGGTGATTGAGACACATACAACATCATCACCTCATAGAATGAGTCCACCATGTTCACATTATTTAAGATGTCAACATCATACCTAGACTCCATTATCTGAGTTCAAGTCAACCATATTTCACAAATTGCAAGACACAAAGGTAATCATCTTGCCAGACATACCCCTGTTCAACCCAAATAGACCTAGATATAAACTATACAGGGAGGATCATTCTTACCTCTATCACCGAATGCGAGGGCATGACATTCACAATTGCCATGTTTTTAGATGCAAGGTCTAGGATCTTATTGATAAGGGAGCTTTATCCATGAGTAGGTCACTCATTCTACCCCCTCAAAATGTAGGCATTACCCAGAATCCCCTATCGCAATGGGGGGGTCAATTTCTATTGCTTATTCTAGCCAAGCCAATAACATTGCATCAATCATAGTACATACTAGGGGTATCCAAGGTGTCACAGCTCCCCCACTATTTACATCACAAGACATGAAGCAAAATGGGGATCCTAAAGGTATCACACCTTCCTCGCTTTCTTTGATCACCACAAATGTTGGGGGTACACAAAGTATCACACCTTCCTCCTAGAACCACCAAGCCATCAAAGTTACAAAATGCTCCAAGGGTGTTTGCAACTTGCTTGGTCAACCCAAAACCCCCCTAGGTAGTCTATGACCATCTAGGTCATCCCAAAATGCTCCAAGGGTGTCTACAACCCACTTGGTCAACCTAAAATGCTCCTAGGCAGTCTATGATCGTCTAGGTCACCCAAAATGCTCCAAGGGTTCCTACAACCCCCTTGGTCAACCTAAAATGCTCCTAGGTAGTCTATGACCATCTAAGTCACCCCAAAATGCTCCAAGGGTATCTACAACCCGCTTGGTTAACCTAAAATGCTCCTAGGCAATCTATGACCATCTAGGTCACCCTAAAATGCTCCAAGGGTGTCTACAACCTGCTTGGTCAACCTAAAATGCTCCTAGGTGGTCTATGACCATCTAGGTCACCCCAAAATGCTCCAAGGGTGCCTACAACCTACTTGGTCAACCTAAAATGCTCCTAGGTGGTATATGACCATCTAGGTCACCCCAAAAATGCTCCAAGGGTGTCTACAACCCGCTTGGTCAACCTAAAATGCTCCTATATAGTCTATAACCATCTAGGTCACCCAAAAAGCCCCAAAGGCATCCATAAGCTCTTTGGTCATCCCTATTGCCCCAATGACCCCCATAAATCCATTTGTCACATGTACATATGTGTACACCAATCAAAAATTCAAAAACATCATCAAAACATCAAAAATACAAAAATATTGCATTGCATCCCATTGCATCACATTGCATCCCATTGTACTTTGTCATCACTTGCATTAGGCATACTCATTGTTACACTTTGCATTTTAGAGTTGCTCATACATGTCTAGCACTACGATTGTACACTAGTCATCATTCAAAATCAATGTTGCTCAAGTCATCAGTCACATCATTGCATATTTCACTTATCATTTCCACCTACATTTCCCATTTTTCATATTTGTGTCCATCCCCTCCACCTAACCATTTTTTCTAGAATGTCATTAGGGTTTTTGGTCACTCAGCCGCCTCTAGTTTTCTTTTCAGATTTTGTAGAAAGCTATCCTAATTTTTAGGAGGTAGAGTCTTGCTTAGATTGTACCTTGTATACATCAAATTTCCAACACATTTTCACACTAATAAATCCAAGTTTTGTGCAAGGAAATATGAAACCTATGAAGTGGTCTAGGGTACCTTAAGAAAAAAATTTATCCTGCTCATCCCCTTGTGTGAATGGTTCAAGAATGCTAAGAATTGGCAAAAGGACAAGCTCTTCCCTACCCAATTCCCAAAAATAAATAGTGGTTTTCACCACTATCAAAAATCCCAATTCCCAAAATCCCAAAAGTTCAAAAATCAAAATCCTCACAACACAAAAATCAAAAACAAAAATAAATAGTGGTTATCACCACTCCCCAAATCCCTTGTTCAAAGAAAACAAAATACAAAATAAATAGTGATTATCATCACTACATATGAGCAAGTATCCTAATAAAATTGAAGAAAATAAGGGAGTTTGAACTTGAATCCCTAGAATTCTCAGCATTCAACAAACCACTAAGGTGATCCTCATTATAGGTTTGGTGGACAACCTACTTGGCAATGGCGGTATCCTTACGCATCATGATATGTCTGTCACATTAGCTTTTTGCATATGTGTAGACCAATATTTGCATGTGGATGAGCTAGCTTTTGGTAGCCTATACTACCTAGTGGTCTAATCCAACTAAGTACAAAATCCAAGATCATGATATTCATAGGATGATCCTCATTACATATTTGGTGGATAGCCTATCTGGAAATAGCGGTATCCTTGTGCGTCTCACAAAATGAACTCACTTGCACACACATGGATATTGAGTATCTTGGTCATCCTAGCAGATTCATACCTTGTTAAAAAGTCTTGCATGGTTAGTATATAACTTTTGGTCAGTTGACTAGAGTGTTTGAGTCTCATGAAAACCTCATAGACATCCTATAACATCCTATCATTCATTCCATTTTCTCACATACATGTCAGTTTACATTATTCACAAATACATTACGTAGTCTCATGACAAAAGTACACATGAATTGATGAATTCTATATAGTCTATGGTGCTAACATAGTATGTCAAATAGTATATATATTTCATCATCTAGATCAATCGATCATCCATCTCATTATGCATCCATACACATACATAATGTCAAATCACATAAAATCAAATCATATTACCACATATGCATACATGATATAAATCCATCATCACATCATAAAGCAAATAACACATTGCATACATCTCATCAAACAATAAACACATGATGATAAACCACATATAAAATCTCATATATATATATATGTGTGTGTGTGTGTGTGTGTGTGTGTGTGTGTAGGGGGCAAAAAGATACATCATATGGCCCATAGGCTACAATAAAGTGAGTCCTTAGACCTCACACTCGCAAAAAGTCCCAGAGATATCCGTAAACCCTTTGGTCAACCCAAAAAGCCCTAGAGGTATCCATAAACTCTTTGGTCACCCAAAAAGCTCCAAAGGTATCCATAAACCCTTTGGTCATCCCAAAAAGCTCCAAAGGTATCCATAAACCCTTTGGTCATCCCAAAAAACTCCAAAGATATCCATAAACCCTTTGGTCAGCCCAAAAAGCCCCAAAGGTTTCCATAAACTCTTTGGTCACCCAAAAAGCCCCAAATATTTCCATAAACCCTTTGGTCACCCAAAAAGCCCCAAAGGTTTCCATAAACCCTTTGGTCACCCAAAAATCCCCAAAGGTTTCCATAAATTCTTTGGTCACCCAAAAAGCTCCAAAGGTATCCATAAACCCTTTTGTCAGCCCAAAAATCTCCAAAGGTATCCATAAACCCTTTGGTCAGCCCAAAAAGCCCCAAAGGTTTCCATAAAATCTTTGGTCAGCCCAAAAAGCCCCAAAGGTTTCTATAAACCCTTTGGTCAACTCAAAAAGCCCCAAAGGTATCCATAAATCCTTTGGTCAAATCAAAAATACCCCAATGGCATCCATCAAGCCCATTGGTCAAATATATATACATATACATTAATCAAAAATCAAAGAAAAGGGTCCAAAACCCACCAAAAACAAGTCAAATCTAATGGAATTCACTCATGATCAATATGGAACCTAAGTTCTTCATGGATGCATTGAAAAGTTACTACTTCAATTCCTAAGAAGGCCATTGTGGCTGGACCGCCCCACGAGAATGAGGTTTTCAACTCCTTTCTTCCATAAAACATCAATAAAATCATCAAAATCCTCTTCAAAACTGCTCCATTCTATAATGGGTAAAATCCAAAGGAACCCCAAAAAAGTCATGTGTCAAGCGACTCATCAATTTTATCACTGGTCATTCCCTCATTGACTCGTCGCTTGAGGGGGTAGTCATACATAGCAAATTCATAATCACAATCAATAATTAAACACTCAATCATGCAAATTATGTTCATCCAACGAATCTTTGACAAAGACAATCACACCCTTACTTGGGGCAGTAAACAAGCAACAATTTAAAATTAAGCACATAACAGTGCAGGTGAACCTACCTATTGGTAACCTTAAAAGTTACCAAAATACTTGGTATTCCCTAACGCCTAGGGTTATAAGTCCCCTGAGCATACCTAGAAGCTGAAGAGAAACCAAGACCAATGTCTTTACTGAGTCAGAAGCAAGGATTCAAGAATGCATGCTCTTTCCATGATTGGAGCATCTAAAGTTGGTTAGGTTATTGAATAACCCTAATCATTCAACATTTTAGTCATCTATTTTTGCTCAGCGTTGTGCTGCACACAATGCATCTCAAAAAGGGGTATTTGTAGACACTAAAATCTAGTCGATCCAATTAGGCAACTGAGATGAGATCCATTTGACACCTTATGGACCCCTTGGAAAACATTTAGAGGTTTTACATTGGTCCTAACCACTTTTTGGAGCTTTTCCCCCACTTTTGGGAAGTTTTGGGGCCTACAGACATGGTTGTCCCACCTCGGGATGGCCATAGTTCATGGCCATCCCACCTTGGAACAACCACAATAGTTCATGGCCATCCCACCTAGGGACGGCCATGTGTGGTCATCCTTGGGTGGGACGACCATGAGCTTTGACCCCCAAAAAGTCAAACAATGGAAAAATAGCACCCAAAAAATACCATTTGCCCTACCTTTTGACCATGCAAATTTAGAGGGCACAAAATTCTATGTCATGCCTCATAAAGGAGGCCAAATTGGAAGATCCTCTTCCCCCTTCAGTGCATGCCACCCCGGTGGCCAAGTGACACCTCTTGCCCTGCATGCCCTCGCATGCCTTCTTGCCCAAAGGTCTCCTTTGGCTATAAAGTAGATCCATTTTCCACACAAATCATGAGATAGAGGATTTTTAGGACAAATAAATGGAGTTCTGCTAAGATTTCCTTTCAATTTTTTGTGCTTTCTTTTCCCTCGAAATCTCTACCTAGCGAAGGAGGTTTGCGAGTGAACTAGGAGGCACATTCTAATCCCAAAACTGAATCATATGAGTGATTTTTCATACCAAATTCAATGACAACACTTCCTAGGAGGTTATTAACCAATTCTTGGAGGAATTGGGGGTAAATAAAGTGCAGAACTGGTGGTCGTCCCACCCCAAGATGGCCCCTAGCCTGTGATAGTCCTAGCCATCCCACCCAAGGATGGCTGCAAATATGGGCATGTTTTTTCTTTTTTTATTTTTTAGTTATATTCTACATTGTCATATGATGCTTCTATCAAAATTTCATGCAATTTGGATCTATATTGAGGGAGATATCACATTTTTAGTGTTTTGCAGGGTCTCATGCAGGTCTACGGTGGTCATTTGGAGAAAAACCTATAGTTGTTGTTTATTTTTCAAATATAACCATATCGGTTGTCTTATAATGTCCTCTTATATATCTTGACCAAGTTTCATCTAATTTGGAGGTGTTTTAATTTGAAAATTATTTGCTTTGGGTTTTGGAGGTTGAGGACGGTCATTGCGATTACGGTATGCCATAAGATACAATTTCTGCTATATTTCTAGTGATATCTTCCCAAAACCTTCTATTTTACATCCCTCTACAATTTCAAGTCATTTGGAGTTGATTTGATGCATATTTTCATTACTATATTTTTGGTGCCTGTGGGGATTGCATGTTTTCCATCATACACACTTGCTACTTGATATTTCTGCTTTTCTTGTGTGCAGGTGTAGGTTATATAGTGTATTGGGAAGGATTATAAGACATCAAATATCAAATACACAAGTGGTGGTAGCCTTGGCCCACCCACCTCGATTGTGGGTACGAGGAAAGACACTAGATGTGCACCCAAATTTCTTGAAGGATTTGATCCTTGGGCACCCAAAAATTTGTAATAGTTGTATTAATAATTTGAGCCCTCAAGGGGACATTTTTTAACCTAGATTTTATCGACCTAATTAATAAGAAATCGATTTACTTTGCTTCATTTCTTGTTATTTGCTATCTTTTCCATCTTACTTGCATGCTTCTCATTTGATGCTCATTAGACATAGGGGATAGATGCAATTTGTTACTTATCATTAGGTGCACCATTTTCCCTAATTTAGAGTGCATTAGGTTAGTCTTCGGTTCAGCCCAGTCATAGGTCAAGGGCTTGAACAGAGGGGACAACAGGTACCATCTCCAGGCTGCCTCGTAGAGAGGGCATCAAGGGTGGAGGTGAGTCTGGGGGCGCAGGCCCTGTATGATAGCCATGCTGACTTTATACCATTTTTGAGTGTAAGGTCTGAGGACCTACACTATTGTATCCTATGGGTATTTTTTTACATCTATGTATTTATGACTTTGGACACACACACACACACACACACACACAAAAAAAAAAAAAAAAAAATATATATATATATATATATGATAGTACCTTTTGAGCCTTATTATGTGTATTTATGTATTTTTGCTTTTATGTTTATTGAGATGCATATAAATGCAATGCTTATATGACTTGATTATTGCTATATGATGTCATGTGTCGATGACATGCACTAGCTTAGATGATTTATGTTATGATTAGATACTTTGATCTAGATGTGTAGGTGGACTACTTATGATGTATGCATATATGGATGAAATGGTGATTATTAAATGCATGTTTAATTTGTTTCAATTATTTATACATTTATCTTATGTTTCTATGATATGGTTTCATGCAATATTTACATGTTGATGATCTAATGTAAATGAACCTGTATGCTTTAATCATTTAAAACATAAGGAATGAATGCAATATATGGTTATCAATATAATGGAGGACACCACAGAATGTATAGAAATCATGAATGTAAACAATAACTCTTAGCATAAGAATTAATCATTTAAGCATCCAAATGTGAAATGAGATTATGTGATATGTACGCGGTGATTTATGAGGTGAAATGATTTGTTGCTATTAGGGAATTTTTGAGGTTTTCCATGAGACTCAAACAACCTAGTTGATTCATCAAAAGTTGTATACTGACCATACAAAACTCCTAAAAGATAAGGTTTTTGTTATGAAGACCCAGATATTCATTATCCCTATGTGCAAATGAATATATTATATGAGACATAAGCCTACCCCAATACCAGACGGGATTCATTCAGCCCATTAGTGTATTTGGGATCACCAAATGCTCATCACGATCCTAAGTCGGACTTAGTTGGATTAGACCATTAGGCGATACAGGACACCTAAAGCTAACCTTTTTTATTCAAATTGCTTAGAGATTACCCCAATGCAAGGTGGGATTCATTCAGCCCATTGTTGTATTGGGGATCACTCTATGGTTTCAAGAAATGATCATTCCAGGGATTCAAGCTCTTCACCCCCTTATTTTTTCACTTTTATTGGGATACTTTCTCATGATTAGTGATGAAAATCACTGTTTATTTTGACTTTTGTTTTCTCTTGATCAAGGGATTTATGTAGTGATGATAATCACTATTTATTTTACTTTTTAACTTTGCTTTATTTTAGGATTTTGCTCATTTTTATGAAAGAAAGGAATTTCTTTGGGTAGGGAGGAACTTGTCCTTTTGCCAATGATCAAAATCGTAGACCATGCACATCACAAGATGAGCAAGTAAAAACCTTTTGCTTAAGGTGACTAGGACCACTTCGTGGTGTTCATATTTCCTTGTCCTAATCAAGATTGTTAATATGTTTGATTAGTGATGGGATTTTGAAATATAATAGGTGTTATCAAAACCAGACCTCATATATCAAAAGCAAAGATAGCTTTCTACAAAGTCTGAGAAAATCACTAGGTATGGTTGAGTGACCGAAAAACCCTAGTATATTCCTTATAGCAATAGGAAGGGTTGTGTTGAAAAACATAGTTACTCACATGGGTGATGGATGATGATTGATGCTTGGATGCATGATTGATATACAAATGTGGTGTCACTTGAAATATTGAAAATACAGTCTATCCTAATGCAGGTGCAATGGATACAATGTGCCTAATGCAATGCAATTATATGAATGCAAATGCAAAATGTAAGATGCAAATGTTTTTGTATTTTAATGTTTTTACTTGTTTTTGTGTTTTGTAATTTTTTTGAATTTTTGTGTTTTGTATTTGACCAAAGGGTTTAGATACCTTTGGAGCCTTTTGTGAGTTGATCAAAGGGCTTATGATGCCTTTAGAACTTTTGTGAGTTGATCAAAGGGCTTGTGATGCCTTTGGGGCCTTTTGTGAGTTTTGACCAAAGGGCTTACGATACCTTTGGAGCCTTTTGTGAGTTGACCAAAGGGCTTATGATGCCCTTTGAGCTTTTTGTGAGTTGACCAAAGGGCTTGTGATGCCTTTGGAGCCTTTTTGAGTTGACCAAAGAGCCTATGATTGTCACAACCCAAAATTTCATCACTAAAATTTTTTAAACATGAAATACTTTGCTTACAACCCATCGTAATGTTAGCTCAGGCATACAAAATACACACTTCAAGAATGGCCACCACTGTAGCTGGTGTCTTAAGTGCTCGGGACCGGCCACATCCCATGATTTGCCATGTAGGATTCTAACTCCTCATGTGAGTCTATCTGGAATCTGATGAAGGGTTATCCATTCAGGGCCCATATCACCTGAATGGGGTATGCTATTTCCCTTGTCCAAAGCTAGAAGAACTCATAATTCTTCAAGTTCTCAAAACTTTCCTTTGGAACCAGCATTCGTATGTCGGTGCTAGTCAAATGACCTTCTACTAAGGTTTGGCTAGAGCCCGTCATCGCATGGCTTGTGGGCTAGATAACCATGTTATTTCCCAGACTGATGATAATGCTGCCCATAACCATCTACCATTGGAAATGTCATTAGCATGAGTGGCCCTCTAGCCATGCTTTATGTAGGCTTTTCCCTAGTCCGAGTGGAATGATGATTATCACCACCACTAACTGACTGTTCACCTAGAGCGACGTCCCATACCGCCACTCGTTACACTCGATGGCTAGGACCCCTGTCCCATAGTAGTCGGAGTACAGTGACTCAGTCTCACATAAGTCACCCCGTGACTTAATGCGGATGGGTAGAAAAAGTCCTTACTCGACTTTTCAACATAGAAGTAAAAGTAGCTTTCTATAGGTGGTAAAAGAGATTCATGTTTTCTCTAAGCTCTAAGAAAATAATTTCTATTTTTCAACACCTTATAATATTTATAAGAAACAATTTACAAGCATATCCATATCGTAGCACAAAATTCACATATCAATAATTCAAGATATTCCTTTTTCTTTATTTATAATTTTAAATATCAACAAGATTATAATCTCTTAAACATAAAGAAATAAACATATATACATTTACTTCGAAAATTATAAATATATCATTCCATAATAGCACATGTGACGTTAGTGTATATTTAACCTATAAAACATTCCATATAAACAAATATAACTTTCAACTAACTTAATTCTTATTTTATCATAACACAAGTCTCATAAATATAAATTTAAAATGTAGCAATTCTCAGATTTTAGCTAAAATTTTCATAATAAAAAAAAATTCTATATTTAAAAAAAAAGTCTAATATACTACCACCCTAAGACACATCCTCCAAGCCAATACATTCAACCAGGAATATGTTACTTATGTCTAAAAAGTTCATTCAATTAGGTATCAAAGTAAAAACCTTAACAGTGAAAACGAATCAAATCCTATTTAACTTTCTCTAAAATTCACGACACCCTAATATTAGAGACGTAATCATGGAGAAGGACAACTTTCAGCCCTCTAGCAGACGCATCCAATTTGGTCAATTCAAAATAGGATTGGAGATATATTTAGGCTATGAACATTTCGAATGATATACATAACATTTACAATACGATTAGACTCCCATTTTCCTTTCAGTAACTAACTGTACTGAGTTCTTTATACAAAAATTTTATAAGTTAATAAAATAAAATTGATGTCAATACCAGAAAGAAAAACCTTCATTACCAAGTTTAATACAGTTTCAACATCCTGGTATATTCTGTTTACTTCTTATTTAACTTCACAGTGACATATAAAATGGCTTTCAAGCCTTTCTTTAGGGTTTTCACAACTCAGTTGCATGGCGCCAGCTGGAAACACTGTCCAGGAAAGCTTCACTCCCATACACTCTACCTTTGGAAGATAACGCGTCCCACCCACAATGACCGAATGAGAACAGAGGTTGGGGTTGGCTCAGACTTGGCCCTTATGCAACTAAATGACATACACACTCAAATTCACAAGCACGCATTTACGTACATCAAACACGGCAACAACACGCAACCATAAGCAATGAAAATGAAATGGATTCAACCAGTGGAAAACCAACAAGTTCAACCAGATGAGCACAGGAAAAATATAGAAAATGTAAACATGACAGTGCTAATAGACAATGCAGCATTCTGAGTAATCCATAAATTATTTAATATTAAGATTTCTCTTCATTCTCTGGTTCAACTTAGGAACATAATTGTATTTTTTTCTTGTTTTAAAGGTATTTGTATTTGGAATTAACAAAAAGACTTTCTCATAGTTTGTATTTCATAGATTTATGTAATACTCATACCAACACAACATCACAACCATACTAACAAATTATACATGTTTCATTGATTAATTGATTAACTAAACTGGTTACTCACACCAACACAACATCTTAACCAGTTTCACAATTTTTACAACACGATTAATTATATAAATTGTTATAGAAAAGATAAGGTATGCATTCATGAACTTATGCATATTTTATTCATCTTGAAACAATTATTTCCACATAGTATATATATTAGAATCTGACCTCCTTCACACAGCTCTCCTTCCGCAGACGTATTTTACCTTCGCTTGACTCCGTGAGAAGCTCCTCCCCCCACCATCAGCCAACTCGTCTTCTTTTATAAGAAAAGGTGATTAACGGAAAGGAGACACCTCATGTATTTTTCTAGGTAGAACATGTAAACGTCTTCCACGTATTAGCGTATGGCTTTCCTTAAGCTTTATTATTTCACTTAGGCTTCCCGAGTTTTATTGATTTTAATTAAACTTTGGCTTACAGTTCATAGGTCCTTTCTTACTCTTGTGTCCTTTATTCAAAGGATACTTAAGTTTATTCTCCAAATGAAGGCATACTTCATTATTTTATATTCTATTTATATTTATATATATGTATATACTTTAATTTAATTTATTTTATTTCCTTTTATTATTATTTACAATTATTATTATTTTTATTATTTTTATAGTTAATTCCATGATTATGGATTTTTAAATAAATACAATTTTTTTAATTTACTTCTATGCTAGTATATCTATACACATTATTATTTTCATATATATTTTTTAACATTATCATTTTTAATGACAACAATCAAAGAACAACAAACCGGTGAAAACAAGTATTACATGCAAACATTCAGTCAATCATGATAGGAAGAATGCAATGCAATGCAAACCTACGGTGGGCTTCCATGTACCCACAGACCAAGGTGCTCGAGGCACAACATCATATCCACTTACCCAACATTTTTGATCTGCTACCTCGGTCAATGGGGTGGGTGCTCTCTTCAACATCTATCTCGAATCCTGCTCCTGCACCACAAACACTAATCGCAGAATCACATTCTTCCAAGAAAATTAATCACTAGTAGTGGGAATGTGACAATGATGCCTTTGGAGCTTTTTTTGAGTTGACCAAAGGGCTTATGATGCCTTTGGAGCCTTTTGATTTTGATATTTTTTTATTTATTTGGATTTTGATGTTTTTATGTGTAAAACACCTTTAGATGAATAATGTTGAGAGGCTCAGGCTCTTCAACACCTTCTAATGATGTTAGGCGATATGTCCTAGGTCCAATCTTCTCTAAGATGATATAAGGACCTATCTAGTTAGCCATAAATTTATCTCATAGATGTGGTGGTAGATTTGAATTTTGTTGGCTCTCTTTGAGTATGAGATCCCCAACCTTAAAATCTCTTAGGTGGACTTTATTGTTATAATCTTGTGTTAGACGATCTTGGTAAATGCAAATATGCTCAAGAGCATTGATGCGATGTTCATCAAGAAGGGTCAATTGATCAAGGTGATCTTGCTGCATAGTGTTGTCATCGATAAACTCTTTCAATGCGATGTGCAATGTTGGAATTTCTAGATCCAAGGGCATAATGGTCTCAGTACCATATACAAGCGAAAATGGTGTTGCCCTAGTGGGAATTTGCATGCTAGTTCTGTAAGCCCATAATGCAAGAGGTAACTGTAGATGCCAATCCTTATGATTTTATTTTACCATCTTCTTCAAGATGGCTATGATGGTTTTTTTAAGGCTTCTACTTGCCCATTTGCTTGCAGATAATATGGTGTCAAAAAACTATGTTGAATGTTGTATTTGGATGTTAAAGCCCACACATTTTTGTTTTTGAATGGAGGATCATTATCCAAAATTATCTTGAAGGGGACCCCAAAGTGATAGATGATATTGTGAAGTATGAACTCCATAATTCATGGTCCTATCATTGATGTTAAGGGGACTGCTTCCACCCATTTGATGAATTACTTAGTGGCCATTAAGATAAACGTGTGTCAACCCATAGATGGGGGAGATATCTTTCCAATTAGATCGAAACCCCACTGATAAAATGGCCAAGCCGCTTGAATGGGTTGTAAGGCTTGTGATGGTAGGTACATTAGATTTGCATGATGTTGACATTTAACACACTTATTGATATACTCACAACAATCCTTTTCCATGATGGGCCAGTAATAGCCCCTTTGAAGGATGCATTTGATGATGGCCATGCCGCTAAAATAGCCACCGCATGTACTATCATGAGCTTGTGAAATCTCCCAAGTTGATTGATGTTTAAAGTTTTTACTGTAAACAACATTAGGTGTGATACCCCCTTTGAGTTTTTATGCTAAGCTCTATGTTTGGTGAAAAACTTGAAATTTCTTAATTGAGGGTAAAATGAATAAAATAGAAAAAAATAGATAGAAAACCTAATTCATTTTTTTTCCTTTTTGCTGGACTTTTGCTCTAAGGAGAAAAATGGTAGAGGTCAGACATCGAGCATACGAGGTGCGAACGCAGTATACGGGTAAGGGTCTTGAACTTCTTTAGCCTAGGATTTTCATGTTTTTGCATTTAATTTTTTCAATTTTTGTTTTAGAGGGCACGACTATCATCGCACGGTCGTATTTGCAAGATCATACCGATTTGGAATATCGGTCCTATTTTGGTGATATCGGACTTTTCAATATCATCAAAATGAGTCTGGTCTTGTCAATATCAAGCAAATTTTGGTGATATCAAGAAGTATGATATCATCAAAATAGGTCCAATATTGAACAATTAGATTTGATATTGTAGATATAGGTTCGATATTACAGATTTAAGTCTGATATGACTTTAATTAATTTTTTTTGTATTTTTATTTTGTTGCAGAAACTAGTTTTGAAGAATAGGGAATGGAGATATAGTGGTCTCCAGGCAGACTTGGGTGCCCTAAAATATGGAGAGAGAGATATTCTAGAGGTATTTGGGTTGAGACATGTGGCAGAGATGCCACAAATACCAGTGGACTTAATACTATTGACAACATTGGCTGAGAGATGGTATCCGAGCTCATCTTGTTTCCAACTACCGATAGGGGAGATGACCCCCACATTAGAGAACGTCTAGAGGATTCTTAGGATGCTTATTAGGGGTGCCTTTATAGCTCCATATGGAAATCAAGGCCAGGCAATTTAGTGCTTGTTTGGGGATCCTAGCTTCATCCTTAAGAAGGGCTTAGTGGGCATTGACAAGCTGAGTCAAATAGAGGGGGTATCCATATTGATAGTTTTGCTAAGTGGTACAGTGGTAGTACTAATGTTGTGCCATCTCAATGGTTTCTATCTACCTTGGACCTTAGTATAGGTCATTTATGATATGCAGGATTAGGAGATACAATTTTCTTGAGGTCTCTATATCTTATGTCGATTGTATAGGACACTCTACAAGGTTGTCTACAAGAAGGGTAAGGCTTTAGTACTTACCTCTTTTCTATAGGTTGGGGGGGGCACAGAGAGGAAGACCTATAGGATTACCTTTGATACAGGTAGAGGATGGGAGACCCGAGGTAGAGGAGGGGAGGCCCAAAGTGTTCTATTGGCACTTGCATAAAGAGCACCATGGGCGAATCAACCTTGACACAAGGAGGGGATTTATTGATGAGCTAATGGTAGATGCTATCTGATGGAGATCTTGGAGGGAGCTATAGGGATGGGGAGAGGATGTTTATGAGCTAGCTTACGTGAGGTGAGTCATTTGGCTATGGATGGAGTAGGGGGATTTGGAGCTACATCATGTAGACCGAGTTTTAAACTAGTTTAGATTATAGTAGGACATTCTTGGGACTAGGGATATCATATTTTCTAGGGTGACTCAAGACCACACGATTATTAGTGGTGCTCCCAACATGGCTTAGTTTATTGACCCTTAGCCATATGATGATGTGGTGGCCATGATAAATAGGGATGATGTTGGGGTGACTGATAGGTACCCCCAGTGGTATGCTAGAATTTAGCCTACATGACTAACTAGGTTGAGGAGTGCAGTGGAGCAGGTAGTTGAGCAAGTCTTTCAACAATGATGCCTAGCTAGCTAGCAATAGTAGCAGAGGATACAGGTACCCCCTAGGAGAGAGACCTTGCACTAGGGAGGGAATCTGATCCAAGGGACATCTAGATTAGGAAGAGCTATTGGGATAGGGGAGAGATCCAAGGGGACTAGGGAGGAGAGAAGAGCATCTTCTCAGTAGGAGAGGAGACCTGACTCACCCAAGAAGGGCATCATGATAGAGGAGGGAGAGAGTAGTGAGATGGCAGCTCTACGGGTGGAGAAAACAAGCTTGAAGGCTCGTGTTCAGACTCTAGAGATGGAGGATGTGAGTTTGAAGACCAAGATTCAAACTCTAGAGATAGAGCTTGCACAGGCATGGGCTCAGGTGGCTTAGGGATCTATGGTTCCTACTCTCACATCTTCCTAGTTGACTCGATTCGAGAGGAGTGGTTCAAGGGATGAGCTATTTTGAGCTATCAGGTGAGTAGCTTTCTATCAGGCATTGTACTTTATAGTAGTACCTACAGAGTAGAGATAGCCACTACCTATGGCATATGAGCCTTCCAGTCGGATGAGATTAGAGTCTCGTGCTACATCCAAGGCTACTACTACAGGGGCAAAAGGGTTTAGACCACCGCAACCCCTTGGTGGGGATGATGATGCTTAGAGCTCTAGGGCTTCTAGAGGGTGATCTACATATATAGCTTCTTTTTGTAATATTATCTCTTAGTGACTGAGTATTTCGAGTTTGGAGATTGTGGCATACTAGTTCGACCTTCATTTTGTATACAGACTTATATATATATATATATATATATATATATATATTGATATTCTTTGTCTTATGTGACTTTGTATGATTTAATTGGATATTGGATTGCATTTGCTTTATAATGTTTTATTTTCTTATAATCATGTTTTTAAGTTTTGAAAATTTTGATCATGCTTAACATAAAAGAAAATGGTTTGATTTTTGGTAAAGTATTTTTTGAAAAATATGTTTTTGTATGATGATAGAATTGATGGATTAGCAATGAACCTCAAAGGATGTTGTATTGTTATATGACCATTGGTGGAGATCGATACTCGCTAGGTCATGAAGTGAATCCTGTTATGAGTAAGTTTTGTATTGCTAATACCAAAAATATTGTGGGGCTCAAGAGTAATCTTGAGGCTTATGATGATTGAAAGGAGATGTTGATTTTGTTTTTGAGAAAATTTGATTTTGAGAAATAAGTTTATAAATATTATAGTTGTGAGAAAATAAAGTGATTTAAGCATGAAAACTTGGGAAGGATGACTTGCACTAGGCATAGAATTCCTAGTGTGAAATTTGAGAAAATAATTACTAGGAATTATACCATCATCGTGAAGTCAAAATGCAATGCATGATAAAATGATTATTGTTTGTTCTTAAAATGCAAATTGATGTGAAGCAAATCATTCTGTCACATGTTTAAATATTTTGAATTTCAACATATATGTGATTGCTAAAATGAAGTGACAAGGATTAATGTAAATGATTACAAACTAATTGTTTTTTTACAAAATTTTAAAGAAATGTTTTAAATTATTTCAAGGATAAAATCAAATTTATCGAGAACCGGTGTGTGATGTGTGAGTTCATTATCCATATTGATTTTCATAATGATAAAAAATCTCTCAAGGATCAAATTTGTGTGCTTTGTGAGGTTGATTTACCGATTTTGAGTGAGGTAATGATGCAAGCCAACTTTTATGAACCAATGTGTGTGCAAGTGAAAGATTCATTAACCATGATTTTGTGCACGTAATTGTAATGAACTACTATGTAAGTCAAGTTACAAAAAGCTAGCTGATCCACAAGCGAACATTGGTCTGTACAAAATAAGGTCGCTAATGTGAAAAACATGTCACCACATGTAAGGATACCACCATTGCCAATCCAGCTTGATGCCACCAAACCTGTAATGAGGATCACCCCACAATGTTTGAATAATTGAGGAATTCTAGGGATTCAAGCTCATTACCCCCTTATTTTCTTTTTATTTCTTTGAGTAGAGATTCTTGTTCATTTTTGAACAAGGGGATTTTATTGTTTTTTTGTAGTGGAACTATTTTTTTCTTTTTCTTTTCTCTTCTCTTATTTTCTTTTCTTTTATTTTTATTTTTATTTTTTGGATACTTGCTTGGATTAGACAAGGAGCAAGGGATTTTATTCATGTAGAGGGGAGCTTGTCCTTTTGCCAATTCTCAGTACTCTAAACCATGCACATGATAGGATAGCAAGGGAAACTTTTTTCTTAAGGAACTAAGACTACTATGTAGTATCATTTTTCAAATTTGCAACAAATAATTTTAAGATATGAGAATGTGTTCTTGGTTCAAGAAGTAGCAAGATCAGTTTCCAAAACTCAAAATTTTATTTAGTGAAGTAGTAGTGCTTTTTGGTACAAGAGAGATTTATAATCAGAGTGATGAAATGAAAATTTAGTAAGGATGTAAATTGAGTGGTTCAAGATAACTTTTGAATTTATCCGAAATAAAATAAAATATGACTTGCAATTTTGGAAGATAACGAATGCAAAATGATGATCTAGTAACATGTTGAAATATTTTTGGAAAATTTTCAGGTTTTTTGGATTTTTTTGTTGTTTTGATGAAAATGATGAAATACATGAAAAATTTATTTACAACTATGTACAGTAATGGAACTTCTGCTTTATGTATGATATATTTTTAAATGTATGATGTTCATTGGCTCCTTGAGATATTTTCCATCCAAAGTAGCCAAACGATATGCACCTGATCTAAATTTAGAAGTGATGACAAATGGTCCAAGCCAATTAGGTTGAAATTTACCTTTTAGATATTTTCTAGAATTAGTATTTTTTTTATTTTCTTTAAGAACTAAATCACCTACTTCAAAATATCGACTATGAACTTTCTTTGCATATGATATTTTGAGTTTATCTTGGTAAGCGTGAAGATGCTCCAAAGCATGAATGTGCTTCTCATCCAGAATTTTGAACTAACTTAATCTGCCAACATGATATTCATCTCCTACTTCAACATATTGAAGTAGAAGAGCTAAAGAAGGAACTTCTAACTCAAATGGAAAAATAGCTTCAGCACCATAGACCAAGATAAAAGGTGAAGCACCTATGGGAGTACGAACACTGGTTCGATAAGCCCACAAGGTGGGATATAATTGCATATGCCAACACGACCTGATTTATCAACCAATATTTTTAAAATTTTGATCAGAGTCTTATTAGATGCTTCGGCTTGGCCATTTTCTTGTGGATAATAAGGAGTGGACCATCGATGCTAAATTTTATATTTTTGGTAGAGTTTCTTAATGTCTTTGTTCTTAAAGCATGTTCCATTATCAGAGATGAGTGTTTATGAAATTCAAAACCTACAAATAATTTTATTAAAGATGAATTTGAACACTTGGACTCCTGTGCAAGAAGCTAGTGGAATAGCTTCTACCCATTTTGTAAAATACTATGTTGCTATTATGATGAATTTATGGCCATATGAAGAAATATGATTAATTTTTCCAATGATGTCTAGGTCCCATTTGGAAAAAGGCCATGGAGAATATATGGCTTGCAATTCCTGAGCAAGATCATGAACAAGGTTTGCATGTCTTTGACACTTGTCATAATGATGCATATAATCATTGGCATATTTTTCCATGGAAGGCCAAAAGTACCCCATTCGAAGGAGCTTTTTAGTAATGGCACCTCCACTAAAATGGCCTCCACAAGATCCATCATGGACTTCACTTAATGCTCTCATAGACTCTTCTAAATTGAGGTATCTTAAAATAATACCTTCAAAAGACCTTTTATATAGGGTATTACCGATAATTACAAAGCAAACAACTCGCTTACGTAATAACCTATGTTGGTTTCTATCTAATCCTTCTAGGAAGGTCCCTTGTTGGAGAAAGTTAAATATGTCTATATGCCAGGGTTTTGGAGTTATTTAATTTATCAAAAACACATATAATGGTTCTAGACAAGACTTAGATGAAGCTGGTTCTTGGAGATGGTGAATAATAATTGTAGCATATTTATCATCCAACTCCAAAGGTAACAAAGAAGCAACAGTAGCCATGGCATCTGCAGCATGGTTGCTAGTACAAGGGATAACTTCTAAATTTACTTTCTTAAATAATGAAATAAGCTTTAAGACATACTATTTATAGGGATGAAGTTTCTCATCTCATGTTTGATATACTTTATTGATTTGATTTATCACAAGCTGAGAATATCCAAAGACTAATAAAACTTTAATTTTTAGAGCTAGGGCTGCTCGTAACCCAAGGATTAGAGCTTCATGTTTTGTAGTATTATTAGTACAAGAAAATTGAAGTTTAAATGAAAAAGGCATAAGATGCTTTTGTGGAGATATTAATATAATACCCACACCTGCACCACTCATACATCTAGCTCCATCAAAAAACAAGGTCCAAGTCTTAGAATGATCTTCTTCTAAGTTAAGACATTCATCAAGAAATTCAATGGTTATAGGATGAGTAGATTCTGGAGGATCAGCAGCAAGTTGATCAACTATAACTTAGCCTTTGATAGACTTTTGGCCAATAAATATGAGTTCAAACTCACTTAGAGCAAGAACCCATTTAGTTGTGTGTCCTGATAAGTAAGGTCTACTCATCAAATACCTTAATGGATCAGATTTTGCAATAGCAAATGTTTTTTGACTAAGCATGTAGTGGCATTATTTTTGTGTAGAAAACACAACTTCCAGATAAAGTTTTTCTACAGGTGTATAGTGGGTTTCATAACTTATTAATGTTCTACTTATATAAAATGTGGCTCGTTCTTTCTTATCATCATCAAGTTGAGCCAACATTGCTCCAAGTGCAAGTTCAAAGGCAAAAATATATAAAATAAAAGGATAATCTGGTCTAGGCGGAACAAGCACCAGAGGGGTAAGAAGGTATTGTTTAAGGGCTTCAAATGCTTCTTGAAATTCACTATCCCATTGACATGGGATATTTTTCTTAAGTAATTTAAGAAAAGGTTGGGTTTCATCTGCCAATTTGTCAATGAAGTGATAGATAGACTAAAGTTTACCTTGTAGAATCCTTAATTCTGATATATTTTTAGATGGTGGCATATCAAGGATAGCCTTAATTTTAAGGGGATCTATTTCTATGCCATGCATAGAAATAATAACTCCTAAAAATTTTCTAGACTTAACTCCAAAAATACATTTGTTTGGATTTAAGCAAATCTTATATTCCCTTAGTCTATCAAACACTTTTCTTAGATCATTAATATGATCGTCTTCCTTAACTGAATGAGCTATAATATCATCTACATAATCATGTAAAATATTATACATCATATCATGAAAGATATACGTCATAGCTCTTTGGTAGGTTGCACCTGCATTCTTTAACCCAAAGGGCATTACTTTCCAATAGAAATTTCCCCAAGGTGTGATGAAAGTAGTTTTGGGTTGATCTTCAGGAGCTATTCATATTTGGTTGTATCCTAAAAAACCATCCATAAGGGATAACATCCCACTCCCAGCTGTAAAATCTATGATCTGATCCATATTTAGGAGAGGAAAGTCATCCTTAGGGCATGCAACATTTATATCTCTAAAATATTTACACACTCTAATTTTAGTGTCCTCTTTCTTAGTTACTGGAACAACATTTGATATCTAATATGCATAATCAATGGATTTGATAAACACAACATCCATAAGTTTTTGTAACTCATTTTTAACTAGCAGTGCTACTTTGGGATGCATTTTTCTAAGTTTTTACTTTACAGGTTTTGCATCAAGGTGCACTACTAAATGATGCATGACCATAGAAGAGTCTAGGCCTAACATATCTGCATATGTCTAAGAAAAAACATCAACATATTCTATGAGAAATGTAATATATTGGTTGTCTTTCTTCACTTAATTTTACTCCAATTTTAACCAAGCAAGGGTTGGTTTTTGTACCAATGTTGATTTGTAGAACATCTTCTACCACAATGGTTTAATTCTCTTTCAAATTTAGGAGGAGCGGGTGATACACCCATTTCTTGTAATTCTTCTAAGGTTAACTTAGCTAATTCTTCTTGTGGAGTAGTTGTTTGAATGTGGGCTATACATGGTATAGACCCATTGAAGAAGAATCCATTCCTCAAAACTTCATCAAGAGAAATATTATGAAATATATCTCCTTCTAAACATTCATCTGGTGCAACAATCATTTTTGGATATGCTATTGATAACATGTTACAAGAATGTATCCTCTTACTTGTTTTAAAATATTCTTGATGTGCCAAGTATTCTTGATATGTTATTAGTTGATCATCATCATCAAATGGGAATGGTTGAGTTTTTGTAGGGATATAGCCAATGCCACATCTGGTAGGCCATTCCTCAACTTTTAAAGGTTCATGTATACCATTTTCAAGAGGTCCCAAACCTTTACCTCTATAACCCATGTTACACATTATTTGTTTTGATTTTACATATCCATTAGAAAAATAACATCGAGCAAACCCATTTTGATCAATTGTGAAGCTCATTTTAATATTAATTTTACCAAAATCATACCCTTCATAGATAAAGGTATAAATCCCCATATGATAGATGCTTCCCAACTTTCGTGGCAAGCCCATCATGTAGGGAGATGGTGGTAATTGAGATAAAACAAGGGAATCTTTAGCAAATTTAGTTTATTTTGAAGTTTTGAGTATTGTAGATAATTTCGATAAAACTTCATTCGAAAGAGGATATGAAGTAGAAGGATTATCTATTTTAGTCGTAGGTTTAGATGATATGGTTTTAGATGGTGTAGATTTAGTTTATGAAGAAGAATATTTAGGGATAGGATTTGTTGAAGATATAGCAGGACAAAATGGAACTCCTATTGGTTTAGCCATAGCACACATGTCAAATGGTCTAAGGTCACCATGGATAGTGTCCAATTGATTTTTAAACTTAAACTTAACACATTGATGTAATGTAGAAGGTACTGCTCTCATTGCATTGATCTAAGGCTGACCTAGAAGGATGTTGTACGATGCAGGACAAGGTACAACAAACACGGTCGTATCCAAAATTCTTGGACCAACTTGCAATGGGATCGATAATATTCCACATGTTTCTTGGGTTTCATCATTAAAATCCTTGATGATCATTTTAGTTCTTTTTAAATCTTCATTTCTAAACCCAAATATTTGAAAAAAATCATATGTGCATATGTTTAATGATGATCCATTATCAATTAAGACTCTTTTGACACCTACATCCCCAATTAATGTTGTAATGTATAAAGGATTGTCTCTATACATGCTTTGAGGAGGAATTTACTTATCCTGAAAATCTATATAATTTGTACCATGAGAAATTATAGCATTAACCACAACATCAGGTTCTATATTTTGAGGTACCATCATTTTGCTTAAGGTACTCATCAGTTCCTCTCTATGTATAGATGAAGTTCTTAGAAGGTCTAGAAGAGAAATTCTTACTGTGATATTGGCTAGTTGTTCATTAATGTCATAAGGGGATTTTTGTTATGAATTTGATTTATTGTTTTCCTTTGTAGGTGCTCTTAATACAAATGGAGGTGATTTTTCATTTTGAGTTTGAGTTTGTGATTGAGAATTTTGATTTTGGGCTTGTTGTCTAGTGATGGCTCCAATGGTACCCACAATATTATTATTTTATAAATGATCAAAATGAGGTCTAGTATTTACTGTTTGTTCAATTGAAAGTGTTTGTTGAGATGAAGGTCAAGTGGTCATTCTTCTAGGGAATGGTTATTCTGGAACTAATAAATCTGTGATGGGAAGAATTTGATTTGACTCATCTTCAGAACTATTTGAATTATTTGAAGTAATGTCCATTTCACTTTATTTTTCACTTTCTATGTCACTTTTTGTGTCTTCTGAAGATGAAGATTAAAAATATTGTATGGGTCTAATTGTAACTACAGATTGAATAGGTGTACATGTAATTTACAAATTTTGATGTGGTAAGAAATTGCTAATGGTCCCCACATACCGAGTTGGAGGGGGAACATTATGATGTTCTAGTTGGTTTATTGCTTCCTTACCATGATTGGATAAAGGATGTTGAAAGATATCTAGAGTTTGATTTGCATTTTGAGTTTGTTGTTTTTGGGTATTATTTTGAGGATTGTTGTTTAGAGGGAATTTTTCTACTTCCATTGTTCCTTTATCAATCAAATATTGTATCATATATTTCAGTCGTTTACAAGAATTAGGTGAATGACCATCCACTCTATGAAAATTACAATGTGGATCAACCCTATATCCAGCTATAGTAGTATTTGGTTGTCTTATTTCTGGCAACCGTATCAAACCTTTTTCTAGTAATTGAGATAAAATCAAGGTTAAGGGCTGATTTAGTCTTGTGAATTCTCTTGGAGGTTTATCAAAAATATTTAACAAAAACTTCTTTACAACTTGTGTAGTATTGATATTTGAGGTGTTTCTACTATTAGTAACTCCATCACCTACTACATATTTGTTCTTATATTGGTTTTTGGAAGTTTTATCTTCATATTTTTTCTTGAATTATCCCATTCTAATAAGGGCATATTCTACCCTTCTGGCTAAGTCTATAGCTTGATCAAAGGAAGTTACTGTAGCTATAACAAGTTCATAAGATAATTGTTCCTGTAAATTACCAATGAATATTTCCAACATCTCTTGGTGAGGTAAGGCAAAATGCAATTTTCTTAAGAGTTGTCTCCATTTAGTCAAGAACTCAGTAAAGCTTTCATATTTCCCTTGTTTCAAATTATATAAATTCTTAATAGTGACATTCTTTCTATGTATTCACTAAATTGGTGAACAAATATTTCTGTTGTCTCTTCAAACTTTATCAAAGAATTAGTTGGTAATTGATAATACCATTCTAAGGCCATGCCTCCAAGACTTTTAGGGAACACTTTTATTAACAACAAATCATCATAGAAAATATCATGATAGGATGTCCTAAACATGCGAAGATGCTCAATAGGATCTTTGGTTATTTTATATATTGGGCATAGGGAAATGTTTGGGGTAAGGTTGAGCAACAACAATAGGATCCAAGGGTTGACTACACATCTCTCTATAACTGTATGAGGGATGGTAGGGATCCATATGATCTAGACGTGAAGCTAATTGTTTAACTAAGGCTTCAAGTCCTTGTGGTTGCCCATCAAATTGATTTTGTGGTATCATATTGTTGTGTCTTTGATGATATGGTTGTGTTGTCATATAAGGATTTCTAGTAGAAATGCTATTGTGTAAAGTATTTGTGGGAAAGGTGTTGTGGAGTTTATATGGGATTGCATTTTGTTGAACTTTTTGTTGGTAATGGTTGGAATTTTGAATTTTCTTAGCTTTTTGTGATATAGATGTTTGTTGATTAAAATCTTGGGAGGAAGAAGAATGTTGTTTTTGTTTGAAATTTATTTTTTGATTATCCAAATCTATGTTCTGATTGATGTTTTGAGATGGTTCAACTTGATCTTGATTAGTTCTATTTATGTATGTCATTGGATTTGCATTTAATTGGAGAGCAACTTCTATAGCGGCCTCCATTGAATAATCTCCCGATGGGAGTAAATATTCTATCTTTATCACATGATGAAGTTCATCTATATTGTCTTTCAAAAATTTAGTAAATTGTTGGACAGATTTAGAGCTAACATTACCTTGAGAATCTACAACAGGTCCATCAGGGTCTTCTACTTCCTTTTCTTTATTATCTTCCTCACCGTGTTCCGTGAGTCTATCATCTTCAATGTGCACCCTATCATCAAGGTTTTCTTGATCTAGATCTTCAGGTTTTATTTGTTTACCATTTCTCAAAACTCTAGGCATTTTGCTTTTAGAATATTTTATCTTTTAGTGATATATATATATATATATATATATATATGCTTTACATTCTTGGGTATATATGTTATATATACCTATATAAACAATATATATTATATTTTGTTTTTTGGTTTTTTATGTTTTTTTGTGTATTTTTGAAAACAAAGCAGAAATAAAGCTTACAATATTCTAGATACTATATTTAATTTTCTTGAAAAAGTTTATAAATATCATTGATAGGCTCAAGTTCTTCAGGTGACATATAATGTTCTTCAAATTGAAAGTTTACTTTTAAGAATTTGACAAAATGAGCTATAGTGATACTATAAATTTCAAAATATTGAGCATAAAAGTATATTTTGTGACAATACTCATGATAATGTACTGTCCTAGGAGTTTTGTGATATCTTCTTTTATTTTCCAAGACTATCTCTTGATCTTCTATTTGTCCTAGAAATTTGTGTATTGTTATGGTGTTTTCAAGGTAATCTTCAAAAGTGTATACAAATAAAGAAATTATTGCTCTCTTATCCACTAACCACCTCTCACATGACCTTTGAATATCAAAGTAGTGAGAAGAGTTATCGAGATCCAGGATTCTAGCTATATCAAATATTTTAATTTGGCTAAGTCTTGGTGTGTTGGTTTTTATAATGTCTAGTCTCTTTCAAAGTTCAGTCCATTGTTCTTGAGATGGAATACTAGAATTTTCAACTATTAGAGAGATTTCCTGTGTACATAATAATGCTCTAACATCTATGCTTGTAGCTCTTCCTATGTTGAAATATAACATCTATGAAATGAACTTAAAGTGTGCAAATTTTGATTAATGATATTTTTGGTTTTTGTTTTTATGAATAAAAAATATGCCTATGTTATTCACGTCGGGTTCACCAAAGAATGTAGCTCTAAAATTTTTGTACTCCTTTCCTTCAAGCTAATGGATATGCACCTCGAAGGGGAATGGGAAAATAGTAGGTCTACACCTCAGAGGAGAGGCACTTGAGGTCATGCCCTCTTTGGTGATTTTTTGATGAATTGTGTGGGTTCACCAAGAAATATTTATTGGCAGTTTCCATGCCTAGGTTGGGATTTTGTTTGATGTGTTATTTTTATTTTTCTTGTAATCACCTAGTTTGACCAAATGCAACTAATCTACACTAAATGCAATTTTTATTTCAATGAATACAACAAACAATGAATTACAGAAGGTAAAAAAATATAATTCTTAGTTATGAAAGAAATTGGACACTCTTACTCAACCCAAATGTTTGATGTAGAGTCTATTTGCTTTTTGTAGGCTAGATCAAATGTTGCAAGGTGATATCGAACATCTAATCTACTATCGGCTGGTCCGATCTGATATTATCAGACCCGATCTGATCAAAAACCTGTAGTTTCATAGATAGACAACAAAACAAAAACTTGCAATGCAATATGAATCTTGTTAAGCATGGATTAGGGTAAGTAAAAACCTAGTGTATGTTGTATTTAAAGAAAATGATATGAGCTATGATATGCAAATAACATAATTGAATGCAAGGATGGTGAACTCCAAGTGTGATAAATGATAATTTCTATATTAAATGCAATGATAAATGATAAATATAATGCCAAAAATGCAAATCTAAGATTAAAAAATGCAAACCAAAGTTTGAAGGTGCCCCCAAGCAACCTATAGACTAGATCTGATGTTGAAGAGCTGAATCAGATGCTTTTGAGCTATATCGGATGTTCGATCTTGGATTGTATCCACTGATGTGTAGCTACTATACTCTCAATCCTACAAATGCTTATGAAAACAATAGGAAATAATAATGCAAAGAGCGTAAAAGTGACTACTAATCAGCTAGGGAGTTAGAAGGAATTTAGAGGGAGGATATCTGATTAAATAGGCTAGGTAGGTTGGAGGGGTTGGGCCAAAATAATAGTTGTAACTTCTTCCAATCTGGGTGTGATCAATGAATCCAATCCTATAACCTTCGTGCTATTAGGTAGATAAAGACAAAAGGAGTTGCAACAAATTTATCATTTTACTATTCTAGGCTTTTCTATTTTGGATGAGATCGAACATCTGATCTCACACAATTTAGGTTCGATATAGAATCAGACATTTGATATCAATCAAATAGAGTCGATATCGTTAGGAGGTTAAAAACTAACTTAATACGAGTGTGAAAATCAAGGTAGGAGGTTAGAAAGTTATTTTAATCAATTTTTTGAATGTTTTCGACTTAGGGTAAATTAATATGGGTCAATTTTAGGGTGTTATAGGGAAGTTCTATGGTGAGAGGCCTATTATCCTAAAGAGGTGCCTCTACTAGTTGATCAGCTATGACTTGTCCCTTGATGGAATTTTGGCTTATGAATTCCAAATCAAATTTTGTCAGTAGCATGATCCACTTTGCAGTACATGTATTATGATATGTCTTGCTCATCATATACTGCACAAGATTTTGTTTGGATATCACATATGTTGTATGGCTTAGCATATAGTGATGCAACTTCTTAGTCACAAAGACCACTACTAAGTATAGATTTTCTATGTATGCGTACCCTATCTCATAACTTACCAAGGTGCAACTGATATAATATATCACTTGTTCTTTGTCTTACACATTCTTTTGAGCCAACATGGTACCCAAAGCAAAATTGGTAGCAAATATATAAAGTAGAAATGGCACGTCTGGCCTTGGTGGAGCTAGTACTGGTGATATTGCTAGGTATTTCTTGATCTCAATAAAGGCTTACTAAAATTATTCATCCCAATGGAATGGGATCCCCTTGTGTAGCAATCGATTCATGGGTTAACATTTGTTCGATAGTTGTGCAATGAAACACTTTATGGATGCTACTTTACCATGTAATCTTCTCAGGTCTTTGATGTTAGTGGGTGGGGGCATTTCTAGGATAGCCTTTACCTTTGTTGGGTTAACTTCGATTCCTCATTTAAAAATGATGAATCCCAAGAGTTTTTCAGAAGTTACACCAAAGACACATTTATTGGGATTCAACCTGACATTGTGCTCTATCAAGCGATCGAAAAATTTTCTCAGGATCTTGGCGTGCTCTTCATGCAGCAATAACTTGGCCAGTAAGTCATTGATATAATATTCTAGGATATTATGCATGTAGTCATGTAAAATATATGTCATGACCTACTGATATGTGGCACCAACATTTTTAAGACCAAATGGCATTACTTTGTAATAAAATATCCCCCATGGAGTAGTGAATGTAGTTTTGTGTTGGTCTTCAGGTTTAATCTGAATTTGATTGTAACCATAAAAATCATCCATAAGGGAGAGCATCTCATGACCTTTAGTTGCATCTACAAGAGCATCTATTTTGGGCAATGAGAATGAATACTTCAGTGTTGCCTTATTGATATCCTTGAAATCCATGCAAATACGGATCCTTCCATCAGGTTTTCCTATGGGTACCATGTTTGACACCCATTTCAAATAGTCGATGGGTACAATAAAGACTACATCCAATATGCATCTTCCTAAGTTTTTGCTTGACCGATTTCTTTGCAATATCTAGCAAAAGGTTATGGACAACCAATTTCGGATCTAGACTTGGCATATCCTTGTAGGTCCAAGAAAATAGATTAGGTCTCTCTTTTAATAGAGGTATGATGATGGCCTATTCTTTTGGAGATAATATTTTCTTGAACTTTAATTTCTTTGGATTAGAAGGATCATCACTGATGTCCACTTCAAAAGTATCCTCTATTTCCATATGTGACCCCTCTTCAAGATGGTGAGGAGTGGGGATCAAGTGGATGTCATATACTGGGTTTAAAGGTTCAACTGAATCAGGGTCGAAACCAGCATGATAAACATCATGTGTGTAGCCTGGTGCAAAATGAAATGGTTGTAGCATTTCTTCATTGGGGAAGAAATATTCAAGCTCTAAAGGTGAATCAAAATGATCCCAATCAATAACATCTAATTTAAGACACAATGGTTTAGAAGGATCGATTGGGTTATGGAGTGGAGTGGTCAAATAAATGGAGATCATGTTGATGGATGGGATGAAATATCTAGGATCACATGAGTGTAACTTTTCCTTGTTGATTTTCCCTCCATATCCATGATGAGGCTCTAGGGATATGGGGATCACAGGATCCGATCTATGGATAAATAGGATAAAAGGAATCGTTAGGCTAAATCAGCTCTCTAAATGTAGGTGGATCGAGGAAGACTATGTGATATATCATATCTGAATTGGGTGATCTTCCCCTGAGGTAAGGACCAGGATATCCTCTATGGTATATCTCATCTATGTCAAAAGGCTCATTATGATGACGTAAGTACTGGGGCCCAAGATAGGTCATTTCGGTCTCATATTCATAATTGCTATCATCTATGAAGAACCTATTGTTCATGTCAACTAGCATCACAAAATGACGTGAGTGTCGAGGCCTAAGGTAGGCCATCTCAATAGAATATTCTGCCTCATAACCAATCTCATCTATGATGTATCCACCCTCTGTATTAATTGACCAGGTGAGGTGATGTAAATATTGAGGCCCATGATAGGCCAATCCAGTTTCATCCTCAGACTCACTTGTGACATACTCATTATCTTATCACTTATAACCATAGCCTGGTTCATCCTCCCATAGTATGATTCCTGATGGGATTGCCTTGAGAGAGAAATCTGGATGATACTCAGCAAGAGGTTCTATATTGACCATAGCCACCCATCTATCACTCAAGTAGCTTATGTTTGGTTTATAGGGATTCCATTCGATGTCTTCCCCAAACCCTAAGCTCAACCTATCTAGGGATACAACCAATGAGTCATTTTTGCTTTGGATATGATATCCTAGGCTAGATCTATCAATAGGTAACTGATATCATGGTTCAATCAAGTTTTGGTGCCATTGCTCATATAGACCCAAACCATAGCCATGCCATTGGTTGCATTCAAAGTATCTTAGAGAAAACTTAGGATTGGATAAGTAATGAGTATTCATGGTGAATGGCTCATCCTCATCCTCTTCAATGTCTAAAGTATCATGGGTGCAATCCAAACTAGCATAGATGAAGTTGGTTTGGTTAGGGGGATCCCTAATGGTACCACTATCCCTATTGGCAAGTTTGGGACTCTTGGTCACCCCATGTCTTGTGTAGACTTGATAATTGGAGTGAAAGTCACATTCTACACAAGATACTCACCTAATCCTATGTTATCTAGGAGAACTATCACCTGTAATGCAAATAACATTGATGATGATGCAGGTGAGGCAGGTTGAGGTACCTCCTTGGCTATGTCTTGGGAATATTACTCCTCCATGGGATTTGGAATTTTTGTTGTTGCTATGGTTGGGATTTCCTTATATCTCTCCTCCACCAAGGGTGCTTTTAGCTTCTGAGAGTCCTTTGCCTTGGACATTATGGGTTTATCAGAAGCGCCAGTAGCTTTAGAAGCTGGAGGTGGTGCTGATGTGGATGGGTCACCTTGCACTAATTTGAATTTTCTTTATGGTTGTGTGGTTGGGGATTATGGCCTAATGTACAGATGTGTGGATGAAAGGACAAAATTCCCTAGTAAGTCAACTTGATGCACATATTTGAATGGCTCTTCATCCGATGGTACCACATGTACTTGTCCCTTATGCACATAATGAATTGGTGCAATATCGAGGGAATGCACTGCATAGCCCTTATCCAGGGATACCCTAGGAGGATATTATACTACATAGCCCCCTCCAATACATGACACATCACAAGGATGGTCTTATGCCCTACCTTTATAGGTAGGACAACTGTACCCACTATGGAGCATAGTGCATTATTGAAAGCTCTCAATGTGTAGGAGGTAGGGATGATATTTGACCTAGGTATTTTCAAGTGCCCTATATATTTTGTTGTGATTATGTTAATCGATGATCTTGTGTCGATTAAAACCTGCTTGAAAGGTATGTCATTGGTAGAAGTGATGATGTGCAGAGGTGGGTCTGCTATGATAGTAGGGACTACCTTTATTTTATGATCATAAAAATGAATTACAGGCTCTTGACACTATTGTACTTACCCCACAAAGTTTATAAATGCATTAGGATTCTAGGGCTATAGATAAATTGATCTCTAGATTTCCATTAGAGTCTCCCTGTGTCTAGGAGACTGTTGAATGAGCTCATATATTGATAACTTGGTCGGTGTCATTTGAATATTCTTACAAGTCTACTTCAGAAAGTTATCATAGGTTGCACTAGAGGACTTGGAGGATTATTCTACACCTACCTCTATCGAGGTGCAGTCAGGATACGAATAGGAGCCACTAGAGGCTCTAGTTGGTTGTATCGTTAGCTTTTTGTCACCATGTTGACTATTTCAACCATTCCAATGAATCCTTGAGTGGGAGGTTCAACTTGGACTTGGTTTACTTGAGCATCCTAATTTCTAAGGGCTTCATGGTTTGGCAACAAGTTTCTAAATATGCCCATGTCTCTGTTATCGGGTACTAGTGGATTATCAACTTGTAGTTCACCCTTCTCGATCATGTTTTGTACAACATTCTTGAAACTGATGCATGCTTTGATATCATGCTCTTGTTGTCTATGGTATGGGAAATATTGATCTTCCCTATATCCCTTGGGCTTGGGATGGTTAGGATCAAGAAGTTGTACCTTAGGTAACCTGAGTCTCTATGCCTCGCTTAGTTGATTAAATATCAATTGCATCGATTCTAACAAAGGCATGTAGTAGCCAATCAACCAACATTGTTTGTTTCAACCTTGGTTGTTATTCTGGTTGTAATTGGATGGTGGGGGTTGAGCCTAATAATTCTATGGTTGTTGGCTATTTCCTCCCTTTGGAACATATTTAATATAACCTAATTGACTAGAGTAGACTTGGCCTACTTTTGTTGATTTTTGCTATTGCGGTTGTTGTTATTCTGATCCTTTTTGTTTCGAAGCTTAAGATCTCCTTCTTCAACATTGATATCTTCTATCATCTTGGCTTGAGCTAAGGCTTTCTCAAAATTTTCATACTATTGTAGTTGCAATAGCAATGAGATGTGCTTAGCGCAACTCTTAGTAAACATTTGGGTGAGCTTAGTAGTGGGAATAGAAAATGGTAGTTTTACCATTACTTTTCTCCATTTGTTTCCATAGTCCATGACTGGCTCCTCATCATATTGCTTTAGGTTTGCCAAGTCGGACAAGTTTGCTTTCTTCTTGATGCCAAAAGAAAAGTGTTCAAGAAATGTATTCACTAGCTGCTCAAAACTGATGATGTTGTGCTTAGGTAGTTGATTGAACCATTCAGTTGTTGCACCTGATAATGTCATGATAAATATTCTTAGCATCAGAGCATCATTATGTTCAAGTTGGAAGTATACATTCATAAAATTTATGACATGTTCTTGTGCATCTTCCTCTCCTTTGAATTTATCTAACCTAGGCATCTCGAAGTGCCTAGGATAAGTAGGACTCGATACTTAAGGGTATAAAGGTTGATTGTGTATCTTGCTCAGGGTTGGCTTCTACCCAATCACATCCTATTTCTCGAGAGACTTGACTCTCTCAATGAGTATTTTGTATGCCTTCAAAGAAATAATCTCTTGTTCTTGAAGGTTTACTCATAGTGGTCAGGGAGGTAACCCTGTATCTGCCTGGTCTGGATGTCTATATTCATCTCCCATGACTATGGATGAAGGTTCAAGATATATCTACTCTTGATCCTCTATCTCAACTTGTACTTGATCATGTTGTGCATGTTCTAGATCTAGGCATTGTTGATGCTTTGAAGCATGATGTGATGTGCGAAGAGTGCACTCATCTCCTAGTTTAGTGCATCTCTCATGCTGATAATGGCACGTCTATCAGGTTGGTAGTATTCACTACCCATATGTAAGTTATCTCGAGCCAACCTATTTGCTTGTTCTTCACACTCTATTTGTTCCTCTCTCAAGCACTGCTCATTTAGGTGCAAATACCTTTTTCTCTGAGCTTCCTCCTATTCAAGGATGTCTAAGCACTCTTGCTCTATGTGCAGTGCTTCATATAACCTATGTACATGGTCAGATTAATCTACCACTAAAGGTCCATGACTCTGTAACTCTTTATGAGGAGTCCTAATGGAGAGGCCCTTTGGAGAGGCTCCTACTATGCTTTTGCCCTTGTCTATCAGGGCAACCTAGTCTGTGTAATGACCTATATTTTGTACCCCCTTGATCAGAGGTAGTGTGCATGCTACGGGGGCACTTTGAAGCTTTCCCCAGCTCATTTGTGTGCCTAGTTATTTGATGGCTAAGTGAACTTCCCAAAATGAAATGTGTAGTAGCATTGCTTCTCTGAGTTAGTCTCAAGAAAACCCAATACAACTCATCAAGTTATCTAGATCTCCATAATTGATCTTGTGGGATTCCATTGGTACCAATGAGATTATGCTCTATGGTTATCTTCCCATATTCAAGGAGGCTAGGGGTTGCTATGGGTTTATGACTAGACACAACCCTTATGTCTTACCCCTCAGTGGGCTGATCTAACCTAAGTCTATCATGTGAAAATTGGGGCCTTAAATCCCCCTTATACCTATCATGAGAGGAACCTAGATATGGTTCTCTAGTTGGGGTTTCTTGAGGAGTACCCCCACAGGTTGAGTTATCACCCCTAAGGCTCACTAAACTTCATTTCATGGTATTGTGTGTGGGTAGATCAACATCATTATGATTGTGATTGTGATTGTGTGGAGCATCAGTTTCCACCTCAGTGTTGGATCGAGGATGGTTGCTCCATGTGAAGACCATGATAATTGTGAATTATCTTTTATGTATATTTTAGAATACATAAAAAAAGTAGACAAGTGTTTATCTCTTTTAAATATTCTTGGTGTTCCTAAAAATGATCTTGTGTATTTCAGACTTGTTGATAACTTAAACTACTCTCATAATGTTTTAATATTTTTTGGTGTAATGCTTGAATAGTTTAAGGATTTTCACCTGTATGCTCACAGTTCGACAACCGGTAGTGAAATTCTGGTCACGTAAACCCACCAAAGTGTGGTGATGAAGTCCACACTCAGTCAAGGAGCACAAGTCCTACCAAATCCTCACCCAGTCTCACCTAGTCAATATCATACCCTCTGAAGAGTACATGCAAATTTTCTAGGCTACATCAATTCTTGGATCTGGTATTGGCCAATATAAAGGGTTCATGGGATTTAAGCCAATGGGTGGAGATAAAATCCACCATCATTGAACTCTGCTAGTGGTTGGATGTGAATTCCAACTCACTAACATTTAGATGAAGTGTGGTGTGTGATTTTTCCTTTTAAATTTTGCATAAAGAAAAATATGCATCATGAAGCACTCATGCTCTTTCCTATATGCCTAACAAGAAATGTTTTATTTTTAGAAAAATGCACATCTAAATGATTACATGATTTTTAGAGAATGCATTGTTACTTTATGAAACAATGGCCTCTAGTTGGGCCCCAAGCAAGTAATCTCTACAAGAAAACCTAGACTACTGGAGTCTAGGGTAGATTTGAAATCAAGTCCACTGTTCCTAGCAGTGACTAGCAAAAAACTTAAGAAAACTATGCATTTTTCCTTTAAATTTCTCTATGTTTTCCAATTAAAATAAAATTCTCTACTGCATTCTAGAAATTAAACACAAATAGAGAAGCACAAAATTACAAAGAATCCCACCAACCTAGAATCTAGGTCTATTGATGTCCTTGTTGTCTATTGTTGCATGTTTTCTACTGTCCGTTGTTGATCAGAGCAGCCATGATAGGTCATTGTCTTCAAAAGCATCTAAGACCTACTAGTCATTGTCAACCAGAGCGGTTGTGCCTACACACAAAAAAAATACAAATATCAGCAAATCATCTTAAAAGAAAAAAAACTAGGTGGGCATCCCACCGTGATCACCATATGTACGATCCTAAAAAGCATACACCTAATCTATTTGCATCATTACATCAAGTATAAAACCATAAAAGCATGAAATAAAATGAATCAAAAAAATGTAAGATCTCTTTTCATTAATTCATATTGAACTTCGGTTATAGATAGGTCCCTCTTAGGGATACCAAACACTTGATACAATGATTACAAATGGAATAACCCCTAAGCGGGGATGGTGTACTTCGTAGGCTTCTTAGATTCGACATGAATTTGATCAAGGGCTTATAGATGCCTTCTTCTCACTTTCTTGGAGGGATATGATGCTAAAGATACTTTGAATTAGTCCAGGAACTTATGATCTGTAGTCAGGAAATAACATAGAAATATTAGTGGCATATGCGGCCTCTCATGATGAGGCTCCTTTTGAAGATCTACATGAAATTAAATATAAGCATGATGAAAGCATAAAAATGTAAAGATAAGCAGAAATACATCAATAACTTGGAAATCATAGTACAAATATAGTGGAAAATATGGATCTATGCTAATCTAATCTGATAAAGCAAAAACAATAAGAAATCTATGCTAAAAACTTAAGAAATGATGACTCAAACCCTAGCCACTATCACTCAAGGCGGTCATGATTGCAGGCCACTATCAAAGATAGTGGCCATGAATTGTGATGTTTTACCTCCCAAAATAAGGGTTGCAACACTCAATCCTTCATCCAAATTGATATTCAAGGATCACCTTCATGTCCAGAGACTGATTGGCAGTTAAAATCATGTTGAACTAAATGCTTGAATGGTGTGTTTTCATTTCTCAATCGAATAACACTTCATTACTCCTCAAGGGGATGTGAAGTTTCTCTCCAATTTTCTAGGGCTTCACTACATAAAAAACTCTCATCCTTCTATTTCCTGGGAGGATGCATATGTAGACCTTCCAGATTCTAGATCAAAGCTACCATCAAAATCTATCTATATTGATAGAGTTCATTTTATTGGAGTCACTATTATAAATTGACTTTGTCCACATTTGATAAAATTGATTTAGATTATGTCCACTTTGAAGGTAATGAGACTTGGACTCTATTTTTAAAAATATTTACATTAAGTAGAAAAGGCTAGGGTCTTTCCACTAGGTTGAAGAAAAACCAATGAAGACTATGACTCAACTATATTGATAAAAATGGCCAAATTAGAAGATAAAGTTGGACATATTGATATTGGAAATCAACTCAAAAGAAATTTGGAGATTCAGGGTCATTCAAAGTCACCTTGATAATATATTGGATTCTCTAGTGAGGAGAATCATATTGGGTTCTTAGGTATGACTTAAGGCATGAAATGTTTTTAGATATCATAAGAAAATCAAGTAGCAATAGAAGTTTGAGAAGCTTCCTACAACAAATAGATAAGAATTTCAGCTTCTAAGTGCAGAGATAAGAAAATATAGAATAGTAAAGAATAGAAGAAGATAAAAGAAAGCAATGGATTGAGAATCATTTAAAGCTTCCTAAGAAATATAGAATTTAAGAAGATTAGTGTCATATTGACCTTGACATAGGCCTAAGAGGTCAATATACAAGAATAGAAAGAGGTCATCATAGATAAAATAAAAATTCTAACACATATAAAAAGAGAAAGAGGTCTTATAGAGAAAGAGGTCCCATAGAGATAAATAAGCATAAAAGAGTTTCATAGAGATTTGGCTCAAGAATCTAAGAAGGTAAAGAAAAAATCTATAATATAATATTATAGAGAGAAGCATATATAATAGCTATTTGGGTATATCACAAAGGAAAATAGAACGAACATACAACATAGTAAAGAAGGATGTACATTAGGTCAAGCATACAACATAGTAGAAAAAAGGATGAGCATACAAAATAGTAGAGAAAAAGAGGTTCATAAGAGCTACGATAATAAGGAAGAGCACATATAAAGAGAAATTTATTGTTATATTGTTATAGCAATAGCAAGTAGCACAGTTATAGCAACATCAAGTGCAATAGCAAATAGCACAATGTTATAGCAATAACAAGATAAAGGTGCCATAGCAAATAGAGAAGTGTTATAGCAATGAAGGTGCCATAATAGTAGTGTCATAAGAGGACAACCAGTAGAATGTAAAAGCATAACAACATAGAGCATCATTGAGTAAATAAAATAAGGTTTCAAGTAAAAATGTAGAAGTCACATATTTTACGTCTTAGTCTAAGAAGCACCAGAGCAATATTATGGGTGTAGAAAATTGTAAGCATAGAAGCAACTAGCAAGTAAGGAATTCAAAGCAAACAACAAGTAAGGAATTCAAAGCAACCAACAAGTAAGAAAGTCAAAACAATCAGCAAGTGAAGAAGTCAAAGCAACTAGCGAGCAACCAACAAAGTGAGGAAGGCAAAGCATTAAATGCCATAGCAGATAGCAACAAGAAAGAATTACTTTGCATTAAAGTATATTGAGTAGGTAAGTGAATCAATGTTTGAGCTATTATTTTGGAGTAACATTTTAGATGTTACAATAGAGGAAGGTAAAATACTTCTTAAAATTTCTTATTGGGGCATGCAATCATCCACATTGATAATAATTATTGCTTGTCACATTTGAAAAGAAATCCACTTAAGAAATGAAGCAAGAACATGAGCGAGTAAACCAATGATTAAATTGCATCACACAATGAGGCATTTTAAGGTTAGAATATTTATTATTATTTAATGTTTTGGAGTTATAAGGTTCTTTGACTAAGAGTTATAAATGAAGTTTATTTAAGTTTAAACCTAGGAGTTATAAGGATGTCTACTTCAAAAGAAATTAAATTGATTCATATTATGGATGAAATTATTAGAAATACATTCAATGAAGATAATAAAGAAATAGTGAACAAGTTAAAGATTTATTTTAAAAAATTGGTAGATGATCTTGATAAAAATAAGAAATTAACAAGATTACTAAGTACTCATGAGAGCTCAAAAATAGATCTTGTTACTACTAAATCTCATTCTAATAGCTTATCCAAAATAAATTCTATAACAGAATCTACAACTACTTAGAATGTCATAGATTATAAAATTTTACAACTTATTTATAATGAAAATAAAGAAAGAGTAGCCTTAGTTGTACATAAATGGTTATGTTGCTTTATCAAGAAGACAAGAACTTGAAGCACTAAAAAGGATGGATAAATCTAAGAAGATATATTCAATATGCATCTATTGTAATAGAATTGGTCATGAAAAAGCTAATTGCTAGAATCTTTATCCATATAAATATTGTGGAAGAAATATTAATGTATAATGAAAATTATTGTAGAAGATTTGAAAGGGCACTATTGTTCATATTAGGCAATATTTTTCAAAAACTTATTTCTGAAGCATCTTCTAACAATAAAGCAAAGTGTTCAATTTCTAAAATACAGGAGGGAAATGATGGCTTTTCAAGCCTTAATACTACCACAAATATCATAGGTTAATATCACAGGATCAAATATAATATAGCCACAAGATAACAAGGTCAAGATAATGGTAAGAGTAGAATAATATGAGTAAATTAATATGTAATAGAAGGCTTATAATATACCAAAGAACATTCAATAATATGCAGCAATATGAATGTAAATAGCCTTAATCAACAAGTAATAAGCATGTAATATAACATACAATATTAATTGCTCAAAATGTATGCAATCTTTATTACTCCTCTTTCTCTTACAAATATGATAGTGACTTTCTCTTTTCTTTGTATTGTAATTGTCATTTCCTTATGGAGTATTTTCTCCACAATGTAGCCATAGTAGAGTGACTCTTTAGATACTCAATTTTTCCTTTCCATATACCAAGTCTCATGACTCTTGGCTTATCTACTTGACACTCGCATACTTGATGAACACTTGACTCTATAATGTATGCACTCCTATACATGACTCTTGCACTTCTATAACTTGCACACTTTAATCTAATATATGTGTACATATTTTTACATTACATATTATTCTCATACATACAAGACACTTGTGCACATAGACTCAACTTACACTTGCACTCTAACTCAGATGACACTTTTGCATTTCTTGCATACTACAACTTTACATGACACTTGTGCATTTTCTACACATTCACACTTACATAAAGGGGAAATATAACTCACACTCTAAACTATAACTCAACCCTAATCTATTATTTATATATGTACCATGAAGGTACCATGAGGATACATTAGTATGTACTAAATAATGTAATATACTCCAACACCCCCTCTGTATTACATTATTTTTTTATTGAAGATTTTAGTCTTCAATCATGGTCTTCATCTTCATGTTCATTCTTCAAGTGACCTTGCAATGCATGTGATCTTTTACTTGAGCTCCATCAGGTTCATCTTTAGTTTCTTTGGATCAAACTTCATGTTATTCAATATTTGTAGGTTCAAGATTATAAACTTATTGAACTCTCTCATTGTCATAAGATTCTCACATAAGAATATTTCCTTTGCCTTTGCACTTAGATTGACTATGAAATATACCTACTTTGTAAGATAATTTTAGAAAATATTTGATCCATTTTTCTTTTTCTTGTTTTTTGAATGTTTTCTCTTCTTGTATTTTAGAAATTGTGCACTTGGATCCATTGTTAGAAGATGCTTAAAAAACAAGTATATGAAAAAAATAGTCTAATCTAAACAATAATGCTCTTTCAAATCTTCTACAATATTTGTCCTTGTACCAACAAAAAATAGAAGAATGAGATTTTCTTCCATAATATTTACATGGATGAAGACTCCAATTTTTTTTCATGACTATTTCTATTACAATAAATGCATCTTGAATATATTTTTATTGCTTTATTCATCCTTTCTAGAATTTCAAGTTCATATATCTTCTTGGTAAAATAAAATAACCATGTATGTACTTCCAAAGCTACTCTTCTTATTTTCCATATAGATAAGTTGAAGATGATGATAATCTTCAATGATTTTAATAGTTTCTGATTTTGTAGTAACAAGACTTAATGTTGGATCCTCAAAAATATTTAATGATTCTTCTTTTTTATCAAGATCATCTATCATCTTTTGAAAATAAAACTTTAACTTGTTCATTATTTCTTCACTATCCTCCTTGAATGCAATTTTAATAATTTCTTCCATGATATGCAAACTTTTGAAGTAAACAACCTTATATCTCCCTATGTTTAAATGATTCAAAGTTTCTAATTTAATTCCTATTAAGTAGTAAACCTTATGTCTCCCTAGTTTTAGAAACTAATATGTAATTTTACAAATTTATGTTTTTCTAAATTTTGGTGTTGAAAAACCTTTTATCTCCAAAATATTTATATTTGCACAAAACTCAAAAAACTTTTCAATTTATAAATTTCTCAAAAAATAAATTAAATATTCTTCAAAACTTCAAACTTAAAAACTTTTAACAATCAAATAAACTAGTTGAAGTCCTTATCACTCCAACCTAATAAAGTACAAAGAAACTTAATTAACCCTACTTATCACTACAAATAACAACTATAAAAGACTTTAAAACTTCAAATAAAAACTTCTCTCTTACTTTTCAAATTTAAACTTTAAATTAACTTTATCTCCTCTACTTTTCAAAATTAACCTTATCTCTCCTAGTTTCCAAAATTAAACTTCAAATATAATAAAATCCCAAATTATTCCAACCAACCTTCTTCTTGTTGTTGTGCACGTATGAATTGGTCACTTCACTTCGAGTGTCTTATGTGCTTGCTTCTAAATTGTTCTCACCTCCTTTCAAACTTCTCGAATGTTGTTCATAAACTTACACTTGTAAGTAAACATGCAAGTGAAGGTCTAGTGTTACACCTATGTTATAACACTTCTTCCTCAGGCGTATAACCTCCCCTCAAATGGCATTGTCTAAACTATGCTTTCCTTCCATGTTACTACTTAGATTATAAAATTCAATGTTAACGCTTAAGCGTTATATCAACTTTATTGGTCAATATTTGTTTGCCTACCAACTAGGTGCATTTGTAACACTCTACTTGTAGCCTTCCAATGTAGTGCTCCAACGTATTTATTTTGTTGGAAATATGAGCATGATTTATTGTCATTGATGTCAAGAGTCAGTTTTAGTGAGCAGGACAAAAAGAAGGGTATCAAGGAGTTAGTTATGCAAGAAAAAGAGTGCTTCTAGACCTAAGGAAAATAATATTATAATACCCCTAATTATAATATTCAAGGTGGTCAGATGAGGTCTAAAGAGCAACAAGAAGGCCCAAGAAAAATAATATTATAATATTTTATTATAATATTAGAGGTCTAAGGTTGAGACCTAAATATTAAATTAATTATAAATAATCTCTTTATAAATTAATTTATAATTTAATTTGATTAACTCTAAAGAGTTCTTAAATTAATCATAAGTTAATTATAATTTAATTATAAAATTAGTTTATAACTTAATTTAATAAACCCTAGAGTTAGGGTTATAAATTTATAATTTAAATTTTCGAATTAATCATGCTGACATCATCGAAGACACCACATTATGCATATAAAGGAGGGAAGAGACCCAAGGAAAAAGGATCCATGATTTTTTATTATTCCTTGAGCAAATCATGTGCACAAGTTTTCGTTGAGCAAGAGGAGGAAGAGTCCACGTTTGACCCTTTTGGCAAGCGAGCGAAGGAACAAAAGGGATAAGGCACGAAGGCCTTGTCACCATCTAGCCAAGTGGGCTAGTGGCAAGAGGAAGCACCTAGGAACACGAGGTCCAACGTTCGACTCACAGTAGAGGTTTATGTGCAATATTTTGAGTGCCAAGGATGCCAAAGCCTTTTTGGCTTTTGGTGCCTAGGTGGAAGACAAAGCACTATAAGCACTTTCACCTTCCATATGAGCACTTAGCTCACACAACTTGGCTGCTATGGCTAAGGTGCTGGAGGCATTGTGTTGTGGGATCGAATCCCACCGGGAGCACTTTGTGAGGTAATAAAATTTTGCTATAAATTGATTTGTGCTTCTAAGGTTGTATGGTGTATTTTTGAGCTTAGGGAGATATAAGGTTGATAAAATTAAATAATTTTTATTTAATTATTTGGTGGTTTGAGTTGTTTAAGAGTGGAGTTATAAGGTTTATTAAAATATTTATTTTTATGTGTTTTGGTGAATGCTTATTTCAAAGAAGGATTAATAAGGTGTATTTGAGTTTGATTATTTTTGTAATTGAGAAATATTTTTGAGAGAGTGTTAGTGTGATATTTGTCATCTAACCTTTGAAATTGGCAAAGAAGAAAATTGTGTTTAAAATAGGTTTTGAGGTTAATTCTTCAACAAACAAAAGGTATGGGCACATCTTCCTTGTGAGTGATTGTTGGATGTTGTGAATGCTAAGTTGGAGAGAAAAGGGTTGTTTGATAAGCATTGTTGAGTTTTATTGTTAAAGGTTTTCTGAGTGAGAGTTGTTGATTAAAACCTTGTTTGATAAGCATTGTTGGAAATATTGAATGAAACTTCATATGCATGATTAGGATTTGAGAAAGAACTTGAGTATCATTGTTATGTGTGAGAACTATCTTGAACTAGAATTTATGCAAGAACATGAGTATCATTGTTATGTGAGATTGTTTGATAAGCATTACTAAAAATTATTGAGTGAGTGTTCATATGCTTGGACTAGTTTTTATGAGCAAGGAGTATTTCATTAAGTGATCGATTGAGTAGAGTTGATTGAGCCTAGTCAAGTGGAAGTGTTGAAATGATAGTTCTAGTTCTATGAAACAAATTGTTCTATATTCTAAATTGATTTGAGAAAGAGTTTGAAAGTGATTGAGCATTATTGTGAGTAAGAAGCATATTGAGTCTCTAACAATTCTCTATATGTTTATATGGTAAAAAGAGATTGAAAGTGATTGAGCATTGTTGTGAATGTGAAGGATATTGAGTCTCTAACAAAATTGTGATTTTTGGTTTTGATTTTTGTTTTTTTGTTTTTTTTTTTTTAACAATTCTCTATATGTTTCTGTGAGATTGAACAAGATTATGTGTGAAACTTGATGGTGTGATTGAAGAGGATTTTGTGATAGATTGAGTTGAGTTGAGTAAGCTTTTGTGGAAGCTTACAAAGCAGATTGGGCAAGTCTTGGTGAAGACTTGTTGAGCATATTGGACAAGTCTAGGTGAAGACTTGTTGAGCAGATTGGACAAGTTCTAGAGAGAACTTGTGGATAGATTAGTGTGAGATTTTGTGGAAGCTTACAAGGTAGATTTGAAGCAAGTCTTTGAGAAGACTTGTGCAGAGTTGATTAATTGATTTGTTTAAATCTTGAGTTAAGGTTTAGGGTAGATCTAGCAAAGTTGATTTGTGATTGAGTCAAGCTTTTTGTTAAGGCTTGAGGACAGATTTGTGCTAGATCGAAAGATTATGTTTAGTATATATTTGAGGATATATTTGTGCTAGACCGAAGGACTATGTTTAGTGCATATTTGAGGATAGATATTGAGGATAAATTTATGCTAGATCGAAGGAGTATGTTTAGTGTATATTTGAGGATAGATATTGAGGATAAATTTGTGCTAGACTGAAGGATTGTGTTTAGTACAGATTTGAGGATAGAGATTGAGGATAGATTTGTGCTAGACTGAAGGACTGTGTTTAGTGTAAATTTGAGATAGAGCTAAGAGTAATATTTGGAGGTGATAGAGTATAGAGGATGACAGTCTCTAGTGGATAGAGGTCCATTAGCTAGAGCATTGAGGATAGGTCTTCTGAGTGAGGACAAGAGTCTTCAATGGATAGAGATCCATTATCTAGTGCAGTGGAGGTAGCAGTTCTTCTAGAAGATCACCAACTAGAGTAGAGGAGGAGTTCTCCTATGGATAGAGATCCATGAACTTGATTAGGGGATTGGTATCTCCTTTGGATAGAGGTCCATAAACATTGTAATAGGGAAAGGTTTCCCAAGAGATTTATTGAGAAAATTTTAGTGAAATATTTTCTCCGTGGAGTAGCCCACATTGGGTGAACCACGTTAAATTGATGTCTCTATTGTGTATGGTGATTTATGCATTGCTTTGATTACTATTGTTGATATTGGTATTGATATATTGCATAATATTGATTGGAAAATAAAAAGTAAAAAGTGGTCTTATACTATTCACCCCCCTCTTAGTATAAGCTTGTGTTCTTCAATTGGTATCAGAGTAGGTTCCTTCAGAAGAGTTTAACAACTTGAAGGAAAAGCTTACAAGAACATAATGGATTCTAAGAGTGGATCCTCAGATAATTCAGCACCAGTGTTTTATGGAAGTGATTATATATTTTGGAGTATGAGATTGAAGATTTATCTAATGGCACTTGGCAATGAAATATGGGAAGTAATTGAAAATGGATACACACCACCAACTACTCCACCTACAGATAAATATGGTAAGCTTCTACATAATTACAATTAAAGAGCAATGAATGTAAAATTGAGAGGTTTGTATAGAACATAATTTGTTAAGGTTATGCATTTCAAATCAGAAAAATAAATTTGGGATAAGTTGCAAAGCATATATGAAGGAGATAAAAAAGGTCAAAAAGGTAAATTTGCAAAGTATCAAAGGATAATTTGAAGAACTAAGAATGAAGGTTGTTAACTCCATGCAAGGACTTGGACTTGAGGTTCAAGAATCTGATGTTTATGATAAGATCTTAAGATCTCTCCCAAAAAGGTTTAGTGAAAATATTTCAGCTATAGAGGAATCAAAATATGGTGATATTTTGACAAGGGATGAGTTACTTGGCATTCTTACAAATTTTGAGATGAGAATAAAAGAGGAACCTAATATCCAAAAATAAGTAGCCTTCAAAGCTACTAAAAATATAAAGGGTAAGAAGTTAGATTCAAGCAATGAGTCATCCAGTGATGAAGAAGCAAATTATGGCAGAAGGAACAAGGATCCAAGAATATTTAAAGATACAAAATTTGTTAGATATTTCAATTGTGGAAAGTATGGTCACTATGCAATTGATTTTCAAGAAGCTAGAAATAGCAATGATGAAGAAAAATAGGATTATAAGAATAGGGAATCAGAAAAATATAGGTACCAAAAGAAAGGCAAGGATGGACAAGGCAAGCAAGGAAAGAAGTTCTTTCAAAGATATAAGAAGAGTTACTATGTAGAAAAGGCGAGTAAGTACTCAAGTGATAGTGATAATAGTTCCTCAAATAATGATAAAGATGAAGTTCTATTTTTGACAAAAGAAAATAAAATAGTTAGGAAAAGGACACCAATAATCCTCAAGTGTTTTAGATGTGGTAACTTTGGTCATCTTGAAGATAGTTGTACAAATATTAGTTTCAGTTTCAGTGATGATGAATATGAAGATACACTTGAAGGACCAAAAGAGAATATTCTAATGGCACTAGAAGAAGATGGAGGTGATCCTATAGAAGATAAGTCAAAAAATAATGAAGATGTTTTCAAAGGTAAACAAATAGAGGAAGAATTAGAAATAGGAGGAGTTGATCTTGAAGATGAACTTATTCATGCTCTTGATGCATTAAAGAAGGTAAGAAAGCAAAACTTCCAACTTAAGATTCAGGTTCAAGAATGTGATGAAGAGAAAGGAAATCTTATAGAGGATCTAAATAAGTCAATGGCTAAGATAAGAAAGTTCAAATATAAGTTAGAAGCAAAGGTCTTAGAATGTGAAAGGTTAGAATATGAAGTGGCTCTACTAAGGGAAGAAATAAATGAGTCTAAGGATAGGTTACACAGGTTTGGAAAGAGCTCAAAGATCATAGATAAGATGATCAAGGTATAAATATGATCAATAAACAAGAAAGGTCTTGGTTTTGAATAGGTATAAAAGAAACAAGAAGAGGAGTCAACCTCATGTTTTGAAGAAGAAGAAACTTTAGAAGAAGATAGTGTAAGAGAAAGTGAGACTTCTGAGGATGAGTTGGACAATAGAAAGTTCAACAAGGAAAGGAATAATGCACAAAAGAGGAATATATGGAATAAGAACCAACACAAGGTAAAAGAGACTAAGAGATCAATGAGGTCAAGACAAGGCAATTTCAATGGAAGATGCTTCTTATGTCATAGGTTTAGGTACAAAGCTTCTCATTGTAGGACACATGAAAGATAAGAATATGGGAAACTCATAAATAGACAACTATTTCAAGGGTATTGCTACTCTTGTAATCAATTTGGTCACAAGGTAATGAATTGCAGGGTTTGTGATAGGAATAGATATGGCTTCACCAGAATAAATCCTAAGATATTTGCACCTCCAAGGAATAATAACATTAAGTGTTATAAGTGCAATAATGATGGACATACAACAAAGTGGTGTAGAGCAAAAATTCTAGAGATAAGTAAAAATAGGAATAGAGGAATCAGAAGGATCATATGAGAAGGAAAGTGGACAAAGGTAAATATCAATGCATGTTGGGAGTAGAAATACTCCCACCCTAAAATTAACCACCTCAAGTGGAGGTGGGGGAGGGGCTAAGCTAAGATTTTTATTCATAGACCCAAGCCCCAAAGGTGACCCTTTGCCATTGATGACAAAGGGGGAGATATTTGAGTAAGGGGGAGAGATTTGAGTTAGGAGGAGAGCATTCAGTTAGGGGGAGTAGAACATGAAAAGGTAAAAGGAATGTTAAAAATAAAATGGATTGCCATTAATGATAAAGGGGGAGATTGTTGGAAATATGAGCATGATTTATTATCATTGATGTCAAGAGTTAGTTTCAGTGAGCAGGACAAAAAGAAGGATGTCAAGGAGTTAGTTATGCAAGAAAAAGAGTGCTTCTAGATCTAAGGAAAATAATATTATAATACCCCTAATTATAATATTCAAGGTGGTCAAATGAGGTCTAAAGAGCAATAGGAAGGCCCAAGAAAAATAATATTATAATATTTTATTATAATATTAGAGGTCTAAGGTTGAGACCTAAAGATTAAATTAATTATAATAATTTCATTATAAATTAATTTATAATTTAATTTGATTAACTCTAAAGAGTTATTAAATTAATTATAAGTTAATTATAATTTAATTATAATATTAGTTTATAACTTAATTTAATAAACCCTAGAGTTAGGGTTATAAAGATATAATTTGAATTTTTGAATTAATCATGTCGACATCATCGAAGACACCACATTATGCATATAAAGGAGGGAAGAGACCCAAGGCAAAAGGATCTATGATTTTTTGTTATTCCCTGAGCAAATTGTGTGTGCAAGTTTTCATTGAGCAAGAGGAGGAAGAGTCCACATTTGACCCTTTTGGTAGGTGAGTGAAGGAACAAAAGGGACAAGGCACGAAGGCCTTGTCACCATCTAGCCAAGTGGGCTAGTGGCAAGAGGAAGCACCTAGGAACGTGAGGTCCCACGTTCGACTCACAGTGGAGGTTGGTGTGCAATATTTTGAGCACCAAGGACACCAAAGCCTTTTTGGCTTTTGGCACCTAGGTGGAAGACAAAGCACTGTAAGCACTTTCTCCTTCCACGTGAGCACTTAGCTCATATGGCTTGGCTACCATGGCTAAGGTGTTGGAGGCACTGTGTTGTGGGATCGAATCCCGCAGGGAGCACTTTGTGAGGTAATAAAAATTTTGCTATAAATTGATTTGTTCTTCTAATGTTGTATGGTGTATTTATGAGCTTAGGGAGATAAATGTTTGATAAAATTAAATAATTTTTATTTAATTAATTGGGTGGTTTAAATTGTTTAAGAGTGGAGTTATAAGGTTTATTAAAATATTTATTTTTATGTGTTTTGGTGAATGCTTATTTCAAATAAGGAGTAATAAGGTGTATTTGAGTTTGATTATTTTTGTAATTGAGAAATATTTCTGAGAGAGTGCTAGTGTGATATTTTTCATCTAACCTTTGAAATTGGCAAAGAAGAAAATTGTGTTTAAAACATGTTTTGAAGTCAATTCTTCAACAAACAAAAGGTATGGGCACATCTTCCTTGTGAGTGATTGTTGGATGTTGTGAATGCTAAGTTGGAGAGAAAAGGGTTGTTTGATAAGCATTATTGAGTTTGATTATTAAAGGTTTTTTGAGTGAGAGTTGTTGATAAAAACCTTGTTTGATAAGCATTGTTGGAAATATTGAATGAAACTTCATATGCATGATTAGGGTTTGAGAAAGAACTTGAGTATCATTGTTATGTGAAGTTGAGAACTATCTTGAACTAGGGTTTGTGCAAGAACATGAGTATCATTGTTATGTGAGATTGTTTGATAAGCATTGTTGGAAATTATTGAGTGAGTGTTCATATGCTTGGACTAGGGTTTGTGATCAAGGAGTATTTCATTGAGTGATCGATTGAGTAGAGTTGATTGAGCCTAGTCAAGTGGAAGTGTTGAAATGATAGTTCTAGTTCTGTGAAACAAATTATTCTATATTCTAAATTGATTTGAGAAAGAGTTTGAAAGTGATTGAGCATTATTTTGAGTAAGAAGCATATTGAGTCTCTAACAATTCTCTATATGTTTTTGTGGTAAAAAGAGATTGAAAGTGATTGAGCATTGTTGTGAATGTGAAGCATATTGAGTCTCTAACAATTCTCTATATGTTTTTGTAATATTGAACAAGATTATGTGTGAAACTTGTTGGTGTGATTGAAGAGGTTTTTGTGATAGATTGAGTTGAGTTGAGTAAGCTTTTGTGGAAGCTTACAAAGTAGATTGGGCAAATCTTGGTGAAGACTTGTTGAGCAGATTGGACAAATCTAGATGAAGACTTGTTGAGTATATTGGACAAGAGAGAACTTGTGGATAGATTAGTGTGAGATTTTATGGAAGCTTACAAGGTAGATTTGAAGCAAGTCTTTGAGAAGACTTGTGAGTAGAGTTGATTGATTGATTTGTTCAAACCTTGAGTTAAGGTTTAGGGCAGATCTAGCAGAGTTGATTTGTGATTGAGTCAAGCTTTGTGTTAAGGCTTGAGGATAGATTTGTGCTAGACTAAAGGACTATGTTTAGTGTAGATTTGAGGATAGAGATTGAGGACATATTTGTGCTAGATCAAAGGACTATGTTTAGTACAGATTTGAGGACAGATATTGAGGATAGATTTGTGCTAGATCGAGGGACTATGTTTAGTGCAGATTTGAGGATAGATATTGAGGATAGATTTGTGCTAGATCGAAGGACTATGTTTAGTGCATATTTGAGGATAGATATTGAGGATAGATTTATGCCAGACCGAAGGACTATGTTTAGTATAAATTTGAGATAAATCTAAGAGTAAGATTTGGAGGTGAGAGAGTATAGAGGATGATAGTATCTAGTGGATAGAGGTCCATTAGCCAGAGCAGTGAGGATAGGTCTTCTGAGTGAGGATAGGAGTCTTTAATGGATAGAGATCCATTAGCCGGTGTAGTGGAGGTAGCAGTTCTTCTAGAATATCACCAGCTAGAGTAGAGGAGGAGTTCTCCTATGGATAGAGATCCATGAAATTGATTAGGTGATTGGTGTCTCCTTTGGATAGAGGTCCATAAACATTATAATAGGGAAAGGTTTCCCAAGAGATTTGTTGAGAAAATTTTAGTAAAATATTTTCTCCATGGAGTAGCCCACATTGGGTGAACCATATTAAATTGGTATCTCTATTGTGTATGGTGATTTATGCATTGCTTTAATTACTATTGTTGATATTACTATTGATACATTACATAATATTGATTGGGAAAGAAAAAGTAAAAAGTGATCTTATAATGTTCACCCCCCTCTCAATATAAGCTTGTGTTCTTCATATTTTCCTTGGATTTAATGTTATGACTTTTATTCAACGCTTTAGTTTCTCTTTGCATCAACGTTCTAGCTTTGGCTCTTTAGCACTTTGGCTTCCCTCTACATCAACATTCTAGCTTTAGCACTTTGGCTTCAAATCTACAACAATGTTCCTGCTTTGGCTCTTCGGTGCTTCAACTTTGGCTTTGCAACAATGTTTCAATTTTGAATCTTCAATGTTTTGATTTTGATGCTTCTTATGAATGCTTGTGACTGATTTTTTTATAGTAGGTTTTGGAGATAATCAATTATTGACAACTCTATAAAACTTATTCTCTTTTCTTAGCTTAACATCTTGTTACTTTGCATGTAACATTGTTGCTTTGCTCTAAGACTTTATCTCTTACTCCTTGGTTTTTCTCTAAGACCTATAAATGTCTCTTCTATAGTAAATATTTTTGTTATCCTTTTAATCAATATAGGCTACCTTATTCTTTCAATATGACCCTTAAAAGGTCTTCTATGTTTAGCCTCTACATACTCTATTCTCTGAATATATCTCAGACCTTTTATTTTCTCTGAATATGTCTCAAACTCTCCTATATACTAAATATATCTTAGACCTCTTTTTTATTATTCTCTGAATATGTCTTGGCCATTTCTTTTCATTGTATGTTTGCTTACAGACCTCTATCTATTATACCTTAAGCCTCTTAAATTATTCTTTGTATTCAAGCATATTTTTCTACTCTATAAAGGGCTTCTCTTTTTATGTATAAGGGCCTCTTTTATTTCCACTTATAAGGGCCTTAATTATCTATATGGACCTCTTTCTTTGAAAGGTCTCTATTCTTCAATTATTTTCTCTATTTCAATATCTAAATCTTCTTAAAAATTTACAACTCTTATCCACTATATATACAATGCTTGAAGCAATATAAAGTAAGCTAGGTGCTTCTTTATCCTTCTTCAATAATGATATTCTCAATCTAATATTTGAATCAATATAAAGTAATTTGTGTGCTTCTTTATCCTTCTTCAAGAAATATATTCTTAACTTCTACTATCTTTTGTTTTGCTCTCTTTATCTTAGGAAGCTTTGAATGCTTTTCAATCCACTACAAGTATCTTCTCTTAGGAAGCTCTGAATACTTATCAATCTGCTACTATATTTTCTTAGAAAGCTTTGAATGCTTCTCATTTTATTACTACTATATTTTCTATATTGGCTTCTTGTACCACTGTCAAGGTCAATCTCTTTGTGATCTAAATCTTCTTTCTGTTGCTTAATATATTAATATCAAAACTTTAATATTGTCAAGGTGACTTTGAATGTCCCTAAAATCTCTATCAATGTTAAGGTGATATTGAATGTCCCTATATCTTCTATCAATGTCAATATGATGTTGAGTGTCCCTAAAATATCTACCAATGTCAAGGTGACATTGAATGTCCCTGTATCTTTTATCGATGTCAAGGTGACATTGAATATTCCTTATATCTCTATCAATGTCAAGGTGACATTGAATGTCCTTGTATCCTCTATCAATATCAAGGGTTGGCTATGGCCCTAAATGATCAACTATCTCAAATTTGAATCACCAATTAATATAATTGAGTCCTAGTCTTCACTCGTTATTATTCAACCATGCAAATACTCTAGCTTTTCTACTCAATATGACCTTATAATAGAGTTTGAATCTCATTGTATTCAAAGTGGATAGACTCTTAATCAACTTTATCAAACTGGATAAAATTGATTTTGCAAAATTGGCTAAAATAAACTCTTGTCAATTTGGACAAAGTCTAGTGGTAGCTTTGATACCATTGATGACTTTTTGAGCCTTAATACTACCACAAATATCACAGGTTAAATATCATAGGATCAAATATAATATAGCCATAATATAATAAGATTAAGATAATGGTAAGAGTAGAATAATATGAGAAAATTAATATGTAATAGAAGGCTTATAATATACCAAATAAAATTCAATAATATAAAACAATATGAATATAAATATCCTTAATCAAAATGTATAAAGCATGTAATACAATTTATAATATTAATCGCTCAAAATATATGCAATATTTATTACTCCTCTTTCTCTTACAAATATGATAGTGACTTTATTTTTTCTTCGTATTGTAATTGATATTTTCTTATGGAGTATTATCTCCATAATATAGCCATAGTAATATGACTTTGTGGATACTTGACTATTCCTTTCCATATGCCAAGTCTCATGACTCTTGGCTTATCTACTTGACACTTACATTTTTTTTATAATACTTCTTATATGCATCCATTGTGGGGATTGAACTCGGGTCACATCATCGATAACTCAAGTGGCATCCTTGACACTTGCATATTTGATGAACACTTGGCTCTATAATGTATGCACACCTATATATGACTCTTTCACTTCTATAACTTACATCACATATTGTTCCCATACATACAAGACACTTGTGCATATAGACTTAACTTACATTTGCACTCTAACTCACATGACACTTGTGCATTTCTTGCACATTCACACTTACATAAAGGGAAAATATAACCACACTCTAAACTATAACTCAAACCTAATATATAATTTACATATGTACCATGAAGGTACCATAGGGGTACATTAACATGTACCAAATAGTGTAATATACTCCAATAGGGAAAACATTTTTGATAAAATATTTAAAAATTAAAGAAAAAATAAATGGATCATACATGGTCCAAACTTATCCTATAAAGTAATTAAGAATGAAGCACTTGATCTAGAAGTTCAAGTTATTCATGCACATGAACCTGATGCTAAATAAAAAGTTCAAGTAGTTCATGATCCAGATCATAAAGATACAAAGCCTAAAGAGTTAAAGAATAAATATAAAGAAGAATTCAGAGCAGATCTCATAAAGGCCAAATATGAACAAAGGGTTCAAGATGATGAAGTAGATTCAAGAGAAGCAGATATTCCTAAAAAATGCAATATCTCTTGAATATTGAAGATAAAGACAAACACCAATATTGAAGACTAAAGTCTTCAATAACTAAATAATGTAATATAGGGGGATGTTGAGGTATATTACATTATTTGGTACATGCTAATGTACCCCTATGGTGCCTTCATGGTACATTTGTAAATAATAAATTAAGGTTGAGTCTATAGTTAGAGTGTGAGTTATATTTCCCTCTTTATATAAGTGTAAATGTGTAGAAAATGCACAAGTGTCATGTAAAGTTGTAATGTGCAGAAAATGCACAAGTATCATGCAAGTTAGAGTGCAAGTGTAAGTTGAGTAAATGTGCACAAGTATCTTATATGTAAGAGTGTAAATATGTAATGTAAAGGTGTGCACAAGTGTCTTAGATTAGGTGTGCAAGTAGAAGTGTAAGAATTGTGTAAAGATGTGCAAATGTTATAGAGTCAAGTGTTCATCAAGGATGCAAGTAGCAACTAGATAAGCCAAGAGTCATGAGACTTGGCATATGGAGAGAAATAGTCAAGTATCTAAAGAGTCACACTACTATGTCTATATTATGGAGATAATGCTCCATAAGAAGACATATAGAATACAATTCATATATATTATTATCTTATTATAAGAGGAAGAGAAGTAATAAAGCTTGTATACATTTTGAGAAATTAATATTGTAAGTTGTTCTTCATGCATAGTACATGAATGATTTAGGCTACATTCATATTTCAATATAAAATGAATGTTATTTTCTTTATTATATAAGCCTTTATATACATATTAATTTTCTCATATTATTCTACTCATCATATTATTATCTTGACCTTTATTATTGTGGCTATTTTATATTTGGACCTCTATGATATTTTGAGAAAGCCTGTGATATTTTGTGGTAGTATAAGGCTTAAAAATACAACAATGAACCCCATCCAAAAATCATGATTTTAATAACTACATCATGATTGCATTACTATAATATTTTAATAGACCACATAGTTGTATGTGGAAGTTGTGCTAGCAAGATTTGAATTTGGGTGTTTGTCTTAAAAGACCATATTTTAACCACTTGAGCCCATGCTCTTTGACTTATAATTTTAAAGTTCATCCATGATATTAGAACCTTCATATGTGATGTGAAACTCATTGTTCTTAATCAATTTATTCAAACTCTTTTTTTATTATTTAAAGGTCATCAAAGGGATTAAAACCTTGGTATATAGTGTGAAAGTATTCATTCCCCAATGTTTGATCCTAAGTCATTGGGATTCTTTATAAATAAAATATAATAATATATTATCACAAATCCAAGTTCAAAACTTTATATCAAATAAATTGAGTTCAAATACTTTCCTTACGATAGATATTGTGATAAGATAACCCTTTGTATTAAGATATCATTCAAAGAGAGCACATGGTTGTTTTACAACAAACCATTTTGGAACTTATGCATATATTGCTAGACAAGATTGAAACTTTGATTTACACTGTAGGATCCCAAGTTTTTAACCACTTGTTTTTATGTGATATTAAAATGGGCTAATGTATATTACATTATGGTCATATTACCATAGTATTACAACATTTTGACAATTACACATGTATTACTTGACAAGATTCAAACTTACTTTGTGCATGTTTTCAACCACTTGATCTCATGCCTTTACCTATCTATAAGTTTAGTTATGTGGTATTGAAATGGACTCCACTTGCATTATATTATGTTTGTATTACAACAATATTACATCTTAACAATTATGCATATATTATTTGGTAAGATTTGAACCTAGTGTAAGTTTTTAAAGTTGATGAATTTAATCAATTAAACCCTCAACCATTTTAAAAACTTATATCAAATTATAGAGATAATTAAAAATAATAAAATAAACTATTAATCAAATATATATTTGTATTAGTTATTTGTTTTTAAAATGCATTATATTTAAATATTAAATAATTATTTTGACGAAAAAATCAAAATGTTAATCAAGTGGCATTAGCTCAACCGGTTAGATTTCTCAATGTTTAAGGAGAAGACCCAAGTTTGAGTTTGGCCAAAAATGATATGTGGATAATATCTAAGCTTTGTTGTAATAACACTATGTAGTGATGATGTAATATGGGTGGGGCCATTTCAATCCCATATAACAAATTGAATTTTTTTTTAAATGTTAGATATTATCATTGATAATAATTTAGAGATAAAATTGGTATTGGAAATTATTACAAAACCCCTTTGATTTAAAGTTTTTATGGTAATATTAGATGCATGTTGATTTTATAATTTAGTTTCTAATTTGTATATATAACTTAAAATCATCATTATTGTTATAATAAAAATAATTAGCCATAATTTTTAAAATTTTATGAAATATATTTATTTAAATTATTATATTTTAATATAGATTTTACTATTATAAGTATAAATTTAGTATTATTAATTTAATGGTAGCAAGAAGCAGGATACGAACCCACAAAGAGGCGATGAAAAATATAACAAGTTACCGATTCCTCTAGTATATGCAAAAAGAAAACAAATATTGATTCATGTAATTAAAGTTTGAGTGATAAGAAATATTGACTTAAAAGGAGTCTAAAGGATCTTAATTGTATGGGTAATATTATGAGATATGGATATCATACAATTTGAGTATTGAGAATTTTTGGCTTAAAAGGAGTCCAATAAGTTTTATTTATGTGGGTGAGATATAAATATCATAAAATTTTAGTTAAAAAATTTAGGCCCTAATAAATTTTATTTGTTTGGGTACTATAACAAAGTATGAATATCATAAATATTGAAAAAAAAGGTCTAGTAAGTTTTATTTGTTTGTGTGTCATAATAAGAAATGTGTATCATAGGTATAGCATAAATTTTTATTTAAAAGAGTCCAATAAATTTATTTACATGGTTGTTATAATAAGATATAAATATTATGATGTAATATTTTGATATATATTTATTTTACTTTTATATAATTAACAAAAATAATTTTAAAAGATCGAGTGTGAGTTAAAAATGAACCAAGAGCGAGCCCCATTAGGTAACATAGAAGGAAAGTGATATTTGAAATCCCTAATGGGAAGTTAGGATTAACTACCTAGAAATATGGATACCCGAGTTGGAGATAGAAAGAGGAGCAAATATATGCCAAGTTTGATCAAGGGAACAAATGTTACACCATGAGATGATCGAGCATGATATATTGATTCTTAAAAGTAGAGGTTTAATTATGTCGAGAGGCGTTCCTACAATGGTAGGGGTGTGGGAGGCAAAGAGGTCATACATGATGTCACAGGTTCAAATTTTTATTAAAAAATCTGACATTAACAAAAATATTTAAAATATTTAAACTAAAATGTCGATGGACTATGTGAAACATTTAAAATATTTAACTAACCACCTTGTTAATGGTATTTAGATAAGGCGGGATTTAAGGTTTTTTAGATATATATCCTTTATATCTAAGCTAGTATGTAAGTTCCATGGATACTAGTAAAGGTTTTTGGAGATTCAAAATTGGATCAAGTGGAAGTGGGGATTGTATTCACATTACGTTATGACTTTTCTTCATAAAGGATTTTTTCCTCATCATATTTTTTAATTAAAAAATTAGAGATAAAATAATGGGTGATGGACCATGGTTTAGGGGGAGATATACTATTTATTCAAGACCATGGAGTAAGAAATTTTTTTCAAGATAAAAACTATTAAAAATTTTCCAATGTGGGTTAGAATTTTTGGACTTATATATCAATTTATCAATAAGGGTGTTTTGAAGAATATTAGAAATACCCTAGGGAAATTCATCGAGGGGCCAACTACTAAGGAGTGAAAGCATGCTATATATATCTTTTTTTTATTTGGTAAACAAAGGGGTTTTGAGGTCCCCAAACCTATTACAATAGGTTGAGATAGGGCATGAGAATGCACTAAACTACAACACTAAATAAAAAATAGCCAAGGGGTAGGAATAATAGGCCATCCTCAATAAGGTAGAATAGAGAGGGCCCCATACAAACAACATACCATAAATTTGGGTAGCAACAGATATAGGAACCATGCCTCTCTCAACAAAATAAAATAGAGAGGGTCCCATACAACCAACATAAAATATAACTTGATATCAACTACCAAAAGAACATCATAGCAGAGCTAGTTCAGGATTGCCATATCCATCTGCTTGTTAACCACATCCTGAATCTCATTGACAAAGGAGACTATTAGAGTATCTTAAGTTCTAATAGAATATTCTATTTGGAGTTATCACTCTTGTTGAGATTGATAAACTCCTAGTTGTGATTAGATTAGATCTATTGGGTTGTTGTAATCCAATGGATCACAAGAGATCAACTTTATTATTTATGCACATCTGATCTCATGAAATAATCAATCAGTATTAGCTTCTCTCAAAGTTTCTTGTAAAGCTTTGCATATCTATTTTGTCTTGGGTTTATAATATTGTTTCTTCAATATTCTAACATGGTACCAGAGCCTTGATAGATGCATGCATTCGAGAATTCTTGTCTCTTGAATTTTATATCTAGTTCATTCTGTCAAACTCTTAAATAAATCATAGTCTCATTTTTTCTTATAATTTTATGAATGTGAGACTACTTTTTAGATTTTTTAAAAAATCTAAATCATTTAGTTTTTCTTTGGTAGTTTTTTGGTTTGTTATTAGACATAATTTTATGTTCTACACCATTATTTTTACTCGTTATTTGAGTTATGCAATAGTGAGAACATTTTTTGCATATTGAGATCTGATGTACAGGAAATTTTTTTGTGGACAATAACGATTGTGAAGGACATGTCTCAGCCCCTTCTGGTGTTTTTGGCAGACGCATATTTTTTTTTGGTGGAAATATCGTTGTAGAGGACATTTTATTAAATTGTTCTACAATCAAATTTGCCACCGTAGTACATGATATTCAAGGATAACAGTACATCATCAAAGTTTTTCTCTAGCTTTTGAGTGCAGCCATTTTGTGATGCGAGAGTTACCTGACTTCTCAACTTACTCTACCATCTGAATGCATCATCTTTGCTGAGAGAAATCACTGCATAAACATGGATTTTTTGGTTTCTCACACTATGTTTGTTTAAAGAAGAGCTCACATCCTCTCGATCATGTTGAAATACCCATTTAAATTAAGATATTTTCAATAGTTTTCCAAAATGCACGTCTACCCTGAAAAGTAGTGGCACTGCAATAGCAGATTGCCATTCGATAAAAATTAAATTAAATATCATCAATGAGTGACACAGTGATGGATGCACTTTGTTCATATTGATATTCCATCTATTGATGCAAAGAAGATAAGTTAAACGTGTGATTCATTTATTAGGAGTGACAGTCAGATGTCGGTTCTCTTTGGTGCCATATTCATCTCCTTGTTCCAATGACTATTTTCCCTATGATTGTGGTATGTAACACCCAAACACGCTGATCATGAGCAATAAAAGACTAAGATAAGTATTATTTTACACATCACATTGCTTAAATATCATATCCAAAAGTATTTTATCCACAACTATTGGTATCTCAAAGCCTGCAGCTCTCCCGACGCTTTGCTTCTCAAGTTTTTTTATAGGTGGATTGTTTCTTTCGAAAGTTAAGCTCATCTACCGAAATATGATCACAAGAGGTATTGCCTAGATTTGTTTTGCTTTTTTGAATATTTGGAGTTTTTCCATGACTTCAACTCTCCTATTTGGCCTTGCTTCCTCTTGTTTTTTTGCAGGTGGATTGTTTCTTTCGAAAGTTAAGCTTGTTTGCCAAAATTTGATCACAAGATTTCCACGTGGCCTTTAAGAAAGAGAGAGGCACCAAAATATTTATGCATCTATGGATTTAGGGCTTTCATGTTTTTTTTCATATTCATTATACATAAGGTGATAAAAATTTGCATACAAACAAGTTGGAGCTTCGTAGTGTGCACATCGTGCATCTTCTAGAAGTAGATATAGCCACCTATCAAAGGAAAAAGAGGGAGTCAGACTCTTGTTCAGTGATTGCATCATCAACGGTAGGCCATGTAGGTCATGAAACTATGAATATCTTGTGTCTTTTGAAATTGCAGGTGCTCTCTCTTGCAGATCAAACTGCAACTCTTTGAGTATTTCAGCATTATTTTGCTCTGAAAGTCAAAATTTTCATCCACTATATTTCAAGAGTGTTTTGGATAAGAGTTGTAACCAATCTCTATATCTCTCTTTTTTCTTTCACCTATTTTGAAAGGGCATATCCTGAGAGAGATTTTACATTGTAAAATAAAAAATATAATTTTTTTGGTGGGGGATTATTGGTGCCATTTTAAGGCACCACTTTGCTGTGCTGGTTTAGGGGGGATCTCACTGTTTTATGTTTTCACTTCCTTGATGCTTGGAGTATTCTTACTAAATAAAAAAGGTGTTGCTTCAGCTATTTACCTTTTTTCTAAAATGAACATATCACATGCAATAGACCCTCTAACTCCACACAATTTTCATACTTGGAAACCAAGAATCCTAAATCTCATTGCTCAAAAAGGTCTCTCACACTTGTTAGAGGAGAAACAACCTGAATTTGAAAAAGAATATGAAAAATTTGTTCATAAAGGAAAAATGTATGAAACAATGGGTATTATAAGCATGAATTTAAGTGAGAGCTTATGGTTTCACATTTTTGAATGTGAAACTCCATTTGAGAGTTGGAAAAAACTAAAAAAAATATTTGGTAAAGTAGACCAAATAAGATCAATGCAGATTGAAGCAAAATTAACAGCCTTATCACCTGATGACTTCAGCACAATTGTGGACTTCCTCACAAAATTTAAGGAGCTTCTAACTCAATTAAAAGGTAGTGGAAAAACCAAAATAGATGAATATTGCATCTATCTTATTTTAGCAAAACTAAGGGGGGCATTTCAAATATTTGCAACAACATTTCTCTCTACAATGGATGCACTTGGCACAAATTTTACAATACCCACATTAGAAGAATTTTGTAATAGGCTAACTAGAGAAGAAATGAAGCTCTCCAGATATGAATCTTACCCCTCTTCATCCAAAGCCTTTGTAGCTTCAAATTCATCAAAGGAAAAATACAAGAAAAAAGAAAAAGAAATGGTCACCTGTAACTATTGCAAAAGAGATGGTCATTCAATCAATAGATGTTGGAGAAGGTTGCAAGACTTGGAAAAGGCAATGAAGGATCATAAAATTGATATCAAAAAATAGGGCAAAGCATTAAATATCAAAGGAAAATCAATCAAGTCTTATTCAGATCATTAGGTTCTAGATTCAGGAGCCACTCATCACATGAGTTCATCAAAAAAGTCATTTAGTTCTTTATCCTCAAGTTCCACTTTCAGCATTGAAGTAGGGGATTCATCCTTCATTCTAGTCAAAGACAAAGAAGATATAATTTTAAATGATGGTTGCATCAATGATGTGCTTTATATTTTAGATATATTCACCAATCTTCTTTCTGTCTACCAAATCTGTCAATCTGGAATGGGAAAAACAATTTTATTCACACCCACAAGGGTGGAAATAAGAAGATTTCAAGAGCCACACAATATTATAGCAAAAGGAAAAATTGATCACAAATCCCGATAGTATAACTTTGGAGGTTTTAATAGCACCACTAAGGCATCATGTTTTGTTGCTCATGCATAACTTGAAAGCAAACTTTGACATGAAATATTTGGTCATCTCAACTATCAACACTTAAAGGAGTTAAGTAATCATAATGGTAGTTGGTTTTCCCAAAGTAACTCCCATTGATAATATTTTTCATGGTTGTGCTCTTGGAAAATAGCATTAAAATCCTTTTCCCTCAAGTAAATCCCAAAGAGCATCTAAACCTTTGGAACTTGTGCATAGTGATTTGATGAGCTTCCCTCATTGCTCTTTCAACGGAGCTAAATATGCTTTGACATTCATTGATGATTTTTCAAGATGTACTTGGGTATATTTTCTCAAGTACAAAAGTGATGTCTTCTATCACTTTAAAATCTTTAAATCCTTGGTTGAAAATTAGGCATCTTGTCTCATCAAAAAGCTTCATACAGATAATGGAGGAGAGTACTTCAGTAATGAGTTTTTAGACTTCCTTTCTACTCATGGAATCATTCATCAACATTTAGTTTACATAATCCTTAATAAAATGGTGTGGCAGAAAGAAAGAATAGATCCTTAAAATAAATGGTAAATTGTATGCTCCACTCAAGGGATATTTCACCAAATTTTTGGGCAGAGGCAATCAATTGTGTAAATTTCATTCAAAATCACACACCTCACAAAGATCTTCAATATTTGACTCTAGAGGAGGCATGGTCTGGCTCCAAACCTGATGTCTCATTTTTTCAAGTTTTTAGGAGCACTTCTTGGGCCCACATTCCAAAGAAAAAGAGAAAATACTTGGATAAAAAAATAAAAAAACTTATCTTTTTTGGCTACTATGAGGATATGAAAGCCTATAGGCTCCTTGACCCCAAAACTCATGAAATTTTCTTTCACAAAAATGTTCAATTTGATGAAAATTACTCTTCTCAAGATCCTCATCCTTCTTCCTCTACCAACATTGATTCCATTGAGCCTTCCTCATTCTTTGAGCCTTAATACGATGAAGAACCAATACTTGAAGATTCTACAATAAATGAGGAGCCTATTCTTGAAAGTCCTACACAAAATACAATTCCTGCCACACCAATCACTACTCCTACAACCATGCCAAAATGGGCCCACACAACTGTTCAAGAGGCAACCCCTTACATCCAAGATCTTCCACCCTCTAGAATTGGTCATTCCTTGGGCTCTGGCCTAGTCTGTCAATCAGTTTCTAGTGATCCACAGTCCTTCATTCAGGCAAATGGAATAAAAGAGTGGGATTATGTCATGACAAATGAATATTCCTCCTTCATAAAAAATTAAACTTGGGATCTAGTCCCTCTTCCTAAAGGAAGAAAATTGGTTCATTGTAAATGGGTTTACCAAACCAAGTATGTAGTAGATGGATCCATTGATAAGTACACAACTCACTTGGTAGCTAAGGGTTTTTCACAGGTTGAGGGTATTGATTACACGGAAACCTTTGCCCATGTTGCCAAGATGGATTCTATTAGGCTTGTACTTGCTCTTGCTGCATCACAAAAATTTTTGATTTATCATATGGATGTCAAAAGTGCCTTCTTGCATGGTGACCTATTGGAAGAGATATATATGGAATAGCCTACTAGTTTTTGTCAGGATTCTTCACTTTTCTATAGACTGAAGAAGTCACTCTATGGTCTAAAACAAGCTCCTCGAGCTTGGTATGAGAAAATGGATTCTTTCCTTCTCTCCTCTAGATTTTCTCACTGTGAGTCTGATGCCACAGTCTATATTTGGTAGGATGGAGGGGACATCACCATTCTTGTTCTCTATGTTGATGATTTACTTCTCACTAGTAGTTCCACTTCTCACATTCACACTGTTTGATGCTTCCTCTCTGAGAAATTTGAGATGGCTAATTTGAGATTGGCTCATTCCTTCCTTGGCTTTCAGATCACTTAGAAATATTTAGGGGTTTCATTATGTCAGTAAAAGTATACCCTAGATCTTCTTCAGTGATTTCGGATGACTTATTGCAAACCTTCCCTTACACCTTTTTAGTCTGGAGTCACTTTGACTTCCTCCTGTACTTCACCTCTTTGTGATGCTACTCTCTATAGATAGGTAGTAGGAGGTCTATTGTATCTCACTCATACTCATCCTGACATTTTTTATGTTGTTGGTTTGTTATCTCAATTTTCTCAATCTCCTCATGATAGTCATTGGTAAGCAGCCAAGCGGATTCTCCGCTATCTGCAAGGCACTACATATTTTGGCTTATTCTATGGTAGAGATTCTATAAAACTGGTGGGATACACTAATTCAGATTGGGCAGGTTCATTTGATGGTAGATGTTCTACCTTTTTCTATGTTTTTTGTTGGTTCATCTCCAATATATTAGTCATGCAAAAAGCAACAAGCAGTTGCATTATTATCTATAAAGGTAGAGTACAGGGCAATAGTTTTAGCCAGCCAGGAGGCTCTTTTGCTTTGTCATATTTTGGTAGAGTTTGGTTTCTTTCATGATCAAAATATTGTACTTTGGTGTGACAACCAGAGTACAATTCACATTTCACACAATATTTTTGAGCATTAGTGTACCAAGCACATTGAGATACACATGCACTTCATTTGGCAACACATTCAAGATGGAGATCTTAGCTTAGAGTACATTCCCACATAGGATCAAATTGCAGATAACTTCATCAAACCCTTTGCTTCCATGTGCTACCTTTAGCTGCATGAGAAACTTGGGGTTACGAAGATATCCTAGGGGTGATTGTTGATGAGGACATCTTCCTCTCCATATTCTTCTTCTTCTTCTATATCTTTTGGAAGTTGGTTTTTTCATGTGGTTTTTTTATCTATCCAAAATAAGATCTGCTACATATATTGTACATGAGTACCTTATCAGGCCTTGTTGTTGGGACTTATTTATGTGGATATGCCACCTATTTTTCCTATTTTATATGAGTACCTCATCAAGCCTTGTTGTTGGGACTCATTCCTATAAAAATATGCCACCTTTTATTTATCTTGCTATTTTTACACTTACCCCTAGTATCACTTAAGGGGGGTGTTAGAGTATCTCTTAAGTTCTACTAGGATATTCTATTTGGATTTATCACTCTTGTTGAGATTGATAAACTCCTAGTTGTGATTAGATCAGATCTATTGGGTTATTGTAATCCAACAACTCACAAGAGATCAGCTTTGCTATTTATGCATAGTTGATCTCATGGAATAATCAATCAGTCTAAGCTTCTCTCAAATTTTCTTATAATGCTTTACATATCTATTTTATCTTGGGTTTATAATATTGTTTCTTCAATATTCTAATAGAGACCACAACCTATAATGTACCCAAAAGAGCAGAGTGCTTTTCCTCTAGAATAGATAAAATAGTAGGTAAACCAGAAGGAATAGGGCCCTAGAAGGGCCAACTACTGACACTTTCGCATGGGTACTAGCACTATTATCACAATTCTCCTTTGGAGGCTCAATAGAATGAGCATCAGAATCATCATCAAACTTAGAGTAATAGGGACTTAGATAATTTAGAGACCAGTCACTTTGCCATAGAAAAAGAGTCATAGGGTCTTATTGTGAAATCAATGTGCAAAGGGATTTAAAATAGCTAAATACCCATTAGAATCAGAGGATGAGGTCCTAACCACCTGACACACAAGAAGAATACTAAAGAGCAGAACATATCACCACATCACCACAAGAGTAGAAAACATCACCACATCACCATAAGAGCATACAACGAGGACACCATCAGGACCGAGGCCATGATAATTTTGACCAACATCCACACAAAGATGCCCAACCGATGATAGACAACTAAAAAAGGGTTAGGGGACTTGTGAAGATCATCAATTAAAATAGCCCACCCAATCAAGCATAAAAAAAACATCCAACAAAGAGTCCACATAGTGAACTCCCATACCAAGCCTCACGCACAACCATCAGCTAACCATGATCATCAAAAATAAGAGATTCAAGGTCTTGGGGGAAATTCTCCAACCAGACCCTTAGGCCTTGTTGAGAAATACCCAAGTTGGCCATATAATCTACCACCTTATTGCCTTCTCAATAAATATGCTAAAATTTGAACTTCTCTCTTGATTTCAGAATTCTAAACATCTTTGCTAGAATATTCAAAATATTCCAGTGAGGTTTGCTAATAGAATTGGCAATATTTACTAGATTTAAGGAATCCCCTTCTACAATTATTTTTTGATATTTAAGTATTTCTACCAATAGTAGCCCTTGAAGAAGACCCCTAGCTTCAACAAAGTGAGAGGTTTAGATAGAAATATTCTCTGTGTATGCACCAATCAGCTCACCCTTAGAATTTTGAATTACCCCACCAGTAGTTGTAGGGCCTGGATTTCCTTTTGAGGTACCATCAAAATTCAATTTGACCCAAACCTCAGGAGGAGGGCACCATGAGGTGGTTGAGCACACTAAGGTAACAGGTGGCTTAGATGACTTGCAAGAAGCTAGAAAGCCAATTTTAGCCTCCACAAGGCTTTCATCCAAAGAACACGCTTTGAGATATGAGAAACAATGAGACACATTCTCCATAGCAGCTCCAAGAGCTCTAGAAGAAACCCAGTCTGAATTATACCTTAAATTCTTAAAAGCTCTCTTATTGTGTTCCCACTAGATGCTCCAAAACAAACACGAGAGCAAGAAAGATCAATTTTTTTCTAACTGTGGGGACTTGGAAGGAGAAGTCCACTATAGGCACATATCAGAGATAGTGTTTGGTAAAACCCAACTGACATCTAGAGTGGACAACACCTAAGAAACTACTGAAATTGAGAAGGGGTACTAGAAAAAATATACCGACAAGTTTCCTCCGAATCTTCACACAGGTAGTATCTATTGATCAGAGCCATCCCCCTCTTGTGAATATTTTCTACTGTTAAACATTTATTTTGAATAGCCAACCAATAAAAAATATTTAACTTTCGAAGTCAAGTTTTTAAGCCAAATTTTTTTGAGTAAAAACTAGCACTGAGGATCTATATCAAAAAGGTAGTATGTTGATCTAACAGAGTAAGAACCTTCAATTTCGGCTTTCCAAATTAGAGAGTCATCCATCTCCTTACTCGTAAGACTATAGGGTCTAAGATGATTATAAATAGTTCCCTAGGATAACGCTTCCTCCTTACTTTCAAATTCTCTTTGAGAAATTTATTTCTAGCACCTCTTGTTCTCTTCCCACTCAATGAAATCTTTAACTTTGGACCAACCCAGTCTATGGGTAAGAGCAACAACAAGGGCTAGAACTGTATTGAGGATAAGCGAGCTATCAAGAAGCCAAGTGTCCTCCCAAAAATTAATGATAGAGCCATTTCCCACCACCCACCTTGCACCCAGGAGCAGCTTCTTTCTGAGTTTTCTCAAGCTCTGCTAGAATAAATAACCTTCCTGGGTAACGTTCTCACAATCCATGCTAGAAAGCATGCTATATATATTCATATTTTGTGTTATGGATATTTCAAATCCTTTACCACAATCCATTAGGATCAAATCTAAATGAAGAGAATAAGATGAAGTGGATTATAAAAATATTATATTTTGATGTCAAATTACTATGATATTGGACACAAGGCAAGAGATTGCAAAGTGAAAACAATGAAAAAAATACATGAGATAAATCAAGGGAATCATATTGTAATAGTTGGACTAGATCAAGGAGATTCCACTCCAAATGAATAGGCAAAGAAAGAAGAAACAAAGAAAGATATAAATGGGTGAGAAAGTACATTGTGCAAGTTCAACTTTAGAAGGAATTAAAGATGCAAAGGAATATGTGGAGAAAAATTTTTAAAGTAAAGATGATAAAAGAGATCAAGTTTATTCCAGGTAATTTGTCTTAATTTTTTTCTAGTATAGATTCATCTCTTCTCAATAGAAATGGAAGTAGTGTAGAGGTTATCCCTTGCACTTTAGGGTTTTAAGAGCAACACAATAAGAAAATAAGGATGAAGAATGTAATTGTGATAAAGGAGTGTCCTTACACTTTAGGGTTTCTAGTGCAACATAAATAATAAAGTGTTTTTGAGGCTACCCCTTGCCCTTTAAATCCTTCAAAGAAAAACAAACCCATAGATGATAAGTCTCACTATGAGCAACATACAAAAATTAAAGGGATTAATGAAGATGAAATTTTTGGTGGGAATAAAAAATACAAGAAGACCAAAGAAGTAAAAACAAAGAGAAAAAGAAACTCATAGGGATATTGATATAGGAAAACAAAAGCAGATACTACAAGTGGTAACAAGAAGTGGATCAAAACCACAAATAAAAAGTGATGATAAAAATGATATCTCGTAATACTAGGGGCATGAATAAGACCCATACAAAATTAATATTAGAGAATTGACAACTTGTCATGAAAAAATATTTATAGAAATGGAAACTGAGTTGCAAATATTTAAGCCATTTTCAGTTTTTATTTACATCTTGACAAAATGTAAATTTTAGAAAGCAATTGGATGAGTGAGATTTTATCTCTTAATATTAGGGAGTTGATTTTGGAAACATAATAGTTTGAGGAAGATGAAATATCTTTGATAGAAAGGTAAATGAAGAATATCTTTGATTGAAAAACAAGTTCAATATGGTTTGATTAACCTGATAGTAATATAATGAGAATAATATTTTTTGGTTAGTTTAACGGGAGTGGCCCCCAATAGCAACCACACATAACTTAATAATAATAATTTTTAAAATATATGAATATCATAAGTAATATAAAAAGGACTCTATAGTAAGTGGATAAAGTGAATGCAAGCTAGGAGCAAGGTGGAAGTGTTAGTAAGAAGCAGAAATCATGGGTAGGAAGTAGGAAGCAAAGTGTTATCAAGGAGCAAGTACCACTTCTCTTGTTCTAGATATTAGGAGAAATTAAAAAAGTACAAGATTTATATGAAGAAAATCTAGATAACATGGTAACAAAGTCATTTTTCAAAGTCCTTACTAGAAGTAAGGATGTCCTAGTTGGAAGTAAGGATGCCCTAGGTGGAAGTAAGTATTCCTTAGGTGGAAGTATGGATGCCCTAGTTAGCGATAAGAAAAAGAGTAAGTCTATGAAAAATCCTAAGTAGCAGATACTACTTCAAAGGTGATTATCAAGGATGATATGATTAATCATGATATAATGGTTCTTAAAAATAAATGGTTAATATGTAAATTCCATACATATTGGCCAAGTTTTTTTTAGATTCAAAATTGGATCAAGTGAAAGTGGGGATTGAATTCAAACTACTCCATGAGTTTTCTTTCGAAAGAATATTTTCTCATTATCTTCTCTAGTTTAGAAATAAGGGATAAAATAATGGATGGTGTCCCTTGGTTTAGGGAAAAAAATGCATTACATTTAATAACATGAAGTGAGAATTTTTATATAGAGACAAAGACTATTAAAAGGCTTATGGTGTGGATTAGGATTTTTGGACTTTCTTGTCAACTCATCATAAGGATGTTTTAAATAATATTGGTAATACTCTAAGCGATTTCATCCAAGAGGGACCAAATACTAAGAAGAGAAGGCATGTTGTGTTGGGATCCTCAATCCTAACATTATTAGTTAGTATTATTTAGCATTATTAATCATTTAATTATAATAGTATTAACTCATAACGTGAACCATCATGTCTCTTCACCAACGTAGCTTTAGGGTAGATATATATATTAGGTTGGCCATCCATATCAAATAATCCAACAAGAAGAATATATATTATTTAGACCCATTGGAGGGATTTCCCAAACCAATGCAAAAGGTGATTCATATCTAAAAGTGATTCTTTTAATTTAGATGTTATTTTAATTATTTCTTTATTAAAATTGTGCTATAACCTTTAGGGTTATACCATTTGGTATCAGAGCCATGTGGGACCCAAACATGTGGTATTTGCTCAAGGATCTTCATCAAATCACTTCCATGCATGAGTATCAAACGTGGTTTGAGGATATCACCAAACACAACACAAGGTTGGATGAATCAATTCTCATCAATAACTTCATTAGTGGATTGAAAGAGGAAATTAGAAGGGAGGTGACAAGGTTCAATCCCTATACCATGATGTAGACCTATGGATTGGCAAAATTATCTGAAGATAAAATCAATGCACAACAACAATTAGGGAAACCACCTATGGAAAAATCGTCAACCACTTACATCGCTCCTAAACCTATGCATAATGGAAGGGCACAAAGCACTTACACAACCCCCAAACCTAACCAAAATTTACCAATTAAACATCTTAGCTTTGAGGAGATGAAGGAACGATGAGCAAAAGGCCTCTGTGATAATTGTGATGAGCAATTTGGACCCCACCATAAATGCACTACACTAACATTGTATTTATTGAAGGAAGTTGATCCCTGTCTCTCCATAGAGCAAGCAGATGAGGTAGTTGTGTCTGAAGTGACCAATGCACCTACTCACATCAATGAAGACAATGAGGTTGATATACAAGAAGTGATTGAAACACTTGATCATAGCCATGAAGACAATGAGGTCGATGTGCAAGAAGTGACCAAAATACTTGATCATAGCCATGAAGGCAATACAGTTGATATACCATAAGTGATTGATGCATCAAGTAAGGATGAGGTAGACATTCCTGAAATGACCCATTATGGCCAAACTCACATTCTACAAGAACTACACTCAAATTTCCCTCTAATTGTGAGTTATTGCCATATAACCAAACCTATTCAAAAACAACATAAAAAGGTGATTACACACTCATTCACTATTGGCTCTACCAGGGAACCACAAATGGATTTAGAAGCATTACCACCACTTTTGATACATCATTCTAATGTGTTTAAGGGACCCCAAGGGTTGCCCTCCCATCGTCATCATGATTTTTGTAAGGAAGATTCTACTCTTGTTCTTGGTGACCCCCCACTAACGCTTTATCCTTCTCGATACCCCTGCCTACGGAAGGATGACATTAAAAGAGTCCAATAACTTACACAAATCCTTCTTGGAAAATAAATGACAAAGCTTCTCACTTTGATATTTGAGGACAAAGCTCTTTTTAAGGAGGGTGGCATGTTAGGATCCTCAATCCTAACATTATTAGTTAGTATTATTTAGCATTATTAATCATTTAATTATAATAGTATTAACTCATAACGTGAACCATCATGTCTCTTCACCAATGTAGCTTTAGGGTAGATATATATATATATATATATATATATATTAGGTTGGCCATCCATATCAAATCATCCAACAAGAAGAATATATATTATTTAGACCCATTGGAGGGATTTCCCAAACCAATGCAAAAGGTGATTCATATCTAAAAGCGATTCTTTTAATTTAGATGCTATTTTAATTATTTCTTTATTAAAATTGTGCTAGAACCTTTAGGGTTCTACCATGTTGGATACAATGAATATGTGTTGCCATGAATATTTTAAAATATTTACCACAATCCATTAGGATTTAATATGAGCTAAAAGAATGATTATGAAAACATTACATTCTAATATCATAAATATCACAAAATCAAACGCATGTCAAGAGAACGTAAATTGAAATTGATGGAGAAAGAGATGTAAATTTTAGGCATGAGGCAAACTTTAATGTATAACAAGGAGCTTGTATCATAGGACAAGTGGATCAATGCAAGGATTTTCCACTCCTAAGAAAGTGGTAAGAAAAATCCTTATGTATCATTAAATGACAAAGGCTATTATAGTTCACTCAAATAAACCATTAGAAGAAAAAATGACACAAGGTATGAGGAAGTACAATGTGCAATTTTAAATATAGATGTATTCAAATGTATGATGGAATATGGAAAGATAATTTTAAATCAAAGGAATATGGGGAGATAAATTTAAAAGAAAATAAGGTCAATGAGTTCAAGGTTAATATAAGGTTTCAAGAGCAACATAATAATGAAAAGCATATGTAGGACATCCAAGAAAATTTAGGATTTCCAATGAAGCATAAGAAAGTAATGACTATGGAGGATCATCCATTCACTTTTAAGGTTTTTAGGACAACATAAAGAAGAAAGTGTTTATGAGGCTATTCCTTGCATTTCACATTCTTTATGGCAACATAAATCTTTATAAGATAAGTCTCATTATGGAAAATATGAAAAAGTAGAAGATATTGATGAAGATGAGACTGTTAGTGGAAATATGAAAAGGAGAGGAATACCATCAAAGCATGAACAAAGAGAAATAGAAACTCAAAGGGATATTGATTTATGAAGACAAATAGAAATATCATAGGTGTTAACAAGAAGTGGGGTTAAGCCCACTAAAATAAAAAAGTGATGATGATGAAAATGATACCATTGAATATTAGGAGTATGAATAAGATCTATAAAAAAACGTTGCTAAGGAATTAATAGGTTTTTGTAATCCAAAGGTTATTTAATAAAATAAACAAAATTAAGTAGTGAAGAATGTAAATATAATTTTAAAAATGTTTGGAATATGAGTGATTGTCTAGTAGTTTCTTCTATAGGAGCCTCATGCATTATTGCAACAATATAGGAAAAATGCAAATGGGATGGGTAATTGTTAGAAGAAAAAAGTAAATGGGTTTCTAGACTATTTTGTAAGAAAGAGAAAATCATCATAGTTAGGTTTATAAATGTATATGATCCAACTATATTTACTTGTGAAAGATGTTAGAAGGACCTCAACATACTTTTATCAAACACAATGAATGATTCATTGTAATATATGGATTCTTGGGGATGATTTCAACATTGTTTTATCTCCTTTGAGAATGAAGGGTGGTATTCTAGGATGGTCTAAATCCATGTCATATATTGCTTCATTTTTCAATTCAAATAGACTTTAGTATGCAAGTGCTTCAAGTTTTCAATATGAATGGGATAATAGATGCATTAGAGAAACTCTAGAAATTGAATCCAAGCTCAAAAATTTACAAAAAGTAGTAGAAACCAATGGAATGTATTATGATTCTTATATGAGAGGAAAACAAGTACTTTTAAATTATCATATTGCATTGTAAAAGGAATCATATTGGTTCCAAAAATGTAAGGAGAAGTGGCTCAAGAAAGGAGATAGAAATACAAAAAAAAAAAAACATGTTACAATAAAAATAGTTTTTCTTTTTATTACATCAAAATATTTTAACTCTAGTTGGAAGAAATATTGAGGAAGAAGAATATATAAGAAAGGAAGCAATTAATTATTTCAAAATATTTTGTTAGATACTAGGCAAGATAAGGAGCCATAGGATAAGCTTGTGCACAATATTACATCAATTATCACACAAGGACAAAATAAAAATTTGATGAAGATATCTATGAAGGAGCTACATGAAGCATTTTTATCTTTCCATCCTAACAAGGCATCTAGCCCTAATGGATTTCCTACATTTTTTTTTTAAATTTTGGGATCTATTGAAGAGTAATATATTAATTGTAGTTGAAGAGGTTTGGAAAAGGAAGGATATAATAAATGATATATCACTTTTATTACATTAGTTTTCAAGAAATGCAAGATAAAATATTTTGATAATTTTTGTCCAATAAGCCTTTATAATATTATTTATAAGATTATTTTAAAAATTATGCCAAAAAAGTTGAAATGTATTCTAGATTTTATTATCTCATAGGAACAATATGGTTTTGTTCATGGTAAAAAATTCTTGATGGTATAAATATTACATAGGAGGCCATATGTTCTCTTCATCCACGAAAAATCAAGTATGCTTAAAAAATTAGATATGAAAAAAGCACATGATAGGGTTTCCTAAAGTTTTCATGTACATGATATTCTAAAAAGGTTTGGTTTTGATTATAGTGGTATGAATTGACTAAATATTATTATAGCATTGTAAAATATTTTATTTTGATCAGTGGTTCTCCTCTTGATTACTTTAAGTCATATTGTGGACATTGCCAAGGTGATCTACTATCTCCTTATCTATTCATTATTCTTGTGGATGCATTAAAGAGAGATTTCTCCAAGGCAAAAATAGAAGGAAAAATAAAATTTATTCAAGTTGCAAAAATGGTCTCTCTGAATCTCATCTCCTATTTATTTATGACACTTTTTTTGGGCCATCTCTTAGTTGACGAGGCCATGGAGTTTGAATCAATACTATAATTATATGAGAAGGCTAGTGGACAATTGATTAGAACTAGAAAATCCTAGATTGTTTTCATTATAAGTACCATATTTTTACAATGAATTATTGTAAATATTTTAAGGTTTAAAAATGAAAAAATTATATTAACCTACTTGTGTATTCCTTTGTCTCATAAAGAAAATAAAAATGAGCTTCAAATATCTTGTTTAGATAGAATGAAAGCTTGTTTGGTAGGTTGGAAAGGCAAGTTCTTAAGCATGACAGGAAGGATACAACTCATACAAACTACATTACAATCCATCCCTATCTATATGATGTCACTTTCAAGTTTTCCAATAGGTATAGCATCAAACATTGATAAAATTTAAAGAGAACCTTTGAAAAGGATGAAAGAAAAAAAACTGGTTTCCTCATTGTAAGTGGGATAGGTTCTATAAAGGAAAGGATATTGGAGAAATAGGCTTGTCGATTTATAGACTTATGAGTTTGGCATCAGGGATAAAGCTTGGGTGGAGACTATTTAGATATCAAGGAAATAATTGAGCAAAAGAAATTATTTAAAATATATATATATGTTCTATTGATGTAATGAAGTTATCAAGGAAAATAACCCCACCTAAAGGATCATCAATATGGAACTTCATATCAAATAGTTTATAATTGATTAAAAAAATACATATTAGATGGTTAGTCAATGAGTGGAATTACGTAAATATTTGGTTTGATACTTGACTAAAGCCTTATCTTCTTAACTTTAACTTTATTTAATATGTTTATTATAATAATATTTAAAAAATAATAATTTAATATGTTTACTATTGTAATATTTAAAAAAAATTCAAGAAATCCATACACACATAATTATCATATTATTATAATACTCCTATAGTGTATTTACTTTTTTTTTCTTTCTAATGGGATATGTGATCAGTTTCTATGATTTAAATTTAGGTTTCTATAACTAAAAATTTAATATTTTTAATTTTATAGTATTTAAAAAAACTTTGCCTTTAGGATTTTATTAGAAAATTACTCACCTTTAGTTTTTTTATTAACAAATGACAAATACATTTCATCAACACAAGTTTTTTTTTTTATTTAGTAAACGAAGCGGTTTGAGGTCTCCAAACCTATTACAATAGGCTAAGATAGGGCATGAGAATGCACTAAACTATAGCACTAAATCAAAATCAACCAAGGGGTAGGAATAATAGGACACCCTCAACAAGGTAAAATAGATAGGGTCCCATACAAACAACATACCATAAAAGTTGGGTAACAACAACTAAAGGAACCATGCCTCTCTTAGTAAAACAAAAAAAAGAGGGCCCCATACAACCAACATAAAATATAACCTCATATCAACTACTAAAATAATATTATAGCAGAGCTAGTTCAGGGTTGCTATATCCATCTACTTGTTAACCATATCCTGAATCTCGTTGACAAAGGAGACCACAACCTACAATGTACCTAGAAGAGCAGAGTGTTTTTCCTCTAGTATAGATAAACACATCACCACATCACCACAAGAGTAAAAAACATCACCATATCACCAGAAGAGCATACAAAAAGGACACCATTAGGATCGAGGCCAAGAAAATTTTGACCAATATCCACACAAAGATGCCCAACTGATGATAGTCAGATAAAAAGGTTAGGGGACTTGTGAATATCACCAATTAATATGGCCCATCCAATCAAGCATAAAATAAAACATCTAGCAAAGAGTCCATAGAGTGAACTCCCATACCAAGCCTTAATAATAACCAACAACTAATCGTGATAATCGAAAATAAGAGATTCAAGGTCTTGGGGAAAATTATCCAACCAAACCCTCAGGCCTTGTTGAGAAAGATCCAAGTTGGCCATATAATCCGCCACCTTATTACCTTCTTGATAAATATGCTAAACTTTGAACTCCTCTCTTGATTTCAAAATTCTAAACACCTTTGCTAGAATATTTGAAATGCTCCAGTGAAGCTTGCTACTAGAATTGGCAATATTTACTATATTTAAAGAGTCCTCTTCTACAATGATTTTTCTTATATTTAATTGCTAAGAAAAAACTAAAAAAATCTATAGCTGCACTATTAGAACAAAAGTATGTAAGATCATTTAGTTTGTGCGGTTTCATAAAATTTACATGTTAATGTTAGGAATATAACAAGTGTCTCAATATATGTTTTTTAGCTAATAATTTATAAGGACTATTAAAAGGTAGCAGTTAGGATTTAAATGATTAAAATAAATAATGTTGTGTGTGGTTTCTATGGGACATTGTGTGGTTAGAGATTTAGGTTTTATTTGGAAAGAAGTAGGTTCAAACCACCATGAAACATGGTATATGTGACTTTGTGTAAAATAAATAAATAATACATTGTAGGTCTCCCCATGAAATAACCCTCCGTTGTATTAAATTAGGTACCAAGAGTAAATATTTGGGATTGAATTAGACATGGTATTGATGCTTTTTTTTTGGTAGATAAAATACTATAGCATTAGTACCGGGTTTTACAGGTTGACCCAAAACCTTTTACAAAAATCAGCCTAGGGTTGTTGATGAACATATCCTTACTAAGGATCCTATATATGTAAAACCTACATGCCACCAAAGCCATTACATCCGGTAAGGCACATATCCTATTATCAAAAAGAAACTTCCCATACAAAATTTTGGGTATACCCCGATAAAACATGCATGCATCATAATTACAAAAAAGAAACATACACAAATCCCTTCCTTGAGACAATGGAGAAACAAAAAGCTGCAGACACACATAGTAGAGTATTGAAAAAAACTCCCAAAAGCTTTGTATTGACAGTTACTCTTAATAATTATTTGGTAATTGTTGTCTTCCGTATATGACATGCTTTGGTACCACATCCTATCTTGGCCAATCAACCTTGGAGAAGTGAACCTGTTGGCTAGATTTATGGCAATGGCTATCTAGTGGTCCACGTGGCTTTGGTTCGAAGTCTTATATTACTCCCCCCCCCCCCCCCCCCCCCCATCCCCCCCCCCCCCCCCCCCCCCCCCCCCCCCCCCCCCCCCCCCCCGCGCGCGCCGCCCGCGGCGCGCGGCGGCGCCCCCCCCCCCGCGCGGGGCGCCCCCGCCCGCCCCGCCCGCCCCCCCCCCCCCGCCCCCCCGCCCCCCCCCCCGGCCCCGGCGGGCCCGCCGCCGCCGCGGCCGGCGGCGGCGGGCCCCGGGGCCGCGGCGGGCGCCGCGCCCCCCGCCCCCTCCCCCGCGCCCCCCGCTCGGCGGCGTGCCCGGGCGGGGGGGCGGGGGGCGGCCCGGCGGGGGGGGGCGGGTGGGGGCCTGGCGGATGGGAGGCGGCGCTCGGCCTCGCCCGCGGGCCGGGCGGGGGCGGGGCCGCGGCCGCCCGCCCCCCCCCCCCCCCCCCCCCCCCCCCCCCCCCCCCCCCCCCCGGGGCGCGGCGGGGCGGGCGGCGGCGGCGGCCCCCGCCGCCCCCCCCCCCCGCCGCCGGCCGCCCCCCCGCCGCCGCCGCCGCCCCGCCGCCGCCGCCGCCGGCCGCCGCCGGCCGCCGCCGGCCCCGCCGCCCCCGCGCCCGCCGCCGCCCCGCGGGGGCGGCGGCGGGCGGCCGCCCGCCGGCCCCGCCCCCCCCCGCCCCCCCCCCCCCCCCCCCCCCCCCCCCCCCCCCCCCCGCCCCCCCCCCCCCCCGCCCCCCCCCCCCCCGCCCCCCCCCCCGCCCCCCCCCCCCCCCCCCCCCCCCCCCCCCCCCCCCCCCCCGGCGGCCGGCGGCGCGGCCGCGGCGGCGCGCGGCGGCCGCCCCCCGCCACCCACGGGGACGGTGGCCGGCGGAGCACGCCCTGGCGCTGCCCGCCCCCGCCGCCGCCGCGGCGCCCCGCGCCGCCGCCCCCCCGCCCCCCCGCCCCCCGCCGCCCCGCCCCCGCCGCGGCGCGGGGCCGCGGGCCCCGGCCCCCCCCCCCCAACCCCCCCCCCCCCGCCCCGCGCCCCCCCGCCCCCCCCCCCCCCCGCCCCCCCCCCCCCGGCCGGCGCGCGGCGGGCCCGCGCCGCGGGCGCGGCCGCTCCTCCGCCGCCCCCCTCGCGGCCGCCCCGCGGCCGACGCCGCCGCCGCGGCCCGGCGGGCCCCCCCCCCCCCCCCCCCCCGCCCCGCCCCCCCCCCCGGCCGCCCCCCCCCCTTCCCCCCCTGGCGGCCCCGCGGGGCCCGGCGCGGGCCCCCGCGGGAACATCCATCCACCCCCCGCCGGCGCCGCCGCGGCTTGCCGCCCCCCGGCGGCGGGGGCGGGGGGGGGTGGGGGTGGGGGGCGGGGTGGCGGGGGGGGGGGGGGGGGGGGGGGGGGGTGGTGGTGGTGGAGGTGGGTTTGCGCTGGTTCTCTGCGGCTCCGCCTGGGGCCCCCCCCCCCCCCCCCCCCCCCCCCCCGCGCCCCCCCCGCCCCGCCCCCCCCCCCCCCGCCCCCCTCCCGCCGGCGCCGCGGCCGCCCGGGCCGCCCCCGGCGGCCGCGGCGGGGCGCCGGCCGCGGCGGCGGCCAGGGGGGCCGGGCGCGGAGGCACCCCGGCCCCCCCCCCGCGGCGCCCCCCGCCGCCGCGGCGGGCCTCCCGCCGCCGCCCCCCCCGCCCCCCCCCTCTCCCCCCTTTTCCTCCGCTCTTTTTCTGCTGGGGCCCCCTCGCCCCACCGCCCCCCCCCCCCGCCCCCCCCCCCCCCCTTCGGCGCGGGCCTCCCCGCCGGCGGCCGCCGCCCGGGCGGCGGCGGCGGCGGCGGGGCCGGCACCGCCGGGGGACGGGCGGGCGGCGGCGCGGCGCGCGGCGGCCGCGGCGGGCGGGGGGGGGGGGGGCCGGCCGGGCGGCGGGCCGCGGGGGGCCCCGGGCGCCGCCGGGGCGGCCGCGGCGCCGGGGCGGCGGCGCGGGCCGCGCGGGCGCGGGCCCCCCGGGGGACGGGGGCGGCGGGGCCGCGCCACGGCGGCACCGGCCGTCGCCCCACGAGCCCCGGAGCGCACAGGAGGCGCCCCCGGCCCCGGAGCCAGAAGGGGGGGGGGGGGAGGGTTAGGGGGGGGAAGAGAGGGGGGGGGGACCATTTTTTTTTTTTTTAAGGGGGAGGGGGGGGGGGGGGGAGGGGGTGTGGAGCCCCCCCCCCACCCCCCCCTGGAGCTTCCTTTATATTTTTTTTATAAAAAAAACATTTCCCCAAAAATATTGTCATTTAGTTCCTTCCCTGTGATTATCAACCAACCTCAAATTAGTAAGATGACTAGGATCCATGTTATCTGACATGTGACTATCCCCATTAGTCTTTGTGGTATTTCCAAGCAACTTCCATGAAGACTGATAGCTCAGATAATTGTTATTGTGAGTCCAATTCAAAAAAGAGACGGGAATACTCCTAGCCTTCAAACTTACAGTGCCTTCCCTATTGGTAAATTTGACTATAATTCTTGGCATTCTTGTTGAATAAGCTCCTCTACTTCACTCGGGAAATTGTGTTCCCATTTGAAAAGTTCATCACCATCAACACCCAAATTGGCCAGCTAATCAGCAATTTTGTTAGCTTCTCGAAAGATATGTTGGGATTTTTTGTCCTATATTCCCTAGAAAATGATCCTATCCTCTTCAACAATTGTTTTAATCCTCCAAGGAGGTGTTTTCCAATTATTGAGAAGATTTATAACATGCATAGAGTCTCCTTCTATGGTCAAATTTCCTTCTAAGTCTTGAGTCATTTGAAGGCCTCTCCACATAGCTCTATCTTAAGCTTCGTTGTTCATCCTTGTTCCCAAATATTTAGAAAACGCAAGCATCATATTCCCATTATGATCTCACACAATGCCACTAGCGCCTGCTCTACCAGGATTGTCCTTAGTTGCTCCATAAAAATTAAGCTTAAACCAACCCGTAGGAGGTGGAGACCACTTAACATTGGCTCTGGGGTTGACTACCCTAGGCACAAACTCATCTAACAAGGTTAAGCTTAAATATTGAGTAATCATGGTCTCCTATAGATGAGGTTTACAACTATCAAAAGGGATAAGGTTCACATTCTCATTGGCAAAGGATAGGACCCTGACAATAATAGTTTGATGATCATGGATAGACTCATTAAAGAGTTTATGGTTCCTTTCTAACCACACCTGCCAAAGATAGTGATTGAGACAAATTTTCCACATGTATCTAAGTCTTTGGTTTGAAAAGGGGTAAGGCCACTGGACGAACAAATCAAGTATGATCGTTGGTTTAACCCATAAAATATTAAAGGACTGAAAAACCCCACTTAGGACAGTCAAGGAAAAAGGACACTCAAGAAAAATGTGATAAATGGTCTCCCAATTAGCACTGCACAAATAATGATTAGTGATACAAATACCTTTACGCATTATATTATCAATGGTTAGAATTCTTTCTTGGATAACCAGCCATGAAAATACTATAATTTTTGGAATTACATTTTTTATCCAAACTAAGTCCTTTTGGAGGACAAAATCATCGTCATCAAGCAGAAGCTTATAAGATTATTTAACAGTGAACTGCCCATTTTCCATAGGATCCCAGGTCACTTGATCTTCCTTGGGTCTCATGGGGATAAATTGTTGCCCGAGAATGTTACAAATATCATTTAATTTTGCTTGAAATCCTTGAATTCTTATTTGTTTCCACTTCATTTTACCTCTATCCTCAACCATATAATCGTAGACTTTTCTTCCAATGAGTTCTTATGTGATATCTTTGATTCAGGTTAAATTAGAATATTACGTCAGTGGTTCGTCCTTAGCCCACCCGTCATTTGAGCAATTTATCCTCTCACCATTGCCTAAAACCCATCTTAAACCTTTTTTGATGATTTCCTTACAATTAAGAATTGCTTTCCAAAAAGCATAACCTTTGATTGGAACTGAGTCACTTAGAAATTCCATATTTTGAAGATACTTTCATTTGATGATAGTTGTCCATTCATTTTCTTCACCAAAAATGAGACACCACACCTGCTTAGCTAGTAAAGCTAAATTTATATGAGCAATTATCCTCAGACCTAAGCCCCATTTTTCCCTGGGTCTGCACACTTTGGTCCATCCTACAAGGTGTATCCTTTTTTTCTCCTTTGATCTAGTCCATAAAAATTCTTTTTGGAGTTTCTCAATTTTTTGGAAAACCTTCACAAGGGCTTTGAAAACAGAGAGGAAATAGACTGGAATGCTCTGAAGAGAGGCCTTAGTGAGGGTCAACTTTCTTGCTTGAGATAGAAGATGACCTTTCCATCCAACAATTTTTTTTTAAATTCTTTCAATAACCTTGTCCCACATTGACTCTCTCGGAGAACCAATGAAAAGAGGGAAACCAAGATATGAAGTGGGAAGGTTTGCTATATGACACCCTAAAATTTTTGCAATCCTTCCTTACCTCTGAATGGGGGTTTTCAAAAATTATAACTTTCTTTTAATGAAATTAACTTTCTGACCAGCAGTGTCCTCATAGACTTGCAGGATGTATTTAAATATTTTGGCCTCAACCACTGATGCCTTAGTCAATATAAGGGTATCATCAATGAATTGCTAGTGAGAAATAGCCCTAGTGAGAGATGTTTCCTTGATTCCCGATATTAGCCTTGAACTACAAGTATTTTTTATGGTTCTACCTAAAGCTTCTGCCATAATGATGAATAACATGGGGTTGATAGGCTCCCCCTACCGAATTTCTCTACGACTTTGAAAGTAACCAGTAGTTGTTCCATTAACTAGAATTGAGAACCATGCTTTAGAAATACATTCTTTGATCAAATTAACCCATTGGTGGTGAAAACCAAACTTAAGGAGGACAACAATCAGAAAGTCCCAATTTAGACTATCAAATGCTTTGTTCATATCAAGCTTGAGGGGCAAAACAGACATGTTAGTCTTATGAGCAGAGTGCAGATCTTCATGAACTATGATAACTCCATCTAATATTGACCTACCCTGGATAGATATTCCATGGCATGGATCTATGATGCGAGGTATAATATCTCTCATTCTATTTGCAATGGCTTTAGTTAGGATCTTGTAAGAAACATTACACAAACTGATTGACTTGAAGTCAACCATAGATTCAGGGGTTTGCTTCTTAGGAATTAAAGAAATAAAAGTAGCTTTGATACATTTTGGGATATGATTGCTTTCTTGGAATTCTCTGACAGCATAAATTACATCCTCACTTACGATGTCCTAAAAAACTTGATAGAAATGAGGGGGAAAGCCATCGGGGGTCCCAGGGCTTTGTATGGCTCCATGCTAAAAAAGGCTTCCTTAATTTCCTTATCAAAAAATGGATCTAGAAGCTTAAGGTTTATATCCTCATTTATTATGCTAGGAATGGATTGCAAGAGAATATATTTGGCCTCCTCATTGCATTGTGATTCCTGACCAAGGATAGAATTGAAATAAGTTACTACCTCCTTTCTTATTTCTGTTAAGTCTTGAGTAATAGAACCATCTGCTTTTTTTAAAATTTTATCTTGTTATTGCTTCTATTTCTAAGTGTGGTGATGTGAAAAAACTTGGAATTTTAATCTCCATATTTCAACCAAATAGCCCTTGATTTTTTCCTCAAATAGATTTCCTCACAGGCCAAAATGTTATGAAACTCTACTAGTTTTGTTTGTTCCTCCTGCCTAGTAGTTTCATCAACATCACCATGTTGGATCCTATGATCAATCGTATTTAAACTTTCAACAACCTATTTTTTATTTTCAAAGAGGTTCCCAAAGACATCTTTGTTCCAAGTTCGAAGCTTTTCCTTAACAAACTTTAATTTTCCATCAAGTTTAAAAGTTGCACTACCCCTGATAGGTTGCTGCCACCACTTACTTAAGTTATCTATGAATCTAGAATGTTTGATCCACATAGATTGAAATATGAAAGGTTTCTTGAAGGATAGAGGGTTAGGGATCTCCAAAAAAATGGGATTATGATCAGAGGTAATTTTAGGAAGGGCTTGCAGGGTAGAATCATCGAAAAAATTTTGAGCCTCCTTTGATAAAAAAAACCTATCAAGCCTTTCTTGAATGAGATGACACCCTATCCATCGATTGCTCCAAGTATAATTTGCTCCTCTAAGTTTTACATCCATCAACATGTTGGAGTTCACAAAGTCATTGAACTCATCAATGCTCTTGATAGGTGGTCAATTTCCACCCATTTTTTCTGAAGGGTAAAGAAGAGTGTTAAAATCTCTAGTCATAATCCAGGGGAAATTATGGAAGATTTCACTCAGATTTCCTAAGTACTCCCACAATAGATCTCTCCCTTGAATTGAATTCAAGGCATAAATATTTGAAAGGATCCACGACCTATTGTTGTTTATTTCCTTAAATAAAATACTAAGAACCCTGTCATCTTTTTGAATAATGGTGCCTTATACTATCCTGGGATCCCACAAAGTCATAAGGCCTCTAGATGCTCCTATGGCTGATTTGCAAACCATCTCCCCTTGATTCCAATTTTTTTTTTCTATTTTTTTTATTGAATCTCATCAATTTTTGTTTCTTGCAACATGATAATAGTTGGATTCACTTGATTTCTTATTGCATTGACTTCCCTGTGTTTGGGCAAGCCATTGAGGCCTCTCACGTTCCATGAGAGGAACTTTATTTAGATTGTTTGGTATTTCTTCCTCTCCCCCTCCCTTGAGGGGGTTTTCCTAATTTTTTGTCCTCAAAACCCGAAATAACTTGTTGAAACAAGATTCTTTGTTTTCCATTGGCAATGTCATTATCAGTTTTAATTTTTTGATGCTCAGCATTTGATATTCTCCCTCTTCTTTTTTCACTGCTAAAATCTATAGGAGACTTCACAATGCTCTTGGTTTGTTTAGGACTAAACTGAGGGGAGGTAATTTGTTGCAGAACTGGACTGCTATATTCCTCAGTCTGAGGAGTTTCACATATCTCGACCCCTACATCCAAATCTTCTCCTTTTTTCTTGTATTCCCTTGGTTTTCGGGATGGTCCCTCAATAGGATTCACTTGGCTCCTAGTGATGATGTTAGGGAGATGATTTTTTTTATTTTCCAATGCCTCAACTTTCTTCCTAAGTTCTTCAGAATTAGGGTTTGGCTTTGGGATTCCCACTAGGCTTGAAGTATTTCTAGCATTAGGGTTTAAGGATCCTGACATGGATGTGGATTCTAGAGATCATGCATTAGGGTTTGGATTTGTGATGCCCATAAGGCTTATAGTAATTTCAACATTAGGGTTTGAGGATCCCGACTTGGATGGGGATTTGAGAGAGTCATAGAGGTTAGTCTAAAGGTGTTGGGCTTCCATATCTTCTGATAATCCTCCTACTCCCATATTGGATAGAATTGAAAATTTATTTGAAACTAGAGGATTGGAACTTACCTGAGTATTTTGGTTGCCAACAACCTGTTGTTTTCCTTTGTCTTGCTGGGACCCTGCACCCTCTCTTTTATTTTTTTTGTAAACATAGTTTGCCTAATTGAAATCGCCTCTGCTAGGTAAAGTCCTCAAATTTTCTCTGTCTAGCATTCCCTACTTCTGCTTTTATCTATTCATTTCTAGGTTAGGGCACTAATTGCATAGATGTCCTTGATTTTTACATTTTGCATAGAATGATGGTCTATTCTCATATTCTACTGGTTGTTTTCTATAGTATTCTCCATACTCTAGCTCCACAAACCTTGGCAATTAATTATTCAAATTAGCATTTACGCATATTCGTGCATGATTCATCCTTGTCCTGGCCAAGGTCGCATGGTCAATGGAGATCAGGTCCCCTATAGTTTTGGCTATGCCCAGCAACCAATATTCATTGAAGAACTGGGCAGGTAGACTCAGGAGACAAACCCAAATAGGGGTAATGTTAATATTTTGCTTTTTAGGGTCAAAATATTCACCCCATCATCTAAGAAAAAGGCTCCTTTTGCCTAGAAACCAAGGACCTCTTGTTAAAATATGGTTAGCATCCTCCATATTGTTAAAATGGATAATGAAGAACCCTCGAGTTAGAGCTACCAACTCCAATATGCCTACCAATTGCCATTTACCCGTCGCCCAAGCCTTGATAGTCTCCATGTCTGACCTACCTCCCAAAAAATTACCTATCAGGGAGAATTCTTCCATTAAAATAAAAGGGCTCATGGAACTTGTTGGGGCTGAAATTTTATTATTTATTGGAACTAGGGGTGGAAGAGAGAGAACCTCATTTATTTTTCCTCTAAGAGTCTTAGCAAAATATAGCCACTTCTTGGGCCCCGCATTGTCCTTCGTATCTTTTTTTTTGGGTCGTCTCAAGGAGGTTCGAGCCCCCGTGTGATGCCCACCTCCAAATCTACCGTAGCCTGACTGCCTTCTTCTGGATCTTTGCTTGATCCATGCTCGAGGTTCCCACCCATCGCTTCCATATCTGCTCTACCTCTACCGCATTGGCTAATATTCTTGCCCAAAAAATTCAAACCCTCACTCCCACCGCACCCGCTAAACCTCAACTCACTCATTCCTCTTGCTGAAGGAGAATAGAAGAAAAAAATATTCTTTGTTGTTACATGGTATTGATGCTTGACTAAAGCCTTATCTTCTTAATTTTAACTTTATTTAATATGTTTATTATTATAATATTTAAAAAAAAATTCAAGCAAGCCATATACAGATAATTATCATATTATTATAATACTACCATATGATCACAATGTACTAAAAGTGAGATCCATATAAATGTCATATAACCAATTAAAAAAATCATATAAATAATTTTTTTTTTGCTAGAAAACAAGGGGTTGTACTCAGGTCTTCCACCCTTCACAAGTCACAACTCTCTCCTTTAGAGCTTGAGAGTTTACAAAAAAAATTAATCGTCATCTCAATTGAGATGATATAGATAGATACCTACATCATTTTTTTTTGTTACATAGGTGAATTGGTTACAACCATGATTTTTAGTAACTTCTAGCATAGGGTTCAAACCATCAATGACTACTTCCAACAAACCCACAATCTCGTTAACGTTAACCCGACGTGAGATGTGAACCACCGGTCACTCGAGGATCATATCATCATCATCGGTCTGGCGCATCACTTAGAGGAGTCAAAATAGACTACTGCCTTTGCCAAGATGGGCACGCCTGTGGGTTTTAAACCTAGGTAACCTCTTGGTAAGTGCCCAAGATTACCAATCCACCTAGTCCCACAAACAATACCCACATTATTTTCATTAAATGTCTAAAATATTGATTTTTAGTTTCTAGATACTCTTCAATTTTTTGTATAAATACAAAATTTTAGAATTCATCATCCTTCTTGACATTTTTTTTATAGTGGCCTTAACAATACCAAAACTCCACCTCGATTATCTATGCATCACATCTTAGTAGAGTAATATTTCTAAAACATGGCACTATCATTATCCACTTTACCATATTTGTATTGCTAGTTTCCTTCCTCAAGTATAAGTCTAACCACAAAAATTATAATGAATAATTTATATGAAAACACATTATTGTTATAAAATAAAACAAATATTACCAATGAAAAACATTAAAGTAAATCTTAATTGTTATTTGATTCAGGTAGTCAACATTTTCTTGTCAACTTCAACTAAACTTACTACTTCCTCTAATCACGGAAAATACAATTTAACTTCACAATCCTTAATTAAAACTCATTTATTGGTTAGCCAATCTAGACATTTGTTTCCTTCCCTTAACGTATGTGTAAACTTGATTTATTCAAACTCTATAGCAAGGTCTTAAATTTCTATAATTATATCTTGTATGTTCCATAAAGCATTTACTTTCCTTAAAATTGTATTTGTTACTATGAGTGAATCACCTTTCATCCATACTTTGTTCCATTTTAATTTTTTGCATATTTTTAACCCTTCCAAAGTTGCCCAACCTTCAACTTCATTATTTGTCTTAAATTCACTATTGTAAGCATGATGAGACAAAATCTCTCATCTATTATTTCTAATTATTCCCCCTCATGCTGGTCCTAGATTTCCTTTTGATGCTCCATCAAAATTTAATTTGACCAACTTTGCATCTGGTGGTTTCCACTTTATATCTTTAGCCTTCTTTTTGTTTCTCCTATACCTAATATCATAATTCCAATTGATGATTTAACTCCATCTATCAAGGATATTTGCTTTTAGATTAGGGATTGGATGAGTTAATAGGGCTGGTTTAGACTCCTCTATAGCTAAAAAAATCTTTCTTTTAATTACTTCTAAACTACTTTTTTTTAAGTATTCTTTTATTCCTTTCTAGACATACAATCCAAAGTATTGTATCTTATTTTGGATATGGAAAATAAAAGCACTATGCTTTGAATGTTCCTTTAAAAGATAGAATTGATGATGAAAGCTACAAGAATCTTTTTAAGTTTATTATTAAGAAGGTGATGGAAGTATATCAAGTAGAAGCAGTTGTCCTACAAGTGGAGCACTCTCTCATAGAAAAATATAGAATTCTTCAATTAATCAATCAGAGGACATGTTTGCATGAATTATATATTTTGAGTTGTTCTTAAATATTAACAAAACATATATCTTTATAAGTTATAGATTTTAAATTGTTCTTAAAGGTTAACATAACATTGTTATAGTCTTTACATATAATTTAAGTTATTTTTAAATTTATGATTGAAAAATAACAAAAATGTTCACATTACAAGAAATAATAATTATTATAGTATTATAATGTGCAAGGACTACTATCATTTTCTACATATCTCAAAAGACATTACTAATAAATAGGTGTCTCTTACTTGCTTAATTTTTTTACTTCTGTCATTTAACTTTAAAAGCTAAGCAATGTTCTTTAAGTCTTTAGGAAGAATTACCTTCTAAAGAAAAAATAAAACATGCTTTTTAAAGGTTAATAGAACATTGTTATAGTCTTTACATATAATTTAAGTTATTTTTAAATTTATGATCCAAAAATAATAAAAATTTTCACATTACAAGAAATAATTATTATTATAATATTATAATGTGTGAAGACTACTATCATTTTATACATAGGTGTCTCTTCACTTATGTAACCAAAAATAAACAAATAAATAGGTGTCTCTTGCTTGCTTAACTTTTTTACTTGTGTATTTTAACTTTAAAATTTGGGCAATGTTCTTTAGGAAGAATTATCTTCTAAAGAAAAATAAAACATATTTTTTAAGTCACTTTAAGGGAAAAACTGGGTAAATGTTTTTCCACCTTTAATATAAGTTATATTTTAAAAATGGATCTTATGAAAGGTTACATCTACAATTTCACGCAGTTTTTTCATTGAATTTGTTGAAGTACAAAACTTCTTGTGATGGCTATATAGATGGAGGTATGCATTATGTTTGTAGGTAATTTGGTGAAGACTCCATATTGGCATTTTGTGTGGAGCTATTTAATAGCTATTCAGAAAATAGGTATCATATTTAACCTTAAGGGTTCAGATGGATTGGTAAGTGCAAGTATAACTAAACACTTACCAAGAAAAAAACCTAAATTCAATGCCATGTGAGATTTAAACGATTAAACTAAATAATGCGATGTCGTGGGCCCTTTGCTAGGAACTCCAACTTTTGTACATTCCAAACCTCCCATCACACCGTAGAAATAGAAATTTTATTTTATCTTCAATCAAAAGGTCTGAACAATTATATCGCTTCTTGGCAGGAGCGACTTTATACCTTATTGTGTGGATGTTAGGAATATTTACAAGGACTTGAATTGAATTGAATGCACGCAATTCAACGTTGCATGTCTGTCACTCCCTTTGTTTTGTTTAACAATGGATCGAATTGATAGGTCGTGAGAAGAGATAAAGTGGCATTGGAGAATGAGAAAATGAGAAAAGTAGGCGAGAGTGAATTGGATCATACTACTCCATGAGTTTTCTTTCGAAATGATTTTTTTATCATTATCTTATCTAGTTTAGAAATAAGGGATAAAATAATGGATGGTGTCCCTTGGTTTAGTGAAAAAGATGCATTATATTTAATACCATGAAGTGAGAATTATTATATAGATACAAAGACTATTAAAAGGCTTATGGTGTGGATTAGGATTTTTGGACTTTCTTTTCAACTCATCATAAGGGTATTTTAAATAATATTGTTAATACTCTAAGCGAGTTCATCCAAGAGGGACCAAATACTAATAAGAGAAGGCATGTTGGATACACTTGAATATGTGTTGCCATGGATATTTAAAAAAATATTTACCACTATCCATTATGATTTAATATGAGGCAAGAGAATGATTATGAAAAAATTAAATTCTAATATCATAAATATTATGAAATCAATTGCATGTCAAGAGAATGTAAATTGAAATTGATGGAGAAAGAGATGTAAATTTTGGGCATGAGGCAAACTTTAATGTATAACAAGGAGCTTGTATCATAGGACAAGTGGATCAATGCAAGGATTTTCCACTCCTAATAAAGTGGTAATAAAAATCCTTGTGTGTCATTAAATGACAAAGGCTATTATAGTTCACTCAAATAAACCATTAGAAGAAAAAATAACACAAGGTATGAGGAAGTACAATGTGCAAGTTCAAATATATATGGATTCAAAGGTGTAAAGGAATATGGAAAGGTAATTTTAAATCAAAGGAATATGGGGAGACAAGTTTTAAAGAAAATAAAGTCAATGAGGTCAAGGTTAATATAAGGTTTCAAGAGCAACACAATAATGAAAAGCATATGTAGGACATCCAAAAAAATTTAGGATTTCCAATGAAGCATAAGAAAGTAATGACTATGGAGGATCATCCATTCACTTTTAAGGTTTTTAGGACAACATAAAGAAGAATGTGTTTATGAGGCTATTCCTTGCATTTCACATTATTTATGGCAACATAAATCTTTATAAGATAAGTCTCATTATGGAAAATATGAAAAAGTAGAAGATATTGATGAAGATGAGAGTGTTAGTGGAAATATGAAAAGGAGAGGAAGACCATCAAAGCATGAACAAAGAGAAATAGAAACTCAAAGGGATATTGATTTATTAAGCCAAATAGAAATATCATAGGTGTTAACAAGAAGTGGTGTTAAGCCCACTAAAATAAAAAAGTGATGATGATGAAAATGATACCATTGAATATTAGGGGTATGAATAAAATCCATAAAAAAGAGTTGCTAAGGAATTAATAGGTTGTTATAGTCCTAAGGTTGTTTAATAAAATAGATAAAATTAAGTAGTGAAGAATGTAAAGATGATTTTAAAAATATTTGGAATATGAGTGATTGTCTAGTATTTTCTTCTATAGGAGCCTCATGCAATATTGTAACAATATAGGACAAATGCAAATGGGATGGGTAATTGTTAGAAGAAAAAAGTAAATGGGTTTCTAGACTATTTTGTAGGAAAGGAAAAACATAGTAGTTAGGTTTATAAATGTATATGACCCAACTATATATACTTTTGAAATATGTTAGAAGGACTTCAACATACTTTTATCAAACACAATGAATGATTCATTGTAATATATAGATTATTGGGGGTGATTTCAACATTGTTTTATCTCCTTTGGGAATGAAGAGTGGTATTCTAGGATGATCTAAATCAATGTCATATTTTGCTTCATTTTTCAATTCAAATAGACTTTAGTATGCAAGTGCTTCAAGTTTTAAATATGAATGGGATAATAGATGCATTGGGGAAACTCTAGAAATTGAATCCAACCTCAAAAATTTACAAAAAGTAGTAGAAACCAATGGAATGTATTATTATTATTATATGAGAGGAAAACAAGTACTTTTAAATTATCATATTGCATTGAAAAAGGAATCTTATTGGTTCCAAAAATGTAAGGAGAAGTGGCTCAAGAAAGGATATAGAAATACAAAAAAAAACATGTTATAATACAAATATTTTTTTCTTTTTATTACATCAAAAAATTTTAACTCTAGTTGGAAGAAATATTGAGGAAGAAGAATATATAAGAAAGGAAGCAATTAATTATTTTAAACTAGGCAAGATAAGGAGCCATAGTATAAGCTTGTGCACAATATTACATCAATTATCACACAAGGACAAAAGAAAAATTTGATGAAGATATCTATGGAGGAGCTACATGAAGCATTTTTCTCTTTCCATCCTAACAAGGCACCTAGCCAAGAAATGCGAGATAAAATATTTTGATAATTTTTGTCCAATAAGCCTTTATAATATGATTTATAAAATTATTTAAAAATTATGCCAAACAAGTTGAAATGTATTCTATATTTTGTTATCTCATAGGAACAATATGGCCATAAAAAGGGGGTGATTCCACCGATTCCATATAAAAAAAAAAAAAATAGGAACAATATGGTTTTTTTCGTCGTAAAAAAATTCTTGATGGTATAAATATTACATAGGAGGCCATACGTTCTCTTCATTCCATGAAAAATCAAGTATGCTTAAAAAATTAGATATGAAAAAAGCACATGATAGGGTTTCCTAAAGTTTTCATGTACATGATATTCTCAAAAGGTTTGGTTTTGATTATAGTGGTATGAATTGACTAAATATTGTTATAGCATTGTAAAATATTCTATTTTGATCAATGGTTCTCCTCTTGATTACTTTAAGTCACCTTGTGGACTTTGCCAAGGTGATCTACTATCTCCTTATCTATTCATTATTCTTGTGGATGCATTAAAGAGAGATTTCTCCAAGGCAAAAATGGAAGAAAAAATAAAAGGTATTCAAGTTGCAAAAAACGGTCTCTTTGAATCTCATCTCCAATTCATTTATAACACTTTTTTGGACCATCTCTTAGTTGACGAGGCCATGGAGTTTGAATTAATACTATAATTATATGAGAAGGCTAGTGGACAATTGATTAGTACTAGAAAATCCTAGATTGTTTTCATTATAAGTACCATATTTTTACAATGAATTATTGTGAATATTTTAAGGTTTAAAATTGAAAAAATTATATTAACCTACTTGAGTGTTCCTTTGTCTCATACAGAAAATAACGATGAGCTTCAAATATCTTGTTTGGATAGAATGAGTTTGGATAGAATGAAAGCTTGTTTGGTAGGTTGGAAAGGCAAGTTCTTAAGCATGATAGGAAGGTTACAACTCATACAGACTACATTACAATCCATCCCTATCTATATGATGTCACTTTCAAGATTGCCAATAGGTATAACATCAAGCATTGATAAAATTTAAAGAGAACCTTTGAAAAGGATGAAAGAAAAAAAATTGGTTTCCTCTTTGTAAGTGGGATAGGTTCTATAAAGGAAAGGATATTGGAGAAATAGGCTTGTTGAGTTATAGACTTATGAGTTTGGCATCAGGGATAAAGCTTGGGTGGAGACTATTTAGAGATCAAGGAAAGAATTGGGAAAAAGAAATTATTTCAAAAATATATAGGTTCCATTGATGTAATGAAGTTATCAAGGAAAATAACCCTACCTAAAGGATCATCAATATGGAACTTCATATCAAATATTCTATGATTGATTAAAAAAATACATATTAGATGGTTAGTCAATGAGGGGAATTATATAAATATTTGGTTTGATACTCGACTAAAGCCTTATCTTCTTAAATTTAACTTTATTTAATATGTTTATTATTATAATATTTAAAGAAACCTTATTTAATATTTTTACTATTATAATATTTAAAAAAAAATTCAAGAAATTTTACTATTATAATATTTAAAAAAAAATTCAAGAAATCCATACACACATAATTATCATATTATTATAATACTCCTTCTATGGTGTATTTACTTTTGTTTTTTCTTTCTGATGGGATATGTGATCGGTTTCTATGAATTAGATTTAGGTTTCTATAACTAGAAATTTTTATATTTTTAATTTTATAATATTTAAAAAAAACTTTGCCTTTAGGCTTTTATTATAAAATTACTCACCTTTAGGTTTTTATAAAAAATGACAAATACATTTCATGAACACAAGTTTTTTTTTTTATTTGGTAAATGAAGGGGTTTTGAGGTCTCCAAACCTACTACAATAGGCTAAGATATGGCATGAGAATGCACTAAAATATAGCACTAAATAAAAACCAACCAAGGGGTAGGAATAATAGGCCACCCTCAACAAGGTAAAATAGAGAGAGCCCCATACAAACAACATACCATAAAAGTTGGGTAACAACAACTAAAGGAACTAGGCCTCTCTCAGTAAAACAAAACAAAGAGGGCCCCATACAACCAACATAAAATATAACCTGATATCAACTGCTAAAAGAATATTATAGCAAAGCTAGTTCAGGGTTGCTATATCCATGTGCTTGTTAACCATGTCCCAAATCTCGTTGACAAAGGAGACCACAACCTGTAATGTACCTAGAAGAGTAGAGTGTTTTTCCTCTAGTATAGATAAACACATCACCACATCATCACAAGAGTAAAAAACATCACCATATCACCATAAGAGCATACAACGAGGATACCATTAGGGCCGAGGCCAAGAAAATTTTGACCAACATCCACACAAAGATTCCCAACTGATGATAGTCAGATAAAAAGGTTAGGGGACTTGTGAATATCACCAATTAAGATGGCCCATCCAATCAAGCATAAAATAAAACATATAGCAAAGAGTCCATAGAGTGAACTCCCATACCAAGCCTTATGTATAACCAACAACTAACCGTGATAATCGAAAATAAGAGATTCAAGGTCTTGGGGGAAATTATCCAACCAGACCCTCAGGCCTTGTTGAGAAAGATCCAAGTTGGCCATATAATTTGCCACCTTATTGCCTTCTCGATAAATATGTTGAACTTTGAACTCCTCTCTTGATTTCAGAATTCTAAACACCTCTGCTAGAATATTAGAAATGCTTCAGTGAAGATTGCTACTAGAATTGGCAATATTTACTATATTTAAAGAGTCCTCTTCTACAATGATTTTCTTATATTTAATTGCTAAGAAAAAACTAAAAAAATCCATAGCTGCACTATTCGAACAAAAGTATGTAAGATCATTTAGTTTGTGCGGTTTTATAAAATTTACATGTTAATGTTAGGAATATAACAAGTGTCTCAATATATGTTTTTTAGCTAATAATTTATAAGGACTATTAAAAGGTAGCAGTTAGGATTTAAATGATTAAACTAAATAATGTTGTGTGTGGTTTCTATGGGACATTGTGTGGTTAGAGTTTTAGGTTTTCTTTGAAAAGAAGCAGGTTCAAACCACCATGAAACATGGTATATGTGACTTTGTGTAAAAAAATAAATAATACACCGTAGGTCTCCCCATGAAATAACCCTCCGTTGTATTAAATTAGGTACCAAGAGTAAAAGGGGTGGTGGGGGGGGGGGGGTGTTTTAATCTTTTTTTTTTGGGGGGGGGTTTATTCGTTTGTGGGTTTTTTTATGTGTTGTTTGTGGCCCCCTTGTCGGTGCCACAAAAAAAAAAAAAAAAAAGGTAAAGAGAAAGAGTTGGGATTGAATTAGACATGGTATTGATGCTTGACTAAAGCCTTATCTTCTTAAATTTAACTTTATTTAATATTTTTATTATTATAATATTTAAAAAACTTTTCAAGCAAGCCATACACACATAATTATCATATTATTATAATACTACCATATGATCACAATGTACTAAAAGTGAGACTCATATAAATGTCATATAACCAATTGAAAAAAATCATATTTGCTAGAAAACAAGGGGTTGTACTCAGGTCCCCCACCCTTCACAAGTCACAACTCTCTCCTTTAGAGCTTGAGAGTTTACAAACAAATTCAATCCTCATATCAATTGATATGAAATAGCTAGATACCTACATCATTTTCATTAAATGTCTAAAATCTTGATTTTTATTTTCTAGATACTCTTCAAATTTTTGTATAAATACAAAATTTTAGAATCCAACATCCTTCTTGACATTTTTTTATAGTAGCCTTCACAATACCAAAACTTCACCTCGATTATCTATGCATCACATCTTAGTAGAGTAATATTTCTAAAACGTTGCACTATCATTGTCCACTTTATCATATTTGGATTGCTAGTTTCCTTCCTCAAGTATAAGTGCAACCACAAAAATTATAATGAATAATTTATATGAAAACACATTATTGTTATAAAATAAAACAAATATTACCAATGAAAAACTTTAAAGTAAATATTAATCGTTATTTGATTCAGGTAGTCAACATTTTCTTGTCAACTTCAACTAAACTTACTACTTCCTCTAACCACGGAAAATAGAATTTAACTTCACAATCCTTAATTAAAACCCCTTTATTGGTTAGCCAATCTACACATTTTTTTCCTTCCCTTAACGCATGTGTAAACTTGATTGATTCAAACTCTATAGCAAGGTCTTAAATTTCTATAATTATCTCTTGTATGTTCCATAAAGCATTTGCTTTCCTTAAAATTGTGTATGTTACTATGAGTGAATCACCTTTCATCCATACTTTGTTCCATTTTATTTTTTTGTATATTTTTAACCGTTCCAAAGTTGTCGAAGCTTCAACTTCATTAATTTTCTTAAATCCACTATTGTAAGCATGATGAGACAAAATATCTCATCTATTATTTCTAATTATTCCCCCTCATGTTGGTCCTAGATTTCCTTTTGATGCTCCATCAAAATTCAATTTGACCAACTTGCATCTGGTGGTTTCCACTTTCTATTTTTAGCCTTCTTTTTGTTTCTCCTATACCTAACATCATAATTCCAATTGATGATTTAACTCCATCTATAAGTATCTTTGCTTTTAGATTAGGTATTGGATGAGTTAATAGGGTTGTTTTAGACTCCTCTATAGCTAAACAAATCTTTATTTTATTTACTTCTAAACTACTCTTTTTTAAATATTCTTTTATTCCTTTCTAGACATACAATCCAAAGTATTGTATCTTATTTTGGATATGGAAAATAAAAGCACTATGCTTTGAATGTTCCTTTAAAAGATAGAATTGATGATGAAAGCTACAAGAATATTTTTAAGTTTATTATTAAGAAGGTGATGGAAGTATATCAAGCAAAAGCGATTGTCTTACAAGTGGAGCACTCTCTCATAGAAAAATATAGAATTCTTCAATTAATCTATCAGAGGACATGTTTGCATTAATTATACATTTTAAGTTGTTCTTAAAGATTAACAAAACATACATTTTTATAAGTTATAGATTTTAAATAGTTCTTAAAGGTTAACATAACACCGTTATAGTCTTTACATATAATTTAAGTTATTTTTAAATTTATGATTGAAAAATAATAAAAATGTTCACATTACAAGAAATAATAATTATTATAGTATTATAAAGTGCAAGGACTACTATCATTTTCTACATATATCAAAAAGACATTACTAATAAATAGGTGTCTCTTACTTGCTTGACTTTTTTTTACTTCTGTCATTTAACTTTAAAAGCTAAGCAATGTTCTTTAAGTCTTTAGGAAGAATTACCTTTTAAAGAAAAAATAAAACATGTTTTTTAAAGGTTAATAGAACCTTGTTATAGTCTTTGTAAGTGGGATAGGCTCTATAAAGGAAAGAATATGGAAGGAACATGCTTATCGATTTATAGACTTATGAGTTTGGCATGAGGGACAAAGATTGGGTGGAGACTATTTAAAGATCAAGAAAAGAATTGGACAAAAAAATTATTTCAAAAATATATAGGTTCTATTGTTGTAATGAAGTTATCAAGGAAAATAACCCTCCGTAAAGGATCATCAATATGGAACTTCATATCAAATATTTTATAATTGATTAAAAAATTGCATTATGTAAATATTTGGTTTGATGTTTGACTAATACCTTATATTCTTAACTTTAACTTTATTTAATATGTTTATTATTATCACATTCACACATCTTCCAAAAATTTGAACTTGCCTCTCTTAATAAGAGTCCATATTATTGTGGTGTTATATAAGGATAATAGTTAAATAAAAACATGGCCACTATAGCAGCCGACACTGTAGAAGCCTGCAAACTGTAGCAGCCACCACTGTAGCAGCCCATGCACTATAGGGGCAGTAAAAAATTTGGCCCTAAAAAAAAAATGGCAAATTTTGGAGGCAGCAAGTTGTGACTGATGGAGCAGCAAGGAGGAGGAGCGGGAGGTCTAGGGGAAACAAACCCTAGGTGTGGGGCTTCGGAGGGCAAATCAGCAGACGCGGCAGGTGGGGGCTCTAGTGAGATAGTAGGCCCCCAGGCGGAGGATGTGGACAAGGAAGTTCTATTGGAATTGGTCCAAGGGCATTGGGTGGATGTGGTTGAAGATATCTCTGAGGGGTACCAGGACTTTGTGCGTCAGGATCAAAGGAAGACCTAGGAAGGAGACAAAGAGAAACCTGGAAACTGGAGACCTTCATATCTTAATGCTCTTCGTGGTAAGCAAAAATTATCCGACTCTTGTTTTAATCTAAAATTTGTCAATGGTAGGTTGCATGTCCCGAATACCTTAGCTCAGCATGTGGCTATGGAGGGTAGAAAATCTCTGGTGGTTAAATTTATGGGGGTGAGGCCGGACTTGGAAGTCATAAGGAGATGGGTCATCCAAAAATGGAAGCCAAGGGCCGGTATGATGATTAAAGCTTTATCCAAGAGTTTTCTTTTGGTGACATTTCAATGTGAACAGGACATGGAAAGGACTCTCCAAGGAGGTCCTTGGTTTTTTTTGAAAAGGGGCTTGTATCTGAAGCGTTGGTCCCCCGATTTCAACCCCCAAACTCAGGAGCTAGATTTGGCTCCTATTTGAGTTAAGATTTCGGGATTACCTTTTCTTTTCTAGAATGAAAAAATCTTGGTTGGGATAGCTATAGAGATTGGAGAACTAATAGCTATTGATCCTGCAACCTTGAGCAAAACAAGACTCCTTTCTGCTCGCATGTGTGTGTTGGCGGACCTGAGTAAAGAGCTCCCTAAATCCATTATATTGTCGTCTATGTTTGGCCTTCATACTCAGGTCTTTGAATATGAAAATATGTCTTTTAAGTGTAGTGTTTGCGAGAAGGTAGGGCACCAGGGTATCCACTGCATTTCCAAGAACTAGCCCCCACTCCAAAATACTGCTCCTCAAACCCAGAATAATATCCCTCCCCCGTAGATCTCCATTCCTACCCAACATGGGCCTCAAGGACGTGGAGCTCAAAATCCGAATATCAGAGACCCTGTTCGCCCTATTGTAAGCAAGAGGCAACGTTATAAGCCTCCTTCCAAAAATATCTATGCCCTAAAACCCTCTCATAGGGGAGCTGGTCCCTTTGATGGGAACCCTCAAGCTCAACTTGCTCCTAAGATGATACAACAAGCCTCAGAGCCAAATCACAAAGGAAAGAACCCCATAGATCAATGCCCTGGGGCAAGTAAGTTTGATTAGGTAATACGGGAGGCCTATGGAGGCTCGGTGGAAGTGGTCCCATGTACTGCAGAGGAATTTATGGGAAGAAATTCCTAGGAGATCAACATCCCAGTGGAGAACAGTTTTGATGCATTAAATCATCTGAAGGGATATCAGATGGATAGGCAAGAAGTGGAATCTGAGGTAGAGGAGACTCAAGAGAAGGATTTAGAGGAGAAAAATCAGAGGAAGGAGCAAGAAACTAATAATACGAAGCAAGGATACTCGGGAGGAAGAGGTGAACCACCAAGATCAGTGTGACCCCAAAGCAAGGAAAAAATAATCTACTAATCAAGAAGCTAAGAGCACGGAATCATCTCCACTATCGGAAAGACCGGTTAACCCGGAAAGCCGATTGTTACCCCAAAGACCAAGACTAACCTATCCAAGATGGTTACTAGAAGCCAAGTGAATCCCAAGGAACCCCAACCTAGAGTGGATGTATGGGGATATGGTTTGGTAGGAAGAGGGAAACCTAGCAATGTTGCCTTAAGGCAAAAAGAAGTAGAGCGAGGAGTGGTTGATGGCACTCAAGAAGTATTGCTCTTTGGGGTGAAGGCTTGAGGATCCAAAGCCCATAAATGAAGATTCTTTCATGGAATATTCATAGGAGTAATCCTACAAAAATAAGAGCTTTGTATGCTCTTAGACAAGAACACAAACCGGATATGATTTTACTGCAAGAAACTAAAATGGAGGAGAGTAGAGTTATTCCTTTTAAGAATAGGACTTGGCAAGAAGCTAAAGTAGTAGGCCAAGAGGCCACTAAAAAAGCAGGAGGGTTTTTGGTTATGTGGAACAAGAATGTGATTGATAGTAGAGTGATTCTGATGTCTAGTTGGTTTATTTGTCTCTTATGTGTGGATAAAACCACGCAGGAAGAGTGGATCTTAATGAATGTATATGCTCCAGTTAGACAGGGACTGAGAAGGGTTCTTTGGATTCAGCTAGTTGAATTAAGGGAGACGGTCCCAAACTACCCTTGGATTGTGGCAGGGGATTTCAATTGCTACCTTAATCTTGCAGATAAATTGGGGGGCTCTCAAAGAATAACTGCTAATATCTACAAGTTTAGAGATTTTGTTGAGCAACATGAGCTGATGGATGTGGACCTGCGTAGATTCTCCTATACATGGTCTAACAAAATATTGAAGGAAAACCAAATTCAGATCAGATTATATAGGTTTCTTATTTCTCAAGAATGCCTAGAGAGGTTTGGGGACTCTTCATTAACGACACTCCCAATAATCATGTCTGATCACAACCTAATTCTATGGGAAACAGGGGAGGACTCTAAGAAAAGATACATCAGACCCTTTCAATTCGAACTTATGTGGTTCCAACATCAGGATCTCAAGGATCTGGTTGCCCAATGGTGGGACAAAAAGTATAATGGTTCGAAACTGGCCCAAGTGGCATGTAAACTAAGGAATGTGAAGGCTAACATTAGAGAGTGGAACAAAACTTCCTTTGGCAATATTTTTGTTAAAAAGGCAAAACTAAAAGACAAGATCAATGAACTACAAGAGAAGCTGAAGTCAGAGCAGCTTACAAAGGATCTGAGAAACTAGGAGAGAGATCTGTTAGCCAAATACCACACAATGCTAGGATTTGAAGAAACCTTTTGGAGGCAAAAATCCAGACTGCGTTGGTTAAAGGAGGGTGACAGAAATACAAAGTTCTTCCATGTCTCTACTCTTCACCACAGGAGTACTAACAAAATTAAGGATATCAAGCTGTCCGATGGGTCTAATACCAAATATATGGAAGACATAAGGAGGGAAGCGGTTGAGTACTTTAAATCGTTGCTAGAAGATGTAAATCCGACTATTGAAGAAGAGGACTCTCTGTTTGCAGCCATTCCACCCCTCGTAACTGAGAATATTAATGGATTCTTACTTAGTCCTTTCACAAAGGAGGAAATCAATAAGGTGGTTTTTGACATGGATGGTAACAGCTCCCCAGGACCAGATGGCTTCCCCGCGACTTTCTTCCGAAGTTTTGGGATATCCTAGGCAATGATGTAGTGGAAGCTATAATTGAGGCTCAAAAGGACATGGAATCCCGGAAGGAGTTAATGCTACATTTTTAGTCCTCATCCCTAAACTAGTGGGAGCAATGGAATTTTCCGGTTTTTGCCCTATCAGTTTATGTAACACTTTGATGAAGATTCTCACAAAAATAATCGCCAATAGGCTGAAGGTTATCCTTCCTTTCATCATTGATATGAACCAAGGAGGCTTTGTGAAAGGGCAATAAATACTTGATGGTATCATCACAATTCATGAGGTTATTCATTCAATGGTGGCTAGTAAGGAAGCAGGTATGTTACTAAATCTTGATATGAATAAAGCCTATGACCGGGTCTCATGGCAGTTCCTCACTAATATTTTGGGTAAGTTTGGTTTCTGTCCCCAATGGATTAAGTTGATTTTTAGTTGTATCTCTACTACAAGATTTTTTGTCATGGTGAATGGGTCACCCTATGGTTACTTTAAGAGTGAAAGGGGGTTGCAACAAGGAGATCCTTTGTCTCCATACTTGTTTATTATTTTAGCGAAAGCATTGGGTAGGAACATTTCAGCAGTGGTGGCAGATGGTCAATTGGAAGGTTTCAAACCAGCCTCAACAAGCAGAGCGGTGTCTCACCAACAATTTATGGATGATACAATCATTGTGTCCAAAGCCTCGGTGCCTCGGGCTAGGAAGCTAAAGAGAATTCTAACCAAGTATGAGATAGAAGCGAGACAAGTACATAAACTATAAGAAGAGTAGCATCTATTTCTTTAACATGCTTGGTGGGAGGGAGGAAATAATAGCTAACCTCTTCGGTTGTGGAAAGGAGCTTCTACTAGCAACTTATCTAGGAATGCCTATGTTCGAAGGAAGAATGAAGGCTACATTGTGGAACTCAGTCATTGATAGGATCTCCAAAAAGTTAGCAGGGTGGAAGGGCAGCCTTCTTAGCTTCGCAGGAAAAGCCTTATTAGTTCAAACTACTTTATAGAGCATTCCAATTTACTGCATGTCTCTATTTAGAATGCCTACAAAGGTCCGAGCTACATTGGAGCAAATTCAACGCAACTTCTTGTGGTCAGGTTCAGAGGAGAGAAAGAGAATTTCATTGGTAGCATGGAATCAGGTGTGTGCAAGCAAGGATCAAGAGGGCCTGGGGCTAAAGAGAATGAAAGAAATGAATCAAGCTTTGATTGGCAAATAGGTATGGAGATTTATCAATAATGATCAATTGGGATGGGTAAAACTTCTTAAGGCAAAATATATTAGAAATAATCAGGACTTCTCGAAAGTCGATAATCTTCCTAGAGGATCCTATTTTTGGAATTGTTTGCTCGAATGTCGGGAGGTAGTCGGGAAAGGCATCAGATGGAGAATTGGTAATGGAATACAAGTGGACTTTTGGCAAGACCCGTGGTTGGAAGAGGCCCCTCTGAAAGATAAATTAGACCTTCAGGTCCTCCAACATAAACTTTCAGAGGAAATGGGAGGAAAAATAGGGGATTTTATTGTTTTAGCACAGGAAACTTCCTCTTGGAAGAAAATCACAGTTCTTAATCTATCATAGCAAGAGAAGGTGGCCCTAACCAAACTCAATGATGCTTTAAGGGTGTTCCCAATCATTCCTGGGGAAGGAAGAGACAAGGTTATTTGGGGAAAAACTACAAGTGGGATCTATTCAGTAAAAACTGCCTATAAGTTAATCCACTCAGGATTCAATGGCTAGACTTCAACTTCTATTATTTGGTTAAATAATTTAACCCCAAAAATAGCTTTCTTCTTTTGGTTGGCAGTTCAAAATAAGATTTTGACAACAGATAATCTGCAAAGGAGAGGTTTCAAATTCATCAATCGATGTATCTTGTGTGAGAAAGCGATAGAATTTGTAAGTCATATATTTCTAACTTGTGAATTTTCTTGTACAATCTTCCAAATGATCCTGTCCAAATTTCATATAGATTGGGTCTGTCCAAATAGCATGTCTGACTTCTACATACAGTGGGCTTCCCCCTTCCGAGAGAAACTTTTGACTTGGCTCTGGAAGCTCAGTTTACCCCATTTTTTATGGGGGATATGGAATGAGAGAAATAAGAGAGTATTTAAAGGACGTAAGAAAGATCCCAGGTTATGTGGTAATAAAATAATTAGAGCTTTGAAAGAAAACTGGAAAACTTTCTTCTTAAAAAATGAGACCATGTCTCCAAGGGAAAGGAGGATTTTTCAGAACTGGGGAGAGGAACTTCTAGACCTAAGAATTACAACCAACCCACGAGATGGTGTCAAGTGGATACCCCCCACACAAAAGTGGGTTAAGTTTAATTTTGACGGAGCAGCTAAAGGAAATCTGAGGGTTGCAGGAGCAGGAGGAGTTCTGAGAAATGAGGAAGGAAAAGTGGTCCTTGCCTTTGCAGAGCCTTTGGGAACTCAAACAAATCATTTTGCAGAAGCCCGAGCCTACATGCAAGCAATGAGAATTTCCAGACTTGAGGGTTATAAGGAAGTTATCTTTGAAGGGGATTCGCTTAATATAATCAAGGCAATTAAGGAGGATAAATACCCCAGCTAGACCATCTTGGAGCTTATCCTAGAAGCAAATATTCATAAATCTCATTTGGTTAATGCCCGAATCCAACACACCTTCAAAGAAGGGAACCAGGCGACGAATCTAATGGCAAATATTGTAGTTTCTATTGGGGAGATGCAAATTTGGAAGGATAACTTCCCTCAAGAACTATTGGTGTTGGCTTCTAGAGAAGAGCTAAGATCAAACTTTGTTAGAGCATCAAGAGATCAGAGGGGTTGATGATGAGTAATCCGATAGATGGAATTAGGCAAAAAAGGCATCCCATTTGCTGGGGCCTGGGAGGTGACAAGTGTACAGTACAACAACCTAGTGGTATTAGTAAGTGCTAGGTGTTGTTTGGTTTTTGTTTTATCCTGAATAGTCAAGCGACAAGTATAGGATTGTGGACTCTAAGTATGGCTTAATGTGGGTCTTAGAAATATCCATTTTGTATTTTGATTATACGGGCTTGATGCTAGAACCAGCCCATTTTGACTATGTAAAAGGTTTGTGGACCTTATAACCACCTCTACCTTATACCAAAAAAAATATGTTTATTATTATAATATTTAAGAAAACTTTATTTAATATGTTTACTACTATAATATTTAAAAAACTTTTCAAACAAGCCATATACACAAGATTATCATATTATTATAATACTCATTCTATGGTGTACTTATTTTTTTCTTTTTCGCATGGAATATTTGATCGGTTTATCTCAATTAAATTTAAGTTTCTATAACTAATAATTTAATATTACTCAGGTGTTGTAGGTGAGTTGGAGAGGAGAGGGCAATCCTCCAAAGGAGGTCCTAGGTTCAAATCTCCACCCTACCAAAAAGTTGAATTGGGTATCCAAAATCTAATTGATAATGTTGATACGAGTAGGGTTGGATGCGACGGTGTACATCATCACAAGAGTAAAAAACATCACCATATCACCAGAAGAGCATACAACGAGGATACCATTAGGGTCGAGGCCAAGAAAATTATGACCAACATCCACACAAAGATGCTCAACTGATGATAGTCAGATAAAAAGGTTAGGGGACTTGTGAATATCACCAATTAATATGGCCCATCCAATCAAGCATAAAATAAAAAATCTAGCAAAGAGTCAATAGAGTGAAATCCCATACCAAGCCTTACATATAACCAACAACTAACCATGATAATCGAAAATAAGAGATTCAAGGTCTTGGGGGAAATTATCCAACCAGACCCTCATGCCTTGTTGAGAAAGATCCAAGTTAGCCATATAATCTGCCACCTTATTGCCTTCTCGATAAATATGTTGAACTTTGAACTCCTCTCTTGATTTCAGAATTCTAAACACCTCTGCTAGAATATTTGAAATGCTCCAGTGAAGCTTGCTACTAGAATTGGCAATATTTACTATATTTAAAGAGTCCTCTTCTACAATGATTTTCTTATATTTAATTGCTAAGAAAAAACTAAAAAAATCCATAGCTGCACTATTTGAACAAAAGTATGTAAGATCATTTAGTTTGTGCGGTTTCATAAAATTTACATGTTAATGTTAGGAATATAACAAGTGTCTCAATATATGTTTTTTAGCTAATAATTTATAAGGACTATTAAAAGGTAGCAGTTAGGATTTAAATGATTAAACTAAGTAATGTTGTGTGTGGTTTCTATGGGACATTGTGTGGTTAGATTTTTAGGTTTTCTTTGAAAAGAAGCAGGTTCAAACCACCATGAAACATGGTATATGTGACTTTGTGTAAAAAAATAAATAATACACAGTAGGTCTCCCCATGAAATAACCCTCAGTTGTATTAAATTAGGTACCAAGAGTAAAGAGTTGGGATTGAATTAGACATGGTATTGATGCTTGACTAAAGCCTTATCTTCTTAACTTTAACTTTATTTAATATTTTTATTATTATAATATTTAAAAAAACTTTTCAAGCAAGCCATACACACATAATTATCATATTATTATAATACTACCATATGATCACAATGTACTAAAAGTGAGACTCATATAAATGTCATATAACCAATTGAAAAAAATCATATTTGCTAGAAAACAAGGGGTTGTACTCAGGTCCCCCACCCTTCACAAGTCACAACTCTCTCCTTTAGAGCTTGAGAGTTTACAAACAAATTCAATCCTCATATCAATTGATATGAAATAGCTAGATACCTACATCATTTTCATTAAATGTCTAAAATCTTGATTTTTATTTTCTAGATACTCTTCAAATTTTTGTATAAATACAAAATTTTAGAATCCAACATCCTTCTTGACATTTTTTTATAGTAGCCTTCACAATACCAAAACTTCACCTCGATTATCTATGCATCACATCTTAGTAGAGTAATATTTCTAAAACGTTGCACTATCATTGTCCACTTTATCATATTTGGATTGCTAGTTTCCTTCCTCAAGTATAAGTGCAACCACAAAAATTATAATGAATAATTTATATGAAAACACATTATTGTTATAAAATAAAACAAATATTACCAATGAAAAACTTTAAAGTAAATCTTAATCGTTATTTGATTCAGGTAGTCAACATTTTCTTGTCAACTTCAACTAAACTTACTACTTCCTCTAACCACGGAAAATAGAATTTAACTTCACAATCCTTAATTAAAACCCCTTTATTGGTTAGCCAATCTACACATTTTTTTCCTTCCCTTAACGCATGTGTAAACTTGATTGATTCAAACTCTATAGCAAGGTCTTAAATTTCTATAATTATCTCTTGTATGTTCCATAAAGCATTTGCTTTCCTTAAAATTGTGTATGTTACTATGAGTGAATCACCTTTCATCCATACTTTGTTCCATTTTATTTTTTTGTATATTTTTAACCGTTCCAAAGTTGTCGAAGCTTCAACTTCATTAATTTTCTTAAATACACTATTGTAAGCATGATGAGACAAAATATCTCATCTATTATTTCTAATTATTCCCCCTCATGCTGGTCCTAGATTTCCTTTTGATGCTCCATCAAAATTCAATTTGACCAACTTGCATCTGGTGGTTTCCACTTTCTATTTTTAGCCTTCTTTTTGTTTCTCCTATACCTAACATCATAATTCCAATTGATGATTTAACTCCATCTATAAGTATCTTTGCTTTTAGATTAGGTATTGGATGAGTTAATAGGGTTGTTTTAGACTCCTCTATAGCTAAACAAATCTTTATTTTATTTACTTCTAAACTACTCTTTTTTAAATATTCTTTTATTCCTTTCTAGACATACAATCCAAAGTATTGTATCTTATTTTGGATATGGAAAATAAAAGCACTATGCTTTGAATGTTCCTTTAAAAGATAGAATTGATGATGAAAGCTACAAGAATATTTTTAAGTTTATTATTAAGAAGGTGATGGAAGTATATTAAGCAAAAGCAGTTGTCTTACAAGTGGAGCACTCTCTCATAGAAAAATATAGAATTCTTCAATTAATCTATCAGAGGACATGTTTGCATTAATTATACATTTTAAGTTGTTCTTAAAGATTAACAAAACATACATTTTTATAAGTTATAGATTTTAAATAGTTCTTAAAGGTTAACATAACACTGTTATAGTCTTTACATATAATTTAAGTTATTTTTAAATTTATGATTGAAAAATAATAAAATGTTCACATTACAAGAAATAATAATTATTATAGTATTATAAAGTGCAAGGACTACTATCATTTTCTACATATATCAAAAAGACATTACTAATAAATAGGTGTCTCTTACTTGCTTGACTTTTTTTTACTTCTGTCATTTAACTTTAAAAGCTAAGCAATGTTCTTTAAGTCTTTAGGAAGAATTACCTTTTAAAGAAAAAATAAAACATGTTTTTTAAAGGTTAATAGAACCTTGTTATAGTCTTTGTAAGTGGGATAGGCTCTATAAAGGAAAGAATATGGAAGGAACATGCTTATCGATTTATAGACTTATGAGTTTGGCATGAGGGACAAAGATTGGGTGGAGACTATTTAAAGATCAAGAAAAGAATTGGACAAAAAAATTATTTCAAAAATATATAGGTTCTATTGTTGTAATGAAGTTATCAAGGAAAATAACCCTCCGTAAAGGATCATCAATATGGAACTTCATATCAAATATTTTATAATTGATTAAAAAATTGCATTATGTAAATATTTGGTTTGATGTTTGACTAATACCTTATATTCTTAACTTTAACTTTATTTAATATGTTTATTATTATCACATTCACACATCTTCCAAAAATTTGAACTTGCCTCTCTTAATAAGAGTCCATATTATTGTGGTGTTATATAAGGATAATAGTTAAATAAAAACATGGCCACTATAGCAGCCGACACTGTAGAAGCCTGCAAACTGTAGCAGCCACCACTGTAGCAGCCCATGCACTATAGGGGCCGTAAAAAATTTGGCCCTAAAAAAAAAATGGCAAATTTTGGAGGCAGCAAGTTGTGACTGATGGAGCAGCAAGGAGGAGGAGCGGGAGGTCTAGGGGAAACAAACCCTAGGTGTGGGGCTTCGGAGGGCAAATCAGCGAGACGCGGCGGTGGGGGCTCTAGTGAGATAGTAGGCCCCCGAGGCGGAGGATGTGGACAAGGAAGTTCTATTGGAATTGGTCCAAGGGCATTGGGTGGATGTGGTTGAAGATATCTCTCGAGGGGTACCAGGACTTTGTGCGTCGAGGATCAAAGGAAGACCTAGGAAGGAGACAAAGAGAAACACGGAACCGGAGACCTTCATATCTTAATGCTCTTCGTGGTAAGCAAAAATTATCCGACTCTTGTTTTAATCTAAAATTTGTCAATGGTAGGTTGCATGTCCCGAATACCTTAGCTCAGCATGTGGCTATGGAGGGTAGAAAATCTCTGGTGGTTAAATTTATGGGGGTGAGGCCGGACTTGGAAGTCATAAGGAGATGGGTCATCCAAAAATGGCAGCCAAGGGCCGGTATGATGATTAAAGCTTTATCCAAGAGTTTTCTTTTGGTGACATTTCAATGTGAACAGGACATGGAAAGGACTCTCCAAGGAGGTCCTTGGTTTTTTTTGAAAAGGGGCTTGTATCCGAAGCGTTGGTCCCCCGATTTCAACCCCCAAACTCAGGAGCTAGATTTGGCTCCTATTTGGGTTAAGATTTCGGGATTACCTTTTCTTTTCTAGAATGAACAAATCTTGGTTGGGATAGCTATAGAGATTGGAGAACTAATAGCTATTGATCCTGCAACCTTGAGCAAAACAAGACTCCTTTCTACTCGCATGTGTGTGTTGGCGGACCTAAGTAAAGAGCTCCCTAAATCCATTATATTGTCGTCTATGTTTGGCCTTCATACTCAGGTCTTTGAATATGAAAATATGTCTTTTAAGTGTAGTGTTTGCGAGAAGGTAGGGCACCAGGGTATCCACTGCATTTCCAAGAACTAGCCCCCACTCCAAAATACTGCTTCTCAAACCCAGAATAATATCCCTCCCCCGTAGATCTCCATTCCTACCCAACATGGGCCTCAAGGACGTGGAGCTCAAAATCCGAATATCAGAGACCCTGTTCGCCCTATTGTAAGCAAGAGGCAACGTTATAAGCCTCCTTCCAAAAATATCTATGCCCTAAAACCCTCTCATAGGGGAGCTGGTCCCTTTGATGGGAACCCTCAAGCTCAACTTGCTCCTAAGATGATACAACAAGCCTCAGAGCCAAATCACAAAGGAAAGAACCCCATAGATCAATGCCCTGGGGCAAGTAAGTTTGATTAGGTAATACGGGAGGCCTATGGAGGCTCGGTGGAAGTGGTCCCATGTACTACAGAGGAATTTATGGGAAGAAATTCCTAGGAGATCAACATCCCAGTGGAGAACAGTTTTGATGCATTAAATCATCTGAAGGGATATCAGATGGATAGGCAAGAAGTGGAATCTGAGGTAGAGGAGACTCAAGAGAAGGATTTAGAGGAGAAAAATCAGAGGAAGGAGCAAGAAACTAATAATACAGGCAAGGATACTCAGGAGGAAGAGGTGAACCACCAAGATCAGTGTGACCCCAAAGCAAGGAAAAAATAATCTACTAATCAAGAAGCTAAGAGCACGGAATCATCTCCACTATCGGAAAGACCAGTTAACTCTGGAAAGCCAGATTGTTACCCCAAAGACCAAGACTAACCTATCCAAGATGGTTACTAGAAGCCAAGTGAATCCCAAGGAACCCCAGCTTAGAGTGGATGTATGGGGATATGGTTTGGTAGGAAGAGGGAAACCTAGCAATGTTGCCTTAAGGCAAAAAGAAGTAGAGCGAGGAGTGGTTGATGGAACTAAAGAAGTATTGCTCTTTGGGGTGAAGGCTTGAGGATCCAAAGCCCATAAATGAAGATTCTTTCATGGAATATTCATAGGAGTAATCCTACAAAAATAAGAGCTTTGTATGCTCTTAGACAAGAACACAAACCGGATATGATTTTACTGCAAGAAACTAAAATGGAGGAGAGTAGAGTTATTCCTTTTAAGAATAGGACTTGGCAAGAAGCTAAAGTAGTAGGCCAAGAGGCCACTAGAATAGCGAGGAGGGTTTTTGGTTATGTGGAACAAGAATGTGATTGATAGTAGAGTGATTCCGATGTCTAGTTGGTTTATTTGTCTCTTATGTGTGGATAAAACCACACAGGAAGAGTGGATCTTAATGAATGTATATGCTCCAGTTAGACAGGGAATGAGAAGGGTTCTTTGGATTCAGCTAGTTGAATTAAGGGAGACGGTCCCAAACTACCCTTGGATTGTGGCAGGGGATTTCAATTGCTACCTTAATCTTGCAGATAAATTGGGGGGCTCTCAAAGAATAACTGCTAATATCTACAAGTTTAGAGATTTTGTTGAGCAACATGAGCTGATAGATGTGGACCTGCATAGATTCTCCTATACATGGTCTAACAAAATATTGAAGGAAAACCAAATTCAGATCAGATTATATAGGTTTCTTATTTCTCAAGAATGCCTAGAGAGGTTTGGGGACTCTTCATTAACGACACTCCCAATAATCATGTCTGATCACAACCTAATTCTATGGGAAACAGGGGAGGACTCTAAGAAAAGATACATCAGACCCTTTCAATTCGAACTTATGTGGTTCCAACATCAGGATCTCAAGGATCTAGTTGCCCAATGGTGGGACAAAAAGTATAATGGTTCGAAACCGGCCCAAGTGGCATGTAAACTAAGGAATGTGAAGGCTAACATTAGAGAGTGGAACAAAACTTCCTTTGGCAATATTTTTGTTAAAAAGGCAAAACTAAAAGACAAGATCAATGAACTACAAGAGAAGCTGAAGTCAGAGCAGCTTACAAAGGATCTGAGAAACTAGGAGAGAGATCTGTTAGCCAAATACCACACAATGCTAGGATTTGAAGAAACCTTTTGGAGGCAAAAATCCAGACTGCGTTGGTTAAAGGAGGGTGACAGAAATACAAAGTTCTTCCATGTCTCTACTCTTCACCACAGGAGTACTAACAAAATTAAGGATATCAAGCTGTCCGATGGGTCTAATACCAAATATATGGAAGACATAAGGAGGGAAGCGGTTGAGTACTTTAAATCGTTGCTAGAAGATGTAAATCCGACTATTGAAGAAGAGGACTCTCTGTTTGCAGCCATTCCACCCCTCAGTAGTCGAGAATATTAATGGATTCTTACTTAGTCCTTTCACAAAGGAGGAAATCAATAAGGTGGTTTTTGACATGGATGGTAACGGCCTCCCGAGGACCAGATGGCTTCCCCGCAGCTTTCTTCCAGAAGTTTTGGGATATCCTAGGCAATGATGTAGTGGAAGCTATAATTGAGGCTCAAAAGGACATGGAATCCCAGAAGGAGTTAATGCTACATTTTTAGTCCTCATCCCTAAACTAGTGGGAGCAATGGAATTTTCCGGTTTTTGTCCTATCGGTTTATGTAACACTTTGATGAAGATTCTCACAAAAATAATCGCCAATAGGGTCGAAGGTTATCCTTCCTTTCATCATTGATATGAACCAAGGAGGCTTTGTGAAAGGGCGACAAATACTTGATGGTATCATCACAATTCATGAGGTTATTCATTCAATGGTGGCTAGTAAGGAAGCGGGTATGTTACTAAATCTTGATATGAATAAAGCCTATGACCGGGTCTCATGGCGGTTCCTCACCAATATTTTGGGTAAGTTTGGTTTCTGTCCCCAATGGATTAAGTTGATTTTTAGTTGTATCTCTACTACAAGATTTTTTGTCATGGTGAATGGGTCACCCTATGGTTACTTTAAGAGTGAAAGGGGGTTGCAACAAGGAGATCCTTTGTCTCCATACTTGTTTATTATTTTAGCGAAAGCATTGGGTAGGAACATTTCAGCAGTGGTGGCAGATGGTCAATTGGAAGGTTTCAAACCAGCCTCAAAAGCAGAGCCAGTGTCTCACCAACAATTTATGGATGATACAATCATTGTGTCCAAAGCCTCGGTGCCTCAGTCTAGGAAGCTAAAGAGAATTCTAACCAAGTATGAGATAGAAGCTAGACAATACATAAACTATAAGAAGAGTAGCATCTATTTCTTTAACATGTCTGGTGGGAGGGAGGAAATAATAGCTAACCTCTTCGGTTGTGGAAAGGAGCTTCTACTAGCAACTTATCTAGGAATGCCTATGTTCGAAGGAAGAATGAAGGCTACATTGTGGAACTCAATCATTGATAGGATCTCCAAAAAGTTAGCAGGGTGGAAGGGCAGCCTTCTTAGCTTCGCGAGGAAAAGCCTTATTAGTTCAAACTACTTTATAGAGCATTCCAATTTACTGCATGTCTCTATTTAGAATGCCTACAAAGGTCCGAGCTACATTGGAGCAAATTCAACGCAACTTCTTGTGGTCAGGTTCAGAGGAGAGAAAGAGAATTTCATTGGTAGCATGGAATCAGGTGTGTGCAAGCAAGGATCAAGAGGGCCTGGGGCTAAAGAGAATGAAAGAAATGAATCAAGCTTTGATTGGAAAATAGGTATGGAGATTTATCAATAATGATCAATTGGGATGGGTAAAACTTCTTAAGGCAAAATATATCCGAAATAATCAGGACTTCCTGAAAGCTGATAATCTTCCTAGAGGATCCTATTTTTGGAATTGTTTGCTCGAATGTCGGGAGGTAGTCAGGAAAGGCATCAGATGGAGAATTGGTAATGGAATACAAGTGGACTTTTGGCAAGACCCGTGGTTGGAAGAGGCCCCTCTGAAAGATAACTTAGACCTTCAGGTCCTCCAACATAAACTTTCGGAGGAAATGGGAGGAAAAATAGGGGATTTTATTGCTGTAGCACAGGAAACTTCCTCTTGGAAGAAAATCACAGTTCTTAATCTATCATAGCAAGAGAAGGTGGCCCTAACCAAACTCAATGATGCTTTAAGGGTGTTCCCAATCATTCCTGGGGAAGGAAGAGACAAGGTTATTTGGGGAAAAACTACAAGTGGGATCTATTCAGTAAAAACTGCCTATAAGTTAATCCACTCAGGATTCAATGGCTAGACTTCAACTTCTATTATTTGGTTAAATAATTTAACCCCAAAAATAGCTTTCTTCTTTTGGTTGGCAGTTCAAAATAAGATTTTGACAACAGATAATCTGCAAAGGAGAGGTTTCAAATTCATCAATCGATGTATCTTGTGTGAGAAAGCGATAGAATTTGTAAGTCATATATTTCTAACTTGTGAATTTTCTTGTACAATCTTCCAAATGATCTCGTCCAAATTTCATATAGATTGGGTCTGTCCAAATAGCATGTCCGACTTCTACATACGGTGGGCTTCCCCCTTCCGAGAGAAACTTTTGACTTGGCTCGGAAGCTCGGTTTACCCCATTTTTTATGGGGGATATGGAATGAGAGAAATAAGAGAGTATTTAAAGGACGTAAGAAAGATCCGAGGTTATGTGGTAATAAAATAATTAGAGCTTTGAAAGAAAACTGGAAAACTTTCTTCTTAAAAAATGAGACCATGTCTCCAAGGGAAAGGAGGATTTTTCAGAACTGGGGAGAGGAACTTCTAGACCTAAGCATTACAACCAACCCACGAGATGGTGTCAAGTGGATACCCCCCACACAAAAGTGGGTTAAGTTTAATTTTGACGGAGCCGCCAAAGGAAATCCGAGGGTTGCAGGAGCGAGGAGGAGTTACGAGAAATGAGGAAGGAAAAGTGGTCCTTGCCTTTCTCGAGCCTTTGGGAACTCAAACAAATCATTTTGCGAAGCCCGAGCCTACATGCAAGCAATGAGAATTTCCGGACTTGAGGGTTATAAGGAAGTTATCTTTGAGGGGGATTCAGCTTAATATAATCAAGGCAATTAAGGAGGATAAATACCCCGACTAGACCATCTTGGAGCTTATCCTAGAAGCAAATATTCATAAATCTCATTTGGTTAATGCCCGAATCCAACACACCTTCAAAGAAGGGAACCAGGCGACGAATCTAATGGCAAATATTGTAGTTTCTATTGGGGAGATGCAAATTTGGAAGGATAACTTCCCTCAAGAACTATTGGTGTTGGCTTCTAGAGAAGAGCTAAGATCAAACTCGTTAGAGCATCAAGAGATCAGAGGGGTTGATGATGAGTAATCCGATAGATGGAATTAGGCAAAAAAGGCATCCCATTTGTTGGGGCACGGGAGGTGACAAGTGTACAATACAACAACCTAGTGGTATTAGTAAGTGCTAGGTGTTGTTTGGTTTTTGTTTTATCCTGAATAGTCAAGCGACAAGTATAGGACTGTGGACTCTAAGTATGGCTTAATGTGGGTCTTAGAAATATCCATTTTGTATTTTGATTATACGGGCTTGATGCTAGAACCATCCCATTTTGACTATGTAAAAGGTTTGTGGACCTTATAACCACCTCTACCTTATACCAAAAAAAATATGTTTATTATTATAATATTTAAGAAAACTTTATTTAATATGTTTACTACTATAATATTTAAAAAACTTTTCAAACAAGCCATATACACAAGATTATCATATTATTATAATACTCATTCTATGGTGTACTTATTTTTTTCTTTTTCGCATGGAATATTTGATCGGTTTATCTCAATTAAATTTAAGTTTCTATAACTAATAATTTAATATTACTCAGGTGTTGTAGGTGAGTTTGAGAGGAGAGGGCAATCCTCCAAAGGAGGTCCTAGGTTCAAATCTCCACCCTACCAAAAAGTTGAATTGGGTATCCAAAATCTAATTGATAATGTTGATACGAGTAGGGTTGGATGCGACGGTGTACATCATCACAAGAGTAAAAAACATCACCATATCACCAGAAGAGCATACAACGAGGATACCATTAGGGTCGAGGCCAAGAAAATTATGACCAACATCCACACAAAGATGCTCAACTGATGATAGTCAGATAAAAAGGTTAGGGGACTTGTGAATATCACCAATTAATATGGCCCATCCAATCAAGCATAAAATAAAAAATCTAGCAAAGAGTCAATAGAGTGAACTCCCATACCAAGCCTTACATATAACCAACAACTAACCATGATAATCGAAAATAAGAGATTCAAGGTCTTGGGGGAAATTATCCAACTAGACCCTCATGCCTTGTTGAGAAAGATCCAAGTTGGCCATATAATCTGCCACCTTATTGCCTTCTCGATAAATATGTTGAACTTTGAACTCCTCTCTTGATTTCAGAATTCTAAACACCTCTGCTAGAATATTTGAAATGCTCCAATGAAGCTTGCTACTAGAATTGGCAATATTTACTATATTTAAAGAGTCCTCTTCTACAATGATTTTCTTATATTTAATTGCTAAGAAAAAACTAAAAAAATCCATAGTTGCACTATTCGAACAAAAGTATGTAAGATCATTTAGTTTGTGCGGTTTCATAAAATTTACATGTTAATGTTAGGAATATAACAAGTGTCTCAATATACGTTTTTTAGCTAATAATTTATAAGGACTATTAAAAGGTAGCAGTTAGGATTTAAATGATTAAACTAAATAATGTTGTGTGTGGTTTCTATGGAACATTGTGTAGTTAGAGTTTTAGGTTTTCTTTGAAAAGAAGAAGGTTCAAACCACCATGAAACATGGTATATGTGACTTTGTGTAAAAAAATAAATAATACACCGTAGGTCTCCCCATGAAATAACCCTCCGTTGTATTAAATTAGGTACCAAGAGTAAAGAGTTGGGATTGAATTAGACATGGTATTGATGCTTGACTAAAGCCTTATCTTCTTAACTTTAACTTTATTTAATATGTTTATTATTATAATATTTAAAAAAACTTTTCAAGCAAGCCATACACACATAATTATCATATTATTATAATACTACCATATGATCACAATGTACTAAAAGTGAGACTCATATAAATGTCATATAACCAATTGAAAAAAATCATATTTGCTAGAAAACAAGGGGTTGTACTCAGGTCCCCCACCCTTCACAAGTCACAACTCTCTCCTTTAGAGCTTGAGAGTTTACAAACAAATTCAATCCTCATATCAATTGAGATGAAATAGCTAGATACCTACATCATTTTCATTAAATGTCTAAAATCTTGATTTTTATTTTCTAGATACTCTTCAAATTTTTGTATAAATACAAAATTTTAGAATTCAACATCCTTCTTGACATTTTTTTATAGTGGCCTTCACAATACCAAAACTTCACCTCGATTATCTATGCATCACATCTTAGTAGAGTAATATTTCTAAAACATCACACTATCATTGTCCACTTTATCATATTTGGATTGCTAGTTTCCTTCCTCAAGTATAAGTGCAACCACAAAAATTATAATGAATAATTTATATGAAAACACATTATTGTTATAAAATAAAACAAATATTACCAATGAAAAACATTAAAGTAAATCTTAATCGTTATTTGATTCGGGTAGTCAACATTTTCTTGTCAACTTCAACTAAACTTACTACTTCCTCTAACCATGGAAAATAGAATTTAACTTCACAATTCTTAATTAAAACCCCTTTATTGGTTAGCCAATCTACACATTTGTTTCCTTCCCTTAACGCATGTGTAAACTTGATTTATTCAAACTCTATAGCAAGGTCTTAAATTTCTATAATTATCTCTTGTATGTTCCATAAAGCATTTGCTTTCCTTAAAATTGTATTTGTTACTATGAGTGAATCACTTTTAATCCATACTTTGTTCCATTTTATTTTTTTGTATATTTTTAACCAAGATTCGAACCCTAGGCAACCCCAAGATTCCATGTAGTGGTTTATAAAGAGCAACCTAAGATTTGCTTGATAGTAGAAAAGAACTCTGGATGTAACCTATTCCCCTTAAGGTTATAAGGACAGCCCCAAGATTCAACCCATGTATGTTACCACTAAAAATGCTTTGGATACTCGTTCTATGGTGTATTTTATCTCCAATTTTAAAAGGTCTGAACGCTTCTTGGTAGGAGCAACTTTATGTTACCACTAAAAATGCTTTGGATACTCGTTCTATGGTGTATTTTATCTGCAATTTTAAAAGGTCTGAACAATTATATCGCTTCTTGGTAGGAGCAACTTTATACCTTATTGTGTGGATGTGAGGAATATTTATAGGGACTTGAATTGAATTGAAACATTGCATGTCTCTCACTCCTTTTGTTTTGTTTAACAATGGATCGAATTGATAGGTCGGGTTATCATTCGTCATGGGAGAGAGTACAATTTATTGGCTATTACATGATGCAAACATTATGTATTGGGTGGTCGTCGGTGGATAGGCAAACATTCTCACCAACTCAACTGAGAAAGGAGAATGAAAACTAACAAGCCGTCAAACAAACACTTACGGTGTGTGTCCACTTGGCAGCCGGATATTCTTTAAGTATCAAAATCGTTATGACCGGTAAAAGCTGTTTTTTTGTTTTTTCATTACTTTGACCGCAAGATATTTGAATTAGCCGTTGGCCGTAAAACAATATGCAGGGGCTCCAATTTTCACCAAGATATTTGAATTAGCCGTTGGCCGTAAAACAATATGCAGAGGCTCCAATTTTCATCAAGATATTTGAATTAGCCGTTGGCCGTAAAACAAAATGCAGAGGCTCCAAATCAGCCCGCCCGCCATGGGAGACAAAACAGCGAGGTGGTGCCTGAGGGGTTCCATCACAGACACAGCATCGTATCTCCGGTAGGGAAGTAGATCTTTGGATACATGTCACCCGAGTACGTGGAGTCTGATCTGATCGGGCCACAGCCAGATCTACGAGAAGATTGGGGTCTGGGTCTGAATCGAAGACACACAGGGAGTCCGTCGAAATTCTCCGAAATCGATAAATCTGCAGGCCGGGGTTGCGCAGCGTAGGCTACGGGAGGCGACATGAGGAACGATGCGCACGCTCAGACTCTTGCTGTTGCTTCTGTTATGGAGTTTTCTGTATGCAAAGGTAAGGTTAACCTCCTCTATTTATTCTCCAACTCTGTATGTTTGAATTTAAAAAGTAAAAAGTAGATTTTAAGTTGTGCCAGTGCCGCCCCTCACGCGTTTCCCTTCCTTCTTAGATTGGTTGGCGCTGTCTGCTGTCTGCATTCTTTTCTAATGTTAAGTTGTCCCTGAGAAGCTATCCCCTCACTTCCTTTCCTTCCAAGGATGCTCAACCACTATCATACCATTACCATTACCATTACTATCATACTATCCCCTCACTTCCTACTAACTTTAACTTTGATAAAGGAGGTAAAATATTAGAGAAAATCCTTAACATCTATTCTGCACCTTCACCTGTTAACTTTAATTTTGATAAAGGAGGTAAAATATTAGAGAAAATCCTTATAAAAAGGTTAACCTCTATTATTCTCCACCTCTGTGTTTCAATATTTTAAAAACATATTTTGTTTAAATGCGTCTACACTAGAAACCTCTCCCTCTCCCTCTCCCTCTCGGGAATCGTAATACAAAATTTCTGCGACTGTCATCAACTTCTTATGACATTTGACTTCACGGTGTGATGTACAAAATTGTTTTAATAATTCAAATTAGCATTTAGTATAGTGGACCTAGGTGGAAAGATTGTCACGATGAGGACTTCACTACAACCTTGCTTCCTGAAGCCGTGCAAATTTTAAGTGTACCCCCTTACAATATATAAAATATTTTAATTTATTTTATTACCAACAAAATTGAGGGGTTCCACTAAAATAGTCACTGAATGGATCTCTCTTCTCCAGCCGTACATTCAGATTTACCAACACTCTGAAAACATAGAAAGGTAAATCCCTCATTTAGTGTTTACAGACACGAAAATCAAACGAGATGTTATTGCAATAATGACAATGTGAAAACTAAACATTTTTGGTCCATTCAATTTCCCTATGCTTTTTTGTCCTTTTGTCAAACAGCAGTATTTATTCCTGAATTCCGGCCTGAATTTTTTTTTATAGTGGAAGGATTTCAATGTTTGTGCTAGTTTGAATAAATTCTATTGAGAGCCAGCTAGATCGTACTTGAAACACGTTGCTACCCACTATTAATATTTCAATACTGTGCTCGCAAAAGTTATGTGTTGTCACGACCTTCAATTAGTACAAAATACGGATTGTTATCAACATTTTCAATATTTATATTTCATGTCTTTTAGCCTTTAATAAATGTTTTCTTATAGTTTTTATTTGTCTAGGAAACAATTCTCCTCAGCAGAATTCAATGTTTTCTTATATTTTTATTTGTCTCCCCCTCACTAGAAAATATGAAAAAGCATTCGGTTACGATTAAAAACAAAAATATAACTCCTCTTCTACACTATACTTACGTAGGTCTAAATTCTTGCTTTACATCCGTGATACTTCAGTAGGTCTAAATCCTTGCTTTACATCCGTACTTTTACTTAAATAGTGTTAAATGCTGTAAAACAATGAAACTTTGAGTAGTCTCCACAAAGACATAAATGATCTTCTCCATTCGTGGAGATCTCACCTTGACTATCGTGGAGTCCACCAGCACTTAAAAATAATAATAGCTTTAGTTTTATATGTTTCATGTTTTTTTTTTAATATATGTGTATATATAACAGTTTCCAGATGAAAGGTTAGAGTTATACCATTACTATGACTCACATACATATTGTATTTCTCTTCTTATAATATAATTTGTTTTAATTGTTTTTAATTAATTTTTTTTATTTTTAAAATTGGTTGGTAGATTAATTTTGGAGTTGTTTAGGATTTATATTTTGTCAATTTGCGCTCTTAGTTGTGATTTAGTGATTACCATTTTATAATATTTTAAGTTTAGTCCAATCATCTATCATATTGAGTTTTCATTCTTCTTTGTTTTTTTATCTATTGTACTCTATTTTAAAAATTTATATTTTCTTTGTATTTCATGCAAAAAAATGATATTTTTCGTATTTTAATTGTTTATTTTTAATTTAATATTTATTTATATCCAGCTCAAGATTAAGAACCGTCAACTTAGCAAACACTCATTTTTTTACATTTGCGAGTAATAGGTTGTGTAAGATGGATTCGAGTAAAATAATTTATTTAATATATAGTTATTTTCTTTATATAATCTATTTTTTAAAACTTTATTCATAGTTTTAAAGTCTTCATTTTTAAAAGCAAATATTTTGTGAGTTTAAAATTTTTTATATAGAAGGATATAATCGTCTAGTATATAATATATAAATATTTTCTCTTATATAATATATAAATATTTGCGTTCAACTAGGGGAAGTACTTGGGCCAACATCTCTGCCTTAAAACTCATTGTGAGGAGTACCCTAGATTTTTTTTTTTTTAAATCTTGATTTATTTTTAGTATTATTATTAAATTATTTATAAAAAATTTGTAGTGTTTAATATTAAGTATTTATTGTATTATTGACATTAATTTTTTTATTTATTTATTATGTGGGATTGATATGGACCCCATTTGTATTATCTTATAACCTCACATTGTATTAGTATATGTATTTGTTAGAACCTCTATCCTAACATCCCATTAATTTGTAATGATGTCATATGTTAATAGTCAATACTGATTAGAGTAGGATTATATATTGTACTACCTTCCCAAGTAGGAGGAATCTTGAATCTTAAATAAAAACTTAATATTTTAACCCTTTGTCTCCTCAAGTGGGTGCGCCCCATGCCCTATGTCTCGTGGAAATTTTTGCATTAGTCTTGGGAAGTTTGGGAAAGCGTGGTATGCAGATACCATAGGTGAAATCATTACTTTGGATGTGATATTTGGTGCTCGTATTTCCTTTGCTAGGCTACCCTATTCTAACAAACTTCTTTAGGAAAAAAGGAAAAAAAGCATGAAGTAATGTAGAAAGTAAATTGCAGAAAAGTAAATCTACCTAGTCTATCTAAGGGTGGCAATGCATCAAATACCTAATAAGACCCTCTCGTGTTGCAAAATGTTGAGTTAACACATACGTAGTGGCTCAAAGTGCACAAGGAACATAGGTGCCCCCAAGATTATACGATAAAATAGAACACTTACACTAGAACCATGACAAGGATTTCATCATTATTAATAAATTCTTATTAATACAAATTTCAAGTTACATACATGCAAAGGAAAGAGGTTCAAAAACTCCTTGATCAACTACACAAGGCTTGAGTTGGGCCAAGAAACAGGAGAGAAAAAATAAAGTACCCCTTAGGAGGACGGGTAGATTTTTAATAAATTATAATTAGAAGAATAATATATATTTATAGATAATACCTGAGGTCCTTTTGCCTCAAATATTCAAAATGCCCCCTTTCAACATTCTTTCTTACAATACTTTTGCATTAATGACATATAATCTCAAGGCTTCAAAATGTGGAGTCACTTGAGATTTATTGCTTACAATACTTTTACATTAATGATGTATAATCTCAGGGCTTCATAATCTATAGTTGGTTGAGATGGTCTTCGCTCATGATAGAGACCTGCTAAAGGGATCTTCTACCATTAATGAGCTCAAATTTGTAACAACATCTCTAGAGAACTCATAATAGTGTCTTAGATGTTATACCTTCTCATGGAAAAAAGACCACCCATTCGGGAACTGTACGCCCCCATATAATATGTTAGACCTATGCTTCTTATGCATTCCTTGGCCTCATTGACACTCTTCATGATAATTTCTCCTTTCTATTTCATCTCGTTATTTTGGTTACTACCACTAATTGGATGATTGATTATTTGATTTGGTCAGGCATCCCTAACCTAAACTTCTCTTTCGAAAACGACCACATGCTATGCTACAATGCCTTGGAATTTTATTGAAACTCTAGTTATGCTTTCTTATTGTGAGCCTTCACCATGTGGGTTTGACTATTAGGTTTTTGTGCCTACATTTGTTGCAATCTTCTTTAAGGGGGGTTTATTCTGTTCCACTTGGACTTCACCCTAACCTAGGATATTTTGGGCTCCTACTGGAACCAACCTTCAAAAAGAGATCAATTGGCCTTATTCCACCCAAGTGGAGTGAGAACTCACTATAGTCTTGGTGACTTACGGGGATCCACATTATCCTTTGGGTATAGAGTCAAAAATGGGGGAAATCCTTATTTTTGTGAAATTGAAAATTTATTTAAGGCCCACTTATTCTTGAAATATGCAAGGATATTGGGTTGTGTTATTTTTTTTTATTCCTCTTCCTAGAACAATGTTTTCCTTCTAGTTGTTATTCCATTTGCCTTATTTTTGGTGTTGTACTAATTCTTCTATATTGTCCATTTAGGTATTTACCTTGGATAATTAGTATGCCTCTCAACATAAAGACCCGAAGGTTATCTCTACTTTAGCGCTATGATCGGGTTGACAAATTCTTGGGACCAAGGGAAACAAATATTCTATAGAAGCTTGGCCATCACTCCCATAGATTACATGTTCCTATCAGTTTTGGTGGTCCTTCGCATAGTCATCCCATGCTCCTCCTTCCTCCATTGTTCCTGAATTTTATAAAAAGTTGCAAAGCCAATCATTTATGGAGAAAAGATCAATTTTCACACCCACTCACTAGGATGATGAATTGGTGACCATTTTTAAAGAAGGTACCTTATCAAAGATATGAGACTCAGTGTTAGCTAAGAGGTCCCTTTGACGAGTCTAAGCTTCGCTAACATTGAAAATATTATGAGTCACTTTCTAACTTGGATTGGTGGATTAGCTTATTTCTGCATTGCAAGGATGTACCTTTCAGAACCTTCCCTTATTGATATTTTGAGCATCTTTGCATCATCGACTACATGGAACATAAAAGGGGCTCCTAGTCTTCTCATCTTGTCTTGCTCCAAAGCTTTCTTCCTCTTGTGGTATGGAGGTGCAACCAGATAGGAAGGTAAATATTATACTAGAAAGGTCACTCTATCAAACAACGAATGAGATGCCTAGATAAGGTCATCCTTTTATAGGCTCATCCAATTTCTCACTTTCTCACTTGGATTGGTGGATTAGCTTAGTTATGCATTTCAAGGATGTGCCTTTTGAAACCTTCCCTTATCGGTATTTTGAGCATCTTTGCATCATCCACTACATGGAGCATAAAAGGGGTTCCTAGTCTTCTCATCTTGTCTTGCTCCAAAGCTTTCTTCCTCTTGTGGTATGGTGGTGCAACCAGATAGAAAGGTAAATATTTTGCTAGAAAGTTCACTCTATCAAAAAGTGAATGAGATGCCTAGAAAAGATCACCCATATCTAATTGAATAATTACCAAACCCTAATTAAAAAAAAAAATCCCTATCTTCATACCCCTCACTTCATACCCCTATCTTCATAATAAATTAAGGGTTTAGGGTTTGGGATTTAGGATTTAGATTTTAGGGTTTAGGATTTAGGGTTTAATTACCCCTATCTTCATTAATACTTACAAAAACTACTTCTTTAATCAATTAAGGTCCCAAAACCTTATCTAATAGAATACTTACCAAACACTAATTTTAAAAAAATACCCTTATCCTCATACCCCTATCCTCAGACCCCTCACTTCATACCCCTATCTTCATACCCTATATTCATACCCTATCTTCATACCCCTCACTTCATACCCCTATCTTCATAGCCCTATCTCCATACCTCTCACTTCATACCCCTATCTTCATACCCCTCACTTCATACCCCTATCTTCATACCCTTCACTTCATACCCCTATCTTCATAATCAATTAAGGGTTTAGGGTTTACTAGTTGGGGTTTAGGGTTTAGGGTTTAATTACCCCTAACTTCATGAATACTTACAAAAACCACATATTTAATGAATTAAGGTCCTAAACCCCAATATAATTGAATACTTACTGTTAGCGTACTATTATGTTCCTGGCTATATTACGTTATTTAGTTTTATTTAGTTCTGGTTACGCCAGCCGGAGCTATTTTCAACCATTGTAAATTGTATTTATTTCGCTACTGAATAATGAAAAACTAATGCTTGTTTCATTTCATGGCATCAGAGCTATTTTGATTCTCTGGGCGAGGTGCAGCGGAGAAATTTTTTTTGGCTATTCCTTGCATTTCACATTCTTTATGGCAACATAAATCTTTATAAGATAAGTCTCATTATGGAAAATATGAAAAAGTAGAAGATATTGATGAAGATGAGAGTGTTAGTGGAAACATGAAAAGGAGAGGAAGACCATCAAAGCATGAACAAAGAGAAATAGAAACTCAAAGGGATATTGATTTATTAAGCCAAATAGAAATATCATAGGTGTTAACAAGAAGTGGTGTTAAGCCCACTAAAATAAAAAAGTGATGATGATGAAAATGATACCATCGAATATTAGGGGTATGAATAAAATCCATAAAAAAGAGTTGCTAAGGAATTAATAGGTTGTTATAGTCCTAAGGTTATTTAATAAAATAAATAAAATTAAGTAGTGAAGAATGTAAAGATGATTTTAAAAATATTTGGAATATGAGTGATTGTCTAGTAGTTTTTTCTATAGGAGCCTCATGCAATATTGTAACAATATAGGACAAATGCAAATGGGATGGGTAATTGTTAGAAGAAAAAAGTAAATGGGTTTCTAGACTATTTTGTAGGAAAGGAAAAACATAGTAGTTAGGTTTATAAATGTATATGACCCAACTATATATACTTTTGAAATATGTTAGAAGGACTTCAACATACTTTTATCAAACACAATGAATGATTCATTGTAATATATAGATTATTGGGGGTGATTTCAACATTGTTTTATCTCCTTTGGGAATGAAGAGTGGTATTCTAGGATGATCTAAATCAATGTCATATTTTGCTTCATTTTTCAATTCAAATAGACTTTAGTATGCAAGTGGTTCAAGTTTTAAATATGAATGGGATAATAGATGCATTGGGGAAACTCTAGAAATTGAATCCAACCTCAAAAATTTACAAAAAGTAGTAGAAACCAATGGAATGTATTATTATTATTATATGAGAGGAAAACAAGTACTTTTAAATTATCATATTGCATTGAAAAAGGAATCTTATTGGTTCCAAAAATGTAAGGAGAAGTGGCTCAAGAAAGGATATAGAAATACAAAAAAAAACATGTTATAATACAAATATTTTTTTCTTTTTATTACATCAAAAAAATTTAACTCTAGTTGGAAGAAATATTGAGGAAGAAGAATATATAAGAAAGGAAGCAATTAATTATTTTAAACTAGGCAAGATAAGGAGCCATAGTATAAGCTTGTGCACAATATTACATCAATTATCACACAAGGACAAAAGAAAATTTTGATGAAGATATCTATGGAGGAGCTACATGAAGCTTTTTTCTCTTTCCATCCTAACAAGGCACCTAGCCAAGAAATGCGAGATAAAATATTTTGATAATTTTTGTCCAATAAGCCTTTATAATATGATTTATAAAATTATTTAAAAATTATGCCAAACAAGTTGAAATGTATTCTATATTTTGTTATCTCATAGGAACAATATGGCCATAAAAAGTTGGACAGTCTACCCGGATTCGTGGCGGCTACCGATTCCACCATGTAAATTCAAAAAAAAAAAAAAAATAGGAACAATATGGTTTTGTTCGTCGTAAAAAATTCTTGATGGTATAAATATTACATAGGAGGCCATACGTTCTCTTCATTCCATAAAAAATCAAGTATGCTTAAAAAATTAGATATGAAAAAAGCACATGATAGGGTTTCCTAAAGTTTTCATGTACATGATATTCTCAAAAGGTTTGGTTTTGATTATAGTGGTATGAATTGACTAAATATTGTTATAGCATTGTAAAATATTCTATTTTGATCAATGGTTCTCCTCTTGATTACTTTAAGTCACCTTGTGGACTTTGCCAAGGTGATCTACTATCTCCTTATCTATTCATTATTCTTGTGGATGCATTAAAGAGAGATTTCTCCAAGGCAAAAATGGAAGAAAAAATAAAAGGTATTCAAGTTGCAAAAAATGGTCTCTTTGAATCTCATCTCCAATTCATTTATAACACTTTTTTGGACCATCTCTTGGTTGACGAGGCCATGGAGTTTGAATTAATACTATAATTATATGAGAAGGCTAGTGGACAATTGATTAGTACTAGAAAATACTAGATTGTTTTCATTATAAGTACCATATTTTTACAATGAATTATTGTGAATATTTTAAGGTTTAAAATTGAAAAAATTATATTAACCTACTTGAGTGTTCCTTTGTCTCATGCAGAAAATAACAATGACCTTCAAATATCTTGTTTGGATAGAATGAAAGCTTGTTTGGTAGGTTGGAAAGGCAAGTTCTTAAGCATGATAGGAAGGTTACAACTCATACAGACTACATTACAATCCATCCCTATCTATATGATGTCACTTTCAAGATTGCCAATAGGTATAACATCAAACATTGATAAAATTTAAAGAGAACCTTTGAAAAGGATGAAAGAAAAAAATTTGGTTTCCTCTTTGTAAGTGGGATAGGTTCTATAAAGGAAAGGATATTGGAGAAATAGGCTTGTTGAGTTATAGACTTATGAGTTTGGCATCAGGGATAAAGCTTGGGTGGAGACTATTTAGAGATCAAGGAAAGAATTGGGAAAAAGAAATTATTTCAAAAATATATAGGTTCCATTGATGTAATGAAGTTATCAAGGAAAATAACCCTACCTAAAGGATCATCAATATGGAACTTCATATCAAATATTCTATGATTGATTAAAAAAATACATATTAGATGGTTAGTCAATGAGGGGAATTATATAAATATTTGGTTTGATACTCGACTAAAGCCTTATCTTCTTAAATTTAACTTTATTTAATATGTTTATTATTATAATATTTAAAGAAACCTTATTTAATATTTTTACTATTATAATATTTAAAAAAAATTCAAGAAATCCATACACACATAATTATCTTATTATTATAACACTCCTTCTATGGTGTATTTACTTTTGTTTTTTCTTTCTGATGGGATATGTGATCGGTTTCTATGAATTAGATTTAGGTTTCTATAACTAGAAATTTTTATATTTTTAATTTTATAATATTTAAAAAAAACTTTGCCTTTAGGCTTTTATTATAAAATTACTCACCTTTAGTTTTTTATAAAAAATGACAAATACATTTCATGAACACAAGTTTTTTTTTTTTATTTGGTAAATGAAGGGGTTTTGAGGTCTCCAAACCTACTACAATAGGCTAAGATATGGCATGAGAATGCACTAAAATATAGCACTAAATAAAAACCAACCAAGGGGTAGGAATAATAGGCCACCCTCAACAAGGTAAAATAGATAGAGCCCCATACAAACAACATACCATAAAAGTTGGGTAACAACAACTAAAGGAACCAGGCCTCTCTCAGTAAAACAAAACAAAGAGGGCCCCATACAACCAACATAAAATATAAGCTGATATCAAATGCTAAAAGAATATTATAGCAGAGCTAGTTCAGGGTTGCTATATCCATCTGCTTACTAACCATGTCCCATATCTCGTTGACAAAGGAAACCACAACCTGTAATGTACCTAGAAGAGTAGAGTGTTTTTCCTCTAGTATAGATAAACACATCACCACATCATCACAAGAGTAAAAAACATCACCATATCACCAGAAGAGCATACAACAAGGATACCATTAGGGCCGAGGCCAAAAAAATTTTGACCAACATCCACACAAAGATTCCCAACTGATGATAGTCAGATAAAAAGGTTAGGGGACTTGTGAATATCACCAATTAAGATGGCCCATCCAGTCAAGCATAAAATAAAACATATAGCAAAGAGTCCATAGAGTGAACTCCGATACCAAGCCTTATGTATAACCAACAACTAACCGTGATAATCGAAAATAAGAGATTCAAGGTCTTGGGGGAAATTATCCAACCAGACCCTCAGGCCTTGTTGAGAAAGATCCAAGTTGGCCATATAATTTGCCACCTTATTGCCTTCTCGATAAATATGTTGAACTTTGAACTCCTCTCTTGATTTCAGAATTCTAAACACCTCTGCTAGAATATTAGAAATGCTTCAGTGAAGATTGCTACTAGAATTGGCAATATTTACTATATTTAAAGAGTCCTCTTCTACAATGATTTTCTTATATTTAATTGCTATGAAAAAACTAAAAAAATCCATAGCTGCACTATTCGAACAAAAGTATGTAAGATCATTTAGTTTGTGCGGTTTTATAAAATTTACATGTTAATGTTAGGAATATAACAAGTGTCTCAATATATGTTTTTTAGCTAATAATTTATAAGGACTATTAAAAGGTAGCAGTTAGGATTTAAATGATTAAACTAAGTAATGTTGTGTGTGGTTTCTATGGGACATTGTGTGGTTAGATTTTTAGGTTTTCTTTGAAAAGAAGCAGGTTCAAACCACCATGAAACATGGTATATGTGACTTTGTGTAAAAAAATAAATAATACACAGTAGGTCTCCCCATGAAATAACCCTCAGTTGTATTAAATTAGGTACCAAGAGTAAAGAGTTGGGATTGAATTAGACATGGTATTGATGCTTGACTAAAGCCTTATCTTCTTAACTTTAACTTTATTTAATATTTTTATTATTATAATATTTAAAAAAACTTTTCAAGCAAGCCATACACACATAATTATCATATTATTATAATACTACCATATGATCACAATGTACTAAAAGTGAGACTCATATAAATGTCATATAACCAATTGAAAAAAATCATATTTGCTAGAAAACAAGGGGTTGTACTCAGGTCCCCCACCCTTCACAAGTCACAACTCTCTCCTTTAGAGCTTGAGAGTTTACAAACAAATTCAATCCTCATATCAATTGATATGAAATAGCTAGATACCTACATCATTTTCATTAAATGTCTAAAATCTTGATTTTTATTTTCTAGATACTCTTCAAATTTTTGTATAAATACAAAATTTTAGAATCCAACATCCTTCTTGACATTTTTTTATAGTAGCCTTCACAATACCAAAACTTCACCTCGATTATCTATGCATCACATCTTAGTAGAGTAATATTTCTAAAACGTTGCACTATCATTGTCCACTTTATCATATTTGGATTGCTAGTTTCCTTCCTCAAGTATAAGTGCAACCACAAAAATTATAATGAATAATTTATATGAAAACACATTATTGTTATAAAATAAAACAAATATTACCAATGAAAAACTTTAAAGTAAATCTTAATCGTTATTTGATTCAGGTAGTCAACATTTTCTTGTCAACTTCAACTAAACTTACTACTTCCTCTAACCACGGAAAATAGAATTTAACTTCACAATCCTTAATTAAAACCCCTTTATTGGTTAGCCAATCTACACATTTTTTTCCTTCCCTTAACGCATGTGTAAACTTGATTGATTCAAACTCTATAGCAAGGTCTTAAATTTCTATAATTATCTCTTGTATGTTCCATAAAGCATTTGCTTTCCTTAAAATTGTGTATGTTACTATGAGTGAATCACCTTTCATCCATACTTTGTTCCATTTTATTTTTTTGTATATTTTTAACCGTTCCAAAGTTGTCGAAGCTTCAACTTCATTAATTTTCTTAAATACACTATTGTAAGCATGATGAGACAAAATATCTCATCTATTATTTCTAATTATTCCCCCTCATGCTGGTCCTAGATTTCCTTTTGATGCTCCATCAAAATTCAATTTGACCAACTTGCATCTGGTGGTTTCCACTTTCTATTTTTAGCCTTCTTTTTTGTTTCTCCTATACCTAACATCATAATTCCAATTGATGATTTAACTCCATCTATAAGTATCTTTGCTTTTAGATTAGGTATTGGATGAGTTAATAGGGTTGTTTTAGACTCCTCTATAGCTAAACAAATCTTTATTTTATTTACTTCTAAACTACTCTTTTTTAAATATTCTTTTATTCCTTTCTAGACATACAATCCAAAGTATTGTATCTTATTTTGGATATGGAAAATAAAAGCACTATGCTTTGAATGTTCCTTTAAAAGATAGAATTGATGATGAAAGCTACAAGAATATTTTTAAGTTTATTATTAAGAAGGTGATGGAAGTATATTAAGCAAAAGCAGTTGTCTTACAAGTGGAGCACTCTCTCATAGAAAAATATAGAATTCTTCAATTAATCTATCAGAGGACATGTTTGCATTAATTATACATTTTAAGTTGTTCTTAAAGATTAACAAAACATACATTTTTATAAGTTATAGATTTTAAATAGTTCTTAAAGGTTAACATAACACTGTTATAGTCTTTACATATAATTTAAGTTATTTTTAAATTTATGATTGAAAAATAATAAAATGTTCACATTACAAGAAATAATAATTATTATAGTATTATAAAGTGCAAGGACTACTATCATTTTCTACATATATCAAAAAGACATTACTAATAAATAGGTGTCTCTTACTTGCTTGACTTTTTTTACTTCTGTCATTTAACTTTAAAAGCTAAGCAATGTTCTTTAAGTCTTTAGGAAGAATTACCTTTTAAAGAAAAAATAAAACATGTTTTTTAAAGGTTAATAGAACCTTGTTATAGTCTTTGTAAGTGGGATAGGCTCTATAAAGGAAAGAATATGGAAGGAACATGCTTATCGATTTATAGACTTATGAGTTTGGCATGAGGGACAAAGATTGGGTGGAGACTATTTAAAGATCAAGAAAAGAATTGGACAAAAAAATTATTTCAAAAATATATAGGTTCTATTGTTGTAATGAAGTTATCAAGGAAAATAACCCTCCGTAAAGGATCATCAATATGGAACTTCATATCAAATATTTTATAATTGATTAAAAAATTGCATTATGTAAATATTTGGTTTGATGTTTGACTAATACCTTATATTCTTAACTTTAACTTTATTTAATATGTTTATTATTATCACATTCACACATCTTCCAAAAATTTGAACTTGCCTCTCTTAATAAGAGTCCATATTATTGTGGTGTTATATAAGGATAATAGTTAAATAAAAACATGGCCACTATAGCGACTGACAATCGTAGAAGCACATAAGCTGTAGCAACCACCACTGTAGCGACCCATGCACTATAGGGGCGATAAAAAATTTGGCCCTAAAAAAAAATGGCAAATTTTGGAGGCAGACAAGTTGTGACTGATGGAGCGGCAAGGAGGAGGAGCGGGAGGTCTAGGGGAAACAAACCCTAGGTGTGGGGCTTCGGAGGGCAAATCGGCGAGACGCGGCGGTGGGGGCTCTAGTGAGATAGTAGGCCCCCGAGGCGGAGGATGTGGACAAGGAAGTTCTATTGGAATTGGTCCAAGGGCATTGGGTGGATGTGGTTGAAGATATCTCCGAGGGGTACCAGGACTTTGTGCGTCGGGATCAAAGGAAGACCTAGGGAAGGAGACAAAGAGAAACACAGGAAACCGGAGACCTTCATATCTTAATGCTCTTCGTGGTAAGCAAAAATTATCCGACTCTTGTTTTAATCTAAAATTTGTCAATGGTAGGTTGCATGTCCCGAATACCTTAGCTCAGCATGTGGCTATGGAGGGTAGAAAATCTCTGGTGGTTAAATTTATGGGGGTGAGGCCGGACTTGGAAGTCATAAGGAGATGGGTCATCCAAAAATGGCAGCCAAGGGCCGGTATGATGATTAAAGCTTTATCCAAGAGTTTTCTTTTGGTGACATTTCAATGTGAACAGGACATGGAAAGGACTCTCCAAGGAGGTCCTTGGTTTTTTTTGAAAAGGGGCTTGTATCTGAAGCGTTGGTCCCCCGATTTCAACCCCCAAACTCAGGAGCTAGATTTGGCTCCTATTTGGGTTAAGATTTCGGGATTACCTTTTCTTTTCTAGAATGAACAAATCTTGGTTGGGATAGCTATAGAGATTGGAGAACTAATAGCTATTGATCCTGCAACCTTGAGCAAAACAAGACTCCTTTCTACTCGCATGTGTGTGTTGGCGGACCTAAGTAAAGAGCTCCCTAAATCCATTATATTGTCGTCTATGTTTGGCCTTCATACTCAGGTCTTTGAATATGAAAATATGTCTTTTAAGTGTAGTGTTTGCGAGAAGGTAGGGCACCAGGGTATCCACTGCATTTCCAAGAACTAGCCCCCACTCCAAAATATTGCTCCTCAAACCCGAATAATATCCCTCCCCCGTAGATCTCCATTCCTACCCAACATGGGCCTCAAGGACGTGGAGCTCAAAATCCGAATATCGTGAGACCCTGTTCGCCCTATTGTAAGCAAGAGGCAACGTTATAAGCCTCCTTCCAAAAATATCTATGCCCTAAAACCCTCTCATAGGGGAGTCTGGTCCCTTTGATGGGAACCCTCAAGCTCAACTTGCTCCTAAGATGATACAACAAGCCTCCGAGCCAAATCACAAAGGAAAGAACCCCATAGATCAATGCCCCGGGGCAAGTAAGTTTGATTAGGTAATACGGGAGGCCTATGGAGGCTCGGTGGAAGTGGTCCCATGTACTACGAGAGGAATTTATGGGAAGAAATTCCTAGGAGATCAACATCCCAGTGGAGAACAGGTTTGATGCATTAAATCATCCGAAGGGATATCGGATGGATAGGCAAGAAGTGGAATGCGAGGTAGAGGAGACTCAAGAGAAGGATTTAGAGGAGAAAAATCAGAGGAAGGAGCAAGAAACTAATAATACAGGCAAGGATACTCAGGAGGAAGAGGTGAACCACCAAGATCAGTGTGACCCCAAAGCAAGGAAAAAATAATCTACTAATCAAGAAGCTAAGAGCACAGAATCATCTCCACTATCAGAAAGACCAGTTAACCTGGAAAGCCAGATTGTTACCCCAAAGACCAAGACTAACCTATCCAAGATGGTTACTAGAAGCCAAGTGAATCCCAAGGAACCCCAGCTTAGAGTGGATGTATGGGGATATGGTTTGGTAGGAAGAGGGAAACCTAGCAATGTTGCCTTAAGGCAAAAAGAAGTAGAGCGAGGAGTGGTTGATGGAACTAAAGAAGTATTGCTCTTTGGGGTGAAGGCTTGAGGATCCAAAGCCCATAAATGAAGATTCTTTCATGGAATATTCATAGGAGTAATCCTACAAAAATAAGAGCTTTGTATGCTCTTAGACAAGAACACAAACCGGATATGATTTTACTGCAAGAAACTAAAATGGAGGAGAGTAGAGTTATTCCTTTTAAGAATAGGACTTGGCAAGAAGCTAAAGTAGTAGGCCAAGAGGCCACTAAAAAAGCAGGAGGGTTTTTGGTTATGTGGAACAAGAATGTGATTGATAGTAGAGTGATTCTGATGTCTAGTTGGTTTATTTGTCTCTTATGTGTGGATAAAACCACACAGGAAGAGTGGATCTTAATGAATGTATATGCTCCAGTTAGACAGGGAATGAGAAGGGTTCTTTGGATTCAGCTAGTTGAATTAAGGGAGACGGTCCCAAACTACCCTTGGATTGTGGCAGGGGATTTCAATTGCTACCTTAATCTTGCAGATAAATTGGGGGGCTCTCAAAGAATAATCGCTAATATCTACAAGTTTAGAGATTTTGTTGAGCAACATGAGTCGATAGATGTGGACCTGCATAGATTCTCCTATACATGGTCTAACAAAATATTGAAGGAAAACCAAATTCGGATCGGATTATATAGGTTTCTTATTTCTCAAGAATGCCTAGAGAGGTTTGGGGACTCTTCATTAACGACACTCCCAATAATCATGTCCGATCACAACCTAATTCTATGGGAAAGCAGGGGAGGACTCTAAGAAAAGATACATCGGACCCTTTCAATTCGAACTTATGTGGTTCCAACATCGGGATCTCAAGGATCCGGTTGCCCAATGGTGGGACAAAAAGTATAATGGTTCGAAACTGGCCCAAGTGGCATGTAAACTAAGGAATGTGAAGGCTAACATTAGAGAGTGGAACAAAACTTCCTTTGGCAATATTTTTGTTAAAAAGGCAAAACTAAAAGACAAGATCAATGAACTACAAGAGAAGCGAAGTCAGAGCAGCTTACAAAGGATCTGAGAAACTAGGAGAGAGATCTGTTAGCCAAATACCACACAATGCTAGGATTTGAAGAAACCTTTTGGAGGCAAAAATCCAGACTGCGTTGGTTAAAGGAGGGTGACAGAAATACAAAGTTCTTCCATGTCTCTACTCTTCACCACAGGAGTACTAACAAAATTAAGGATATCAAGCTGTCCGATGGGTCTAATACCAAATATATGGAAGACATAAGGAGGGAAGCGGTTGAGTACTTTAAATCGTTGCTAGAAGATGTAAATCCGACTATTGAAGAAGAGGACTCTCTGTTTGCAGCCATTCCACCCCTCGTAACTGAGAATATTAATGGATTCTTACTTAGTCCTTTCACAAAGGAGGAAATCAATAAGGTGGTTTTTGACATGGATGGTAACAGCTCCCCAGGACCAGATGGCTTCCCCGCAGCTTTCTTCCAGAAGTTTTGGGATATCCTAGGCAATGATGTAGTGGAAGCTATAATTGAGGCTCAAAAGGACATGGAATCCCAGAAGGAGTTAATGCTACATTTTTAGTCCTCATCCCTAAACTAGTGGGAGCAATGGAATTTTCCAGTTTTTGTCCTATCAGTTTATGTAACACTTTGATGAAGATTCTCACAAAAATAATCGCCAATAGGCTGAAGGTTATCCTTCCTTTCATCATTGATATGAACCAAGGAGGCTTTGTGAAAGGGCAATAAATACTTGATGGTATCATCACAATTCATGAGGTTATTCATTCAATGGTGGCTAGTAAGGAAGCGGTGTATGTTACTAAATCTTGATATGAATAAAGCCTATGACCGGGTCTCATGGCGGTTCCTCACCAATATTTTGGGTAAGTTTGGTTTACTGTCCCCAATGGATTAAGTTGATTTTTAGTTGTATCTCTACTACAAGATTTTTTGTCATGGTGAATGGGTCACCCTATGGTTACTTTAAGAGTGAAAGGGGGTTGCAACAAGGAGATCCTTTGTCTCCATACTTGTTTATTATTTTAGCGAAAGCATTGGGTAGGAACATTTCAGCAATGGTGGCATATGGTCAATTGGAAGGTTTCAAACCAGCCTCAAAAGCAGAGCCAGTGTCTCACCAACAATTTATGGATGATACAATCATTGTGTCCAAAGCCTCGGTGCCTCAGGCTAGGAAGCTAAAGAGAATTCTAACCAAGTATGAGATAGAAGCAGGACAGTACATAAACTATAAGAAGAGTAGCATCTATTTCTTTAACATGCTTGGTGGGAGGGAGGAAATAATAGCTAACCTCTTCGGTTGTGGAAAGGAGCTTCTACTAGCAACTTATCTAGGAATGCCTATGTTCGAAGGAAGAATGAAGGCTACATTGTGGAACTCGATCATTGATAGGATCTCCAAAAACTTAGCGAGGTGGAAGGGTAGCCTTCTTAGCTTCGCAAGAAAAGCCTTATTAGTTCAAACTACTTTATAGAGCATTCCAATTTATTGCATGTCTCTATTTAGAATGCCTACAAAGGTCCGAGCTACATTGGAGCAAATTCAACGCAACTTCTTGTGGTCAGGTTCGGAGGAGAGAAAGAGAATTTCATTGGTAGCATGGAATCAGGTGTGTGCAAGCAAGGATCAAGGGGGCTTGGGGCTAAAGAGAATGAAAGAAATGAATCAAGCTTTGATTGGAAAATAGGTATGGAGATTTATCAATAATGATCAATTGGGATGGGTAAAACTTCTTAAGGCAAAATATATCAGAAATAATCAGGACTTTCTGAAAGCTGATAATCTTCCTAGAGGATCCTATTTTTGGAATTGTTTGCTCGAATGTCGGGAGGTAGTCAGGAAAGGCATCAGATGGAGAATTGGTAATGGAATACAAGTGGACTTTTGGCAAGACCCGTGGTTGGAAGAGGCCCCTCTGAAAGATAACTTAGACCTTCAGGTCCTCCAACATAAACTTTCAGAGGAAATGGGAGGAAAAATAGGGGATTTTATTGTTTTAGCACAGGAAACTTCCTCTTGGAAGAAAATCACAGTTCTTAATCTATCATAGCAAGAGAAGGTGGCCCTAACCAAACTCAATGATGCTTTAAGGGTGTTCCCAATCATTCCTGGGGAAGGAAGAGACAAGGTTATTTGGGGAAAAACTACAAGTGGGATCTATTCAGTAAAAACTGCCTATAAGTTAATCCACTCAGGATTCAATGGCTAGACTTCAACTTCTATTATTTGGTTAAATAATTTAACCCCAAAAATAGCTTTCTTCTTTTGGTTGGCGGTTCAAAATAAGATTTTGACAACAGATAATCTGCAAAGGAGAGGTTTCAAATTCATCAATCGATGTATCTTGTGTGAGAAAGCGATAGAATTTGTAAGTCATATATTTCTAACTTGTGAATTTTCTTGTACAATCTTCCAAATGATCCTGTCCAAATTTCATATAGATTGGGTCTGTCCAAATAGCATGTCTGACTTCTGCATACGAGTGGGCTTCCCCCTTCCGAGAGAAACTTTTGACTTGGCTCGGAAGCTCGGTTTACCCCATTTTTTATGGGGGATATGGAATGAGAGAAATAAGAGAGTATTTAAAGGACGTAAGAAAGATCCCAGGTTATGTGGTAATAAAATAATTAGAGCTTTGAAAGAAAACTGGAAAACTTTCTTCTTAAAAAATGAGACCATGTCTCCAAGGGAAAGGAGGATTTTTCAGAACTGGGGAGAGGAACTTCTAGACCTAAGCATTACAACCAACCCACGAGATGGTGTCAAGTGGATACCCCCCACACAAAAGTGGGTTAAGTTTAATTTTGACGGAGCGACTAAAGGAAATCCGAGGGTTGCGGGGAGCAGGAGGAGTTCGAGAAATGAGGAAGGAAAAGTGGTCCTTGCCTTTGCAGAGCCTTTGGGAACTCAAACAAATCATTTTGCAGAAGCCCGAGCCTACATGCAAGCAATGAGAATTTCCAGACTTGAGGGTTATAAGGAAGTTATCTTTGAAGGGGATTCGCTTAATATAATCAAGGCAATTAAGGAGGATAAAGACCCCAACTAGACCATCTTGGAGCTTATCCTAGAAGCAAATATTCATAAATCTCATTTGGTTAATGCCCGAATCCAACACACCTTCAAAGAAGGGAACCAGGCGACGAATCTAATGGCAAATATTGTAGTTTCTATTGGGGAGATGCAAATTTGGAAGGATAACTTCCCTCAAGAACTATTGGTGTTGGCTTCTAGAGAAGAGCTAAGATCAAACTCGTTAGAGCATCAAGAGATCAGAGGGGTTGATGATGAGTAATCCGATAGATGGAATTAGGCAAAAAAGGCATCCCATTTGCTGGGGGCACGGGAGGTGACAAGTGTACAATACAACAACCTAGTGGTATTAGTAAGTGCTAGGTGTTGTTTGGTTTTTGTTTTATCCTGAATAGTCAAGCGACAAGTATAGGACTGTGGACTCTAAGTATGGCTTAATGTGGGTCTTAGAAATATCCATTTTGTATTTTGATTATACGGGCTTGATGCTAGAACCATCCCATTTTGACTATGTAAAAGGTTTGTGGACCTTATAACCACCTCTACCTTATACCAAAAAAAATATGTTTATTATTATAATATTTAAGAAAACTTTATTTAATATGTTTACTACTATAATATTTAAAAAACTTTTCAAACAAGCCATATACACAAGATTATCATATTATTATAATACTCATTCTATGGTGTACTTATTTTTTTCTTTTTCGCATGGAATATTTGATCGGTTTATCTCAATTAAATTTAAGTTTCTATAACTAATAATTTAATATTACTCAGGTGTTGTAGGTGAGTTTGAGAGGAGAGGGCAATCCTCCAAAGGAGGTCCTAGGTTCAAATCTCCACCCTACCAAAAAGTTGAATTGGGTATCCAAAATCTAATTGATAATGTTGATACGAGTAGGGTTGGATGCGACGGTGTACATCATCACAAGAGTAAAAAACATCACCATATCACCAGAAGAGCATACAACGAGGATACCATTAGGGTCGAGGCCAAGAAAATTATGACCAACATCCACACAAAGATGCTCAACTGATGATAGTCAGATAAAAAGGTTAGGGGACTTGTGAATATCACCAATTAATATGGCCCATCCAATCAAGCATAAAATAAAAAATCTAGCAAAGAGTCAATAGAGTGAACTCCCATACCAAGCCTTACATATAACCAACAACTAACCATGATAATCGAAAATAAGAGATTCAAGGTCTTGGGGGAAATTATCCAACCAGACCCTCATGCCTTGTTGAGAAAGATCCAAGTTAGCCATATAATCTGCCACCTTATTGCCTTCCTAATAAATATGTTGAACTTTGAACTCCTCTCTTGATTTCAGAATTCTAAACACCTCCGCTAGAATATTTGAAATGCTCCAGTGAAGCTTGCTACTAAAATTGGCAATATTTACTATATTTAAAGAGTCCTCTTCTACAATGATTTTCTTATATTTAATTGCTAAGAAAAAACTAAAAAAATCCATAGCTGCACTATTTGAACAAAAGTATGTAAGATCATTTAGTTTGTGCGGTTTCATAAAATTTACATGTTAATGTTAGGAATATAACAAGTGTCTCAATATACGTTTTTTAGCTAATAATTTATAAGGACTATTAAAAGGTAGCAGTTAGGATTTAAATGATTAAACTAAATAATGTTGTGTGTGGTTTCTATGGAACATTGTGTAGTTAGAGTTTTAGGTTTTCTTTGAAAAGAAGAAGGTTCAAACCACCATGAAACATGGTATATGTGACTTTGTGTAAAAAAATAAATAATACACCGTAGGTCTCCCCATGAAATAACCCTCCGTTGTATTAAATTAGGTACCAAGAGTAAAGAGTTGGGATTGAATTAGACATGGTATTGATGCTTGACTAAAGCCTTATCTTCTTAACTTTAACTTTATTTAATATGTTTATTATTATAATATTTAAAAAAACTTTTCAAGCAAGCCATACACACATAATTATCATATTATTATAATACTACCATATGATCACAATGTACTAAAAGTGAGACTCATATAAATGTCATATAACCAATTGAAAAAAATCATATTTGCTAGAAAACAAGGGGTTGTACTCAGGTCCCCCACCCTTCACAAGTCACAACTCTCTCCTTTAGAGCTTGAGAGTTTACAAACAAATTCAATCCTCATATCAATTGAGATGAAATAGCTAGATACCTACATCATTTTCATTAAATGTCTAAAATCTTGATTTTTATTTTCTAGATACTCTTCAAATTTTTGTATAAATACAAAATTTTAGAATTCAACATCCTTCTTGACATTTTTTTATAGTGGCCTTCACAATACCAAAACTTCACCTCGATTATCTATGCATCACATCTTAGTAGAGTAATATTTCTAAAACATCACACTATCATTGTCCACTTTATCATATTTGGATTGCTAGTTTCCTTCCTCAAGTATAAGTGCAACCACAAAAATTATAATGAATAATTTATATGAAAACACATTATTGTTATAAAATAAAACAAATATTACCAATGAAAAACATTAAAGTAAATCTTAATCGTTATTTGATTCGGGTAGTCAACATTTTCTTGTCAACTTCAACTAAACTTACTACTTCCTCTAACCATGGAAAATAGAATTTAACTTCACAATTCTTAATTAAAACCCCTTTATTGGTTAGCCAATCTACACATTTGTTTCCTTCCCTTAACGCATGTGTAAACTTGATTTATTCAAACTCTATAGCAAGGTCTTAAATTTCTATAATTATCTCTTGTATGTTCCATAAAGCATTTGCTTTCCTTAAAATTGTATTTGTTACTATGAGTGAATCACTTTTAATCCATACTTTGTTCCATTTTATTTTTTTGTATATTTTTAACCAAGATTCGAACCCTAGGCAACCCCAAGATTCCATGTAGTGGTTTATAAAGAGCAACCTAAGATTTGCTTGATAGTAGAAAAGAACTCTGGATGTAACCTATTCCCCTTAAGGTTATAAGGACAGCCCCAAGATTCAACCCATGTATGTTACCACTAAAAATGCTTTGGATACTCGTTCTATGGTGTATTTTATCTCCAATTTTAAAAGGTCTGAACGCTTCTTGGTAGGAGCAACTTTATGTTACCACTAAAAATGCTTTGGATACTCGTTCTATGGTGTATTTTATCTGCAATTTTAAAAGGTCTGAACAATTATATCGCTTCTTGGTAGGAGCAACTTTATACCTTATTGTGTGGATGTGAGGAATATTTATAGGGACTTGAATTGAATTGAAACATTGCATGTCTCTCACTCCTTTTGTTTTGTTTAACAATGGATCGAATTGATAGGTCGGGTTATCATTCGTCATGGGAGAGAGTACAATTTATTGGCTATTACATGATGCAAACATTATGTATTGGGTGGTCGTCGGTGGATAGGCAAACATTCTCACCAACTCAACTGAGAAAGGAGAATGAAAACTAACAAGCCGTCAAACAAACACTTACGGTGTGTGTCCACTTGGCAGCCGGATATTCTTTAAGTATCAAAATCGTTATGACCGGTAAAAGCTGTTTTTTTGTTTTTTCATTACTTTGACCGCAAGATATTTGAATTAGCCGTTGGCCGTAAAACAATATGCAGGGGCTCCAATTTTCACCAAGATATTTGAATTAGCCGTTGGCCGTAAAACAATATGCAGAGGCTCCAATTTTCATCAAGATATTTGAATTAGCCGTTGGCCGTAAAACAAAATGCAGAGGCTCCAAATCAGCCCGCCCGCCATGGGAGACAAAACAGCGAGGTGGTGCCTGAGGGGTTCCATCACAGACACAGCATCGTATCTCCGGTAGGGAAGTAGATCTTTGGATACATGTCACCCGAGTACGTGGAGTCTGATCTGATCGGGCCACAGCCAGATCTACGAGAAGATTGGGGTCTGGGTCTGAATCGAAGACACACAGGGAGTCCGTCGAAATTCTCCGAAATCGATAAATCTGCAGGCCGGGGTTGCGCAGCGTAGGCTACGGGAGGCGACATGAGGAACGATGCGCACGCTCAGACTCTTGCTGTTGCTTCTGTTATGGAGTTTTCTGTATGCAAAGGTAAGGTTAACCTCCTCTATTTATTCTCCAACTCTGTATGTTTGAATTTAAAAAGTAAAAAGTAGATTTTAAGTTGTGCCAGTGCCGCCCCTCACGCGTTTCCCTTCCTTCTTAGATTGGTTGGCGCTGTCTGCTGTCTGCATTCTTTTCTAATGTTAAGTTGTCCCTGAGAAGCTATCCCCTCACTTCCTTTCCTTCCAAGGATGCTCAACCACTATCATACCATTACCATTACCATTACTATCATACTATCCCCTCACTTCCTACTAACTTTAACTTTGATAAAGGAGGTAAAATATTAGAGAAAATCCTTAACATCTATTCTGCACCTTCACCTGTTAACTTTAATTTTGATAAAGGAGGTAAAATATTAGAGAAAATCCTTATAAAAAGGTTAACCTCTATTATTCTCCACCTCTGTGTTTCAATATTTTAAAAACATATTTTGTTTAAATGCGTCTACACTAGAAACCTCTCCCTCTCCCTCTCCCTCTCGGGAATCGTAATACAAAATTTCTGCGACTGTCATCAACTTCTTATGACATTTGACTTCACGGTGTGATGTACAAAATTGTTTTAATAATTCAAATTAGCATTTAGTATAGTGGACCTAGGTGGAAAGATTGTCACGATGAGGACTTCACTACAACCTTGCTTCCTGAAGCCGTGCAAATTTTAAGTGTACCCCCTTACAATATATAAAATATTTTAATTTATTTTATTACCAACAAAATTGAGGGGTTCCACTAAAATAGTCACTGAATGGATCTCTCTTCTCCAGCCGTACATTCAGATTTACCAACACTCTGAAAACATAGAAAGGTAAATCCCTCATTTAGTGTTTACAGACACGAAAATCAAACGAGATGTTATTGCAATAATGACAATGTGAAAACTAAACATTTTTGGTCCATTCAATTTCCCTATGCTTTTTTGTCCTTTTGTCAAACAGCAGTATTTATTCCTGAATTCCGGCCTGAATTTTTTTTTATAGTGGAAGGATTTCAATGTTTGTGCTAGTTTGAATAAATTCTATTGAGAGCCAGCTAGATCGTACTTGAAACACGTTGCTACCCACTATTAATATTTCAATACTGTGCTCGCAAAAGTTATGTGTTGTCACGACCTTCAATTAGTACAAAATACGGATTGTTATCAACATTTTCAATATTTATATTTCATGTCTTTTAGCCTTTAATAAATGTTTTCTTATAGTTTTTATTTGTCTAGGAAACAATTCTCCTCAGCAGAATTCAATGTTTTCTTATATTTTTATTTGTCTCCCCCTCACTAGAAAATATGAAAAAGCATTCGGTTACGATTAAAAACAAAAATATAACTCCTCTTCTACACTATACTTACGTAGGTCTAAATTCTTGCTTTACATCCGTGATACTTCAGTAGGTCTAAATCCTTGCTTTACATCCGTACTTTTACTTAAATAGTGTTAAATGCTGTAAAACAATGAAACTTTGAGTAGTCTCCACAAAGACATAAATGATCTTCTCCATTCGTGGAGATCTCACCTTGACTATCGTGGAGTCCACCAGCACTTAAAAATAATAATAGCTTTAGTTTTATATGTTTCATGTTTTTTTTTTTAATATATGTGTATATATAACAGTTTCTAGATGAAAGGTTAGAGTTATACCATTACTATGACTCACATACATATTGTATTTCTCTTCTTATAATATAATTTGTTTTAATTGTTTTTAATTAATTTTTTTTATTTTTAAAATTGGTTGGTAGATTAATTTTGGAGTTGTTTAGGATTTATATTTTGTCAATTTGCGCTCTTAGTTGTGATTTAGTGATTACCATTTTATAATATTTTAAGTTTAGTCCAATCATCTATCATATTGAGTTTTCATTCTTCTTTGTTTTTTTATCTATTGTACTCTATTTTAAAAATTTATATTTTCTTTGTATTTCATGCAAAAAAATGATATTTTTCGTATTTTAATTGTTTATTTTTAATTTAATATTTATTTATATCCAGCTCAAGATTAAGAACCGTCAACTTAGCAAACACTCATTTTTTTACATTTGCGAGTAATAGGTTGTGTAAGATGGATTCGAGTAAAATAATTTATTTAATATATAGTTATTTTCTTTATATAATCTATTTTTTAAAACTTTATTCATAGTTTTAAAGTCTTCATTTTTAAAAGCAAATATTTTGTGAGTTAAAATTTTTTTATATAGAAGGATATAATCGTCTAGTATATAATATATAAATATTTTCTCTTATATAATATATAAATATTTGCGTTCAACTAGGGGAAGTACTTGGGCCAACATCTCTGCCTTAAAACTCATTGTGAGGAGTACCCTAGATTTTTTTTTTTTTAAATCTTGATTTATTTTTAGTATTATTATTAAATTATTTATAAAAAATTTGTAGTGTTTAATATTAAGTATTTATTGTATTATTGACATTAATTTTTTTATTTATTTATTATGTGGGATTGATATGGACCCCATTTGTATTATCTTATAACCTCACATTGTATTAGTATATGTATTTGTTAGAACCTCTATCCTAACATCCCATTAATTTGTAATGATGTCATATGTTAATAGTCAATACTGATTAGAGTAGGATTATATATTGTACTACCTTCCCAAGTAGGAGGAATCTTGAATCTTAAATAAAAACTTAATATTTTAACCCTTTGTCTCCTCAAGTGGGTGCGCCCCATGCCCTATGTCTCGTGGAAATTTTTGCATTAGTCTTGGGAAGTTTGGGAAAGCGTGGTATGCAGATACCATAGGTGAAATCATTACTTTGGATGTGATATTTGGTGCTCGTATTTCCTTTGCTAGGCTACCCTATTCTAACAAACTTCTTTAGGAAAAAAGGAAAAAAAGCATGAAGTAATGTAGAAAGTAAATTGCAGAAAAGTAAATCTACCTAGTCTATCTAAGGGTGGCAATGCATCAAATACCTAATAAGACCCTCTCGTGTTGCAAAATGTTGAGTTAACACATACGTAGTGGCTCAAAGTGCACAAGGAACATAGGTGCCCCCAAGATTATACGATAAAATAGAACACTTACACTAGAACCATGACAAGGATTTCATCATTATTAATAAATTCTTATTAATACAAATTTCAAGTTACATACATGCAAAGGAAAGAGGTTCAAAAACTCCTTGATCAACTACACAAGGCTTGAGTTGGGCCAAGAAACAGGAGAGAAAAAATAAAGTACCCCTTAGGAGAACGGGTAGATTTTTAATAAATTATAATTAGAAGAATAATATATATTTATAGATAATACCTGAGGTCCTTTTGCCTCAAATATTCAAAATGCCCCCTTTCAACATTCTTTCTTACAATACTTTTGCATTAATGACATATAATCTCAAGGCTTCAAAATGTGGAGTCACTTGAGATTTATTGCTTACAATACTTTTACATTAATGATGTATAATCTCAGGGCTTCATAATCTATAGTTGGTTGAGATGGTCTTCGCTCATGATAGAGACCTGCTAAAGGGATCTTCTACCATTAATGAGCTCAAATTTGTAACAACATCTCTAGAGAACTCATAATAGTGTCTTAGATGTTATACCTTCTCATGGAAAAAAGACCACCCATTCGGGAACTGTACGCCCCCATATAATATGTTAGACCTATGCTTCTTATGCATTCCTTGGCCTCATTGACACTCTTCATGATAATTTCTCCTTTCTATTTCATCTCGTTATTTTGGTTACTACCACTAATTGGATGATTGATTATTTGATTTGGTCAGGCATCCCTAACCTAAACTTCTCTTTCGAAAACGACCACATGCTATGCTACAATGCCTTGGAATTTTATTGAAACTCTAGTTATGCTTTCTTATTGTGAGCCTTCACCATGTGGGTTTGACTATTAGGTTTTTGTGCCTACATTTGTTGCAATCTTCTTTAAGGGGGGTTTATTCTGTTCCACTTGGACTTCACCCTAACCTAGGATATTTTGGGCTCCTACTGGAACCAACCTTCAAAAAGAGATCAATTGGCCTTACTCCACCCAAGTGGAGTGAGAACTCACTATAGTCTTGGTGACTTACGGGGATCCACATTATCCTTTGGGTATAGAGTCAAAAATTTGGGGAAATCCTTATTTTTGTGAAATTGAAAATTTATTTAAGGCCCACTTATTCTTGAAATATGCAAGGATATTGGGTTGTGTTATTTTTTTTTATTCCTCTTCCTAGAACAATGTTTTCCTTCTAGTTGTTATTCCATTTGCCTTATTTTTGGTGTTGTACTAATTCTTCTATATTGTCCATTTAGGTATTTACCTTGGATAATTAGTATGCCTCTCAACATAAAGACCCGAAGGTTATCTCTACTTTAGCGCTATGATCGGGTTGACAAATTCTTGGGACCAAGGGAAACAAATATTCTATAGAAGCTTGGCCATCACTCCCATAGATTACATGTTCCTATCAGTTTTGGTGGTCCTTCGCATAGTCATCCCATGCTCCTCCTTCCTCCATTGTTCTTGAATTTTATAAAAAGTTGCAAAGCCAATCATTTATACAGAAAAGATCAATTTTCACACCCACTCACTAGGATGATGAATTTGTGACCATTTTTAAAGAAGGTACCTTATCAAAGATATGAGACTCAGTGTTAGCTAAGAGGTCCCTTTGACGAGTCTAAGCTTCGCTAACATTGAAAATATTATGAGTCACTTTCTCACTTGGATTGGTGGATTAGCTTATTTCTGCATTGCAAGGATGTACCTTTCGAAACCTTCCCTTATTGATATTTTGAGCATCTTTGCATCATCGACTACATGGAACATAAAAGGGGCTCCTAGTCTTCTCATCTTGTCTTGCTCCAAAGCTTTCTTCCTCTTGTGGTATGGAGGTGCAACCAGATAGGAAGGTAAATATTATACTAGAAAGGTCACTCTATCAAACAACGAATGAGATGCCTAGATAAGGTCATCCTTTTATAGGCTCATCCAATTTCTCACTTTCTCACTTGGATTGGTGGATTAGCTTAGTTATGCATTTCAAGGATGTGCCTTTTGAAACCTTCCCTTATCGGTATTTTGAGCATCTTTGCATCATCCACTACATGGAGCATAAAAGGGGTTCCTAGTCTTCTCATCTTGTCTTGCTCCAAAGCTTTCTTCCTCTTGTGGTATGGTGGTGCAACCGAATAGAAAGGTAAATATTTTGCTAGAAAGGTCACTCTATCAAAAAGTGAATGAGATGCCTAGAAAAGATCACCCATATCTAATTGAATAATTACCAAACCCTAATTAAAAAAAAAAAATCTCTATCTTCATACCCCTCACTTCATACCCCTATCTTCATAATAAATTAAGGGTTTAGGGTTTGGGATTTAGGATTTAGATTTTAGGGTTTAGGATTTAGGGTTTAATTACCCCTATCTTCATTAATACTTACAAAAACTACTTCTTTAATCAATTAAGGTCCCAAAACCTTATCTAATAGAATACTTACCAAACACTAATTTAAAAAAAATACCCTTATCCTCATACCCCTATCCTCAGACCCTTCACTTCATACCCCTATCTTCATACCCTATATTCATACCCTATCTTCATACCCCTCACTTCATACCCCTATCTTCATATACCTATCTCTATATCTCTCACTTCATACCCCAATCTTCATACCCCTCACTTCATACCCCTATCTTCATACCCTTCACTTCATACCCCTATCTTCATAATCAATTAAGGGTTTAGGGTTTACTAGTTGGGGTTTAGGGTTTAGGGTTTAATTACCCCTAACTTCATGAATACTTACAAAAACCACATATTTAATGAATTAAGGTCCTAAACCCCAATATAATTGAATACTTACTGTTAGCGTACTATTCTGTTCCTGGCTATATTACGTTATTTAGTTTTATTTAGCGTACTGTTACAACAGTGTAACAGTTCTGGTTACGCCAGCCGGAGCTATTTTTAGCCATTGTAAATTGTATTTATTCCGCTGCTGAATAATGAAAAACTAATGCTTGTTTCATTTCATGGCATCAGAGCTATTTTGATTCTCTGGGCGAGGTGCAGCGGAGAAATTTTTTTTGGGGCGAGATTTTTTTTGGAGCAAGCATCGCTGGAAAGGAGGTCGCAGCCCCCGCGACATTGAGCCACGGTTGCGCAGGCCCGTTCGCGTGCAAGCCCATGCGACGACAGGAGACTATCGCGCAAGCGCTACGACAGGAGCGCAGGCCGCGCCATGCCAGCCCTACGCGCACAGAGCGCTAACGTCACTACTATCATGCCAGGGACACGACAGAGTGGTGACGTCTGTCGCATGCGATGGACAGAGCTCACGTCTGTTGCATGCGCGAGACAGAGCGCTCAGGTCTATCGCGCGTGACGCGACAAAGAGCTCGCGTCGCTCAAACGCGACAGGAGGAGGGCGACAAATTCCCTGGCAGGAATTTCAAATTCCCGGGGTATAAAACCCCCCCCCCGCGGCGGATTGCACGCAGAGGAGCGCTGCGCAAAGAAGAAAAAAAAAATAGTGCCCCCCGAAATGCACGCACCTCCCCCTGTCGAGAGGCCGATTTGTAGCACGGGAAGAATTTTTATTTAACCGTTGAGAGGCCGATTTGCAACACGGGAAGAGTTTCTTTTTAAATCCACAACGAGCGACAGGAAGCAGCAGCGTTAGCGTGCGCGAAAGCAGCAACCGAGCGACCGGAGGCCGCTGCAGAGGGGGTGGAGGTAGCAGGCTTTGAAAGAGGAGCTGGCCCAGTGATCCTTTCGAATCAGCCCGCTAGCTCACTTGGCAGTGAGCTGTGCGGTAAGGCTCTGGGAGCCTACAAGTCGGGGGTTCAAATCCCGCCGACTCCCCCCAAAGGTATAATTTTTTTTTTGCAAAGTGTTTTTTAATTATTATTTTTTAATTTTAATTTATTTTTTATTGTTTTTTAAACTTTATAAATTAAAATTTAATTTTTAATTTATTTTTTTATAAGTTTTAAAACTATATAAATTAAAATTATTTATTTTAATTTTAAAAGTATAATAATTATTAAAATGCTTTGTTAAAGAAAGTTTTTTAAGGGGGGATATTTTTTCAAAAATCAAAGGGGGATAGTGAGTAATTTTTCGAAAAATAGCAATTTGGAAAATTGTAAAAGGTGCATTTTCGGCTGTGACCGACACCTTGTGGGTTATTCTTGTGGGCAGTTTTTTTTATGTTGTATGTTGCATATTTCATTTTTGCACTATAACATTAAAAACTTAAAATCAAAACACTCCCTAAGTCCCCGAAATAATTAAAACCCATCCGTGCAATTTATTGCACTGCAGCGTTCGGTATTTGTGATACCTCTGGCCAGCACTTACAGGTAAAGCTATCGTGATTTGGCTACTGTATCCGTCGCCTAATATAGCTGCTACAACGACGTTTGAGCTTGTTCTCTATAAATCGTCGGGGAGAGATAAGGTAGCCATTTTTGCATTTTTTTACTCCATCCACTACCCTTTATCGCACTTGTGTTTAGGCGTAAATCCTGATGAAGTATTCTTCATAGTGTTTAGGGGAAGTTACGCCCCACGCATGAGAAGAATCTTCTATGGTAGGTGCCATCAACAAGGCGATTCCCTTTCAGTACCGCTTATGTTCCACGTATCGTATGATCTCTAAAACTCACCTATAGTCCCCCTCACATAATGGCGGGTGATTTTTGTTGATCTTTCTAAATACCTATAGTTTCCCTCATGTAAGGGCGGGTATTTTGTACGGTATATTGGCCTAGCAAAAGGTATATCGAAAGGGGGACCAATTGGTGATATAAGGAACCTTCACTATGGCCGCTGTTGCAAAATTGATGATTGATCCACATCAGTTATTGAAAGGTCCAAATTATACACCATGGAAACATAAGATGAAGGCTATTCTCCAAATGGAAGATTTGTGGGATATTGTTACTGGAGTAGCAACCAGGCCTTCACCAACAAGCAGGATCCACGGGTCCTTCAGAAGATCGAGATAGCTTTTGACAAGAAAGATAGTAGAGCAAAGGTGCTCATTTTGTTTGCTGTTTCAGATGAAGTGCAACCTCATATAGCTGACAAAGCAAGTGGTAAAGAGGCATGGGATGCCCTTAGAACCATCTATGAGGGGAAGAATGAATCCACAATTCTTCATCTTCAACAACAACTTCATAACCTGAGTTTGAGACAGGGTGAAACAGTTGAACTCTTTCTGTGCAGAGTGTCTGAGTTGAAAGAGAAATTGAGTTCTCTGGGAGATACTATGGACGAAAAGCTTCTCATTTCACTTGTGATGAGAGCTTTACCTTCTTCATTTGATATGTTGATAACCTCCATCTAGGTGTCTCAACGACAAATTACCTACATCGAGTTGGTCAATCTACTTCAACAATAGGAGGCACGCCAACTTCACAAGGATGATTCTTCCAATACAACCCTATACACCAATAGGCAGGGTTCTAGGAAGAAAGGTAATGGGCAAAAAGGAGGCAACTTTCAGAAAGGAGGAAATTCTCAACAGGATACGAAAGGAAAAGGCAAACAACCTCAAAAGAAAAATAGGTGGTGCAAGATCTATGAGAAAGACAACCATGACACCAACAGGTGTTGGCATAAGAACAAGCAAAAAGGCCAAAACAAACCACAAAATAAAAACAAGAAACCCTAGGTGAATGTTGCTGTTGAAGAATCTGACTCGAATTCTGAATGGGCACACAAGGTGCTCATGACTACCACAGATTCCACACAGAGGGATCCTATCTGGTATGTCAATTTTGGAGCTAGCAAACATATGACTGGCGACAGATCGTGGTTTGAATCATTTGAGGCCAAAGAGGGCAAACCTGTCACCATTGCTGATGATAAAACCTACAGGGTTCAGGGAGAGGGTACAGTTTCAGTCACTCTTCCTGATGGCAAGTGTCAGATTGACAAAGTCCTCTATGTTCCAGGATTGGCCAACAATTTGTTGTCAGTGACACAAATCCTGGACAGAAATATGGTTGTCAACTTTCGTGTTGAGAATGGAAAGAAGTGTTGTACCATTACCAGGAAGGGTAAGCAGATTGCAACAACTTCATATAAGCATGGCTTATTTGCACTAGATGCTATCTCTACTCCACATGTTGCTATGACTGTTTCTACCAAGGAGGCAACTTCCCTATGGCACAAGAGATATGGGCATCTTAGTTCTGGCTACTTTCTTGAGCTCAGCAAGTATGAGATGGTAAAGGGTCTTCCTTCCCTTTCGCCACATTGCCGTTGTGCTCTGACCGCTAGCGGGAAAGCAGCATAGAGTACCATTTGAGAAGAACTCTACAAGAGCACGAAAACCTTTGGAGTTAGTTCATATCGATCTGTGCGGTCCTTTCACACCCAACAGTTATGGAGGGAAGAGGTACTTTCAGTTATTCGTAGATGACTACTCACGAAAGATGTGGGTTTTCTTTCTCCAACTGAAATTTGAAGCTTTCGCATTCTTCCAGCAGTTCAAGAAATCCGTTGAGGAGTCAGGAGCTTCTATTAAAACCCTCCACTCAGATCGAGGGGGAGAGTTTACCTCTAATGAATTTTTTGCATTCCTAGATAAGCATGGGATCAAGAGACAGTTAACAACTGCCTATACTCCTCAGCAAAATGGAGTTGCTGAGAGAAGGAACCGTTCTATTATGGAAATGGTTCGTTGTATGCTCACAGGAGCTACTCTTGGGCAACAATATTGGGAGAAGCTGTCACCACTGCAGTGTATTTGTTGAATAGGGCACCCACAAAGGCCCTAAAAGGAATGACTCCACAGGAAGCATGGAGTGGTCGAAAACCCTCCATATCTCATCTACGTATTTTCGGATGTCAAGCTTTCATGCACATACCAAAAGAGAAAAGGAAGAAGCTAGATGAGAAAACACTGAGATGTATTTTTCTTGGTTATTCTGAGCACTCTAAAGGATATCGGTTGATAGATCCTTTGACCAAGAAAATTCATATCAGCAAAGATGTTGTCTTTGATGAAGCTTTCACATCACAGAGCACATCTAAAGTACACCAAGATATTGTGGAACCTAAGGAAGAGAAGATTCCTTCGTCAACACAGACAAGAGGTCCTTCTACATCTTCTTCAACTCCACCGAAGAAGAATCCTAAATGGTGTACAAATACAATCAGAGATGCAAATTTATCCACTCCTCCCAATTTGAATTTGGATAGACCTCGTACACGTAGTATGGCTCAAAAGGAAAAAGAAGCCAGAGAAATTGGTGAGGTTGATGATCTTTGTCAATATTTTGAGGAACTTTCTGTGACTCCAAGTACAGAAGTAGAGGATATGGATATTGATGATGACAGGGCGTTCATGTCTACCATAGATGATCTTGAACCTGCATCAATGCAAGATGCTCTCAGTGAGCCTCAGTGGAAGGCCGCTATGGATACAGAGTATGAGTCTCTGATGAAAAATAAAACTTGGAAGCTTGTTGATCTACCGCATGGAAAGAAACCCATTGGCTGCAAATGGGTATATAAAGTCAAGTACAAGGCAGATGGAACAATTGATAAGCATAAGGCCCGTCTTGTTGCAAAGGGCTATGCTCAAAAAGAAGGCATTGACTACAAGGAAACTTTTGCACCTACTGCTCGGATGACCACAATTCGGGTTATGTGTGCTATGGCAGCACAATATGGGTGGAAAGTTCACCAGATGGATGTCAAAAGTGCCTTTCTAAATGGTGATCTCCAAGAAGTCTATATGACTCAGCCTGAAGGATTTGAAGTGGAAGGCCAAAAGTAGAAAGTTTGCAAATTGGTCAAATCCTTGTATGGTCTGAAACAAGCTCCTCTAGCTTGGTATATAAAAATGGACAATCACCTTATGTAGCATGGATTTAAGAGATGTCCGTCAGATGCAAACCTCTATTTCAAGAAACAGGGTTCTGAGATAGTGTTGCTTGTACTCTATGTGGATGATCTGCTCATTATAGGGAGTTCAAAAACTATGATCTCTATTGTCAAAAGAAACTTGTGCAAATATTTTGAGATGACAAATCTCGGACTTCTCCATTGTTGTCTTGGTCTGGAATTCAGCCAGAAGGAGCACTCCATCAAAGTGTCTCAGAAAAAATATGCCAAGACATTGCTGGAAAAATATCGCATGACTGATCGCAAGCCAATGGCAACTCTAATGGAGAATGGACTTCAGTTATCGTGATATGATGATTCACCTCAGGTAGATGGTACTCTCTATCGACAGCTGATTGGGAGTCTCATATATCTGACCAATACTAGGCCAAATCTCGTTTTTGCTGTCAACTATCTTTCGAGGTTCATGCAGGAGCCTAAGACCACTCATTGGAAAGCAACAAAACATGTTCTTAACTATGTCCGTGGTACTATGGAATATGGCCTACAATACAAGAAGAAAAAAAAATTCTTCTTGCAAGGATACACGGACTCTGACTATGCTAGATCATTTGATGATCGCAAGTCAACTTCTGGATACATTTTTCATCTGGGATCCGGTCCTGTCTCTTGGCACAGCAAGAAGCAACAGGTGGTTGCTATTTCATCAATAGAGGCAGAATATCACGTCGCACGTGAAGCTATGTGCGAAGTGATATGGTTACGTCACATTCTGACAAGTATGGGCCATCCATCAAAATCTCCAATACACTTGTTTTGCGACAATCAGGGTGTTCTGAACCTCGTCAAGAATCCAGTCCATCATGAAATAACAAAGCACATTGACACACAATGTCATTTCATTCAAGATGAAGTTCTAAAGCACCGAATTCAGCTTCAACACATTCCCACCGATGCTCAAGTTGAAGACATTTTCACTAAGGCACTTGGACGTGTCAAATTTGAATTGTTTCGTAGCTCACTTTGTATTGCAAAATGATGTAAGGGGATGTTAGTATAGCTATTAGTTATTACATTACCCAAATAATGTAATAAAGGGGGATGTTAGCGTACTATTCTGTTCCTGGCTATATTACGTTATTTAGTTTTATTTAGCGTACTGTTACAACAGTGTAACAGTTCTGGTTACGCCAGCCGGAGCTATTTTCAGCCATTGTAAATTGTATTTATTCCGCTGCTGAATAATGAAAAACTAATGCTTGTTTCATTTCACTTACCAAAATCTAATTTTTCAAAAAAAAAACCCTATCTTCATATGCCTATCTTCATACTCCTCACTTCATACCCCTATCTTCATACCCCTCACTTCATACCCCTATATTCATACCCTTATCTTCATACCCTTCGCTTCATACCTCTATCTTCATACCCCTCACTTTATACCCCTATATTCATACCCTTATCTTCATACCTCTATGTTCATACCCCTAACTTTATACCCCTATCTGCATACCCCTCATTTCATACCCATATCTTCATACCCCTATCTTCATACCCCTCACTTCATACCCCTTAATTCATATCGATATCTTCATACCCCTCACTTCATACCCCTATCTTCATATCCCTATCTTCATACCCCTCACTTCATACCCCTATCTTCATATCCCTATATTCATACCCCTCACTTCATACCCCTATATTCATAATAAATTATGGATTTAGGGTTTAGGTTTTAGGTTTTAGGGTTTAGGGTTTAGGGTCCAATTACCCCTAACTTCATGAATGCTTACAAAAAACACTTCTTTAATCAATTAAGGACCCAAAAACCTATCTAATTGAATACTTACCAAACCCTAATTAAAAAAAAAAATACCCCTATCTTCATACCCCTCACTTCATACCCTTATCTTAATACTCCTCACTTCATACCCCTCACTTCATACCCTTCACTTCATACCCCTATATTGATATCCTTATCTTTATTTCCCTCACTTCATACCCCTATACTCATACCCCTATCTTCATACCCCTCACTTCATAACCCTATATTCATAATCAATTAAGGGTTTAGGGTTTACGGTTTGGGGTTTATGGTTTAGGTTTTAAGGTTTAGTTATCCCTAACTTCATGAATTCTTATAAAAACCACTTATTTAATTAATTAAGGTCCCAAACCCCTATCTAATTGAATACTTAACAAATCCAAAATTTTCAAAAAAAATACCCCTATCTTCATAACCCTCACTTCATACCCTTATATTCATACCCCTATCTTCACACCCCTCACTTCATATCCCTATCTTCATAATCCTCACTTCATACCCCTCACTTCATACCTCTATCTTCATACCCCTCACTTCATACCTATATCTTCATACCCCTCACTTCATACCCCTATATTCATACCCCTCATTTCATACCTCTCAATTCATACCACTATCTTCATAATCAATTAAGGGTTTAGGTTTTAGGATTTGAGTTTTAGTGTTTAGGGTTTAACTACCTCTAACTTCATGAATACTTACAACAAAATATTTTTGAATAAATTAAGGTCCCAAACCCCTATCTAATTAAATACTTATCAAACCCTAATTTTTCAAAAAAAAGTACCCCTATCTTCATACCCCTCACTTCATACCCCTATATTCATAACCCTCACTTCATTCCCCTCAATTCATACCCCTTAATTTATATCCTTGACTTCATACCCCTATCTTCATACTCCTCACTTCATACCCCTATCTATATACCCCTCACTTTATACCCTTATCTTCATAATCAATTAAGGGTTTAGGTTTTAATTACCCTTAACTTCATGAATAATTATAAAAACTACTTTTATAATCAATTAAGATCCCAAAATCTTATCTAATTGAATACTTACTAAACTCTATTTTTTCAAAAAAAATACCCCTATTATCTTACCTCTTACTTCATATCCCTATCTTCATACCCCTATCTTCATATCCCTATCTTCATACCCCTCACTTCATACCCCTATCTTCATATCCCTTACTTCATACCCCTCACTTCATACCCCTATCTTCATACCCCTCTATTCATACCCCTCACTAAATACCCCTCACTTCACACCCCTATCTTCATACCCCTCACTAAATACCCCTCACTTCATATACTTATATTCATACCCCTCACTTCATATCCCTATCTTCATACCCATCACTTCATATCCCTCACTTCACACCCTTATATTCATAATCAATTAAGGGTTTAGGGTTTAGGATTTGGATTTTATGGTTTATGGTTTAGGATTTAATTACCCTTAACTTCATGAATACGTATAAAAAATACTTCTTTAATAAATTAAGGTCCCAAACCCTTATCTAATTGAATACTTACTTAACCCTAATTTTTCAAAAATAAATACCCCTATCTTCATACCGCTCACTTCATACCCATATATTTATAATCAATTAAGGGTTTAGGGTTTAAGGTTTAATTACCCCTAACTTCATGAATACTTACAAAAACTACTTCTTTAATCAATTAAGGTTCCAAACCCCTATCTAATTGAATACTTACGAAACCCTAATGTTTTAAAAAAATACCCCTATTATCTTACCTCTCACTTCATATCCCTATATTCATACCCCTATCTTGATACCCTCACTTCATACCCCTATATTCATATCACTTCATTTCCCTATATTCATACCCCTATCTTGATACCCTCACTTCATACCCCTATATTCATACCCCTATCTTCATACCCTTTACTTCATACCCCTTACTTTAGACCCCTATCATCATACCTCTATCTTCATATCCCTATCTTCATACCTCTCACTTCATACCCCTATCTTCATACCCATAACTTCATATCCCTAACTTCATAGCCCTATACTTATAATAAATTAAGGTTTTATGGTTTATGATTTATGATTTAGGATTTGGGGTTTATGGTTTATGGTTTAGGGTTTAATTACCCCTAATTTCATGAATACTTACAAAAACCACTTCTTTAATCAAGTAAGGTCCCAAACCCTTATCTAATCAAATACTTACTAAACCCTAATTTTTTAAAAATAAATACCCTTATCTTCGTACCCCTCACTTCATACCCATATCTTTATACCCCTATCTTCATGCCCCTCACTTCATAACCCTATATTCATAATCAATTAAGGTTTTAGGATTTAGGGTTTAGACTTTATGGTTTAGGGTTTAGGTTTTAATTACCCCCATATTTATGAATACTTACAAAAACCACTTCTTTAATAAGTTAAGGTCCAAAACCCTTGTCTAATTGAAATATTACCAAACCCTAATATTTCAAAAAAATACCCCTATCCCCATACCCCTCACTTTATACCCTTATCTTCATACTATTGGAAATTTGAGGTAATATGAGGTATTTTATGTTGTCATTGATGTCACATGGATCACATTTGGTTTTGGTGGCAGAAGTATTTCATAAATAAGCATTTATGATAGTTCGAAAAATAGGGTTTTTGTGAAAACCAAGGTAGGTAAAATAAAAGGTTTTATTTAAAACCATGGATGGCATATTTGATATGGGTTTTTCTTAAAACCTAGGTTGGTTTTTCGTTTCGTCGAAAAAGGTGCCCCAGAGATGAAGATATTCAACTTTGAATATTTGGTGTAAATTTTAATATTTAAAATTTAATTTTAAAATTTTAAAATTAAAATTATGACATCACCATCGACGTCATCATCAAATAAAAATTAATTAAATTGCCGTCGACGTTGGTAAAGGTAAGGGAAGGTGCACATATATATACGAAGGCTTTCTTTCAAAAGCCTTGGAATCGGAGGAGTGGATATAAGACGAAAGGCGTAGAGAGTTTCATGTGGCAACGTGGTCCAACGACGAGCGAGGGGAGACAAAGGCTTTTTGACTTGCGAAGGACGAAGGTTCGGTTCCCGCCGGTTGAGTTTGTAGGGCAAGAGAAAGGCCCACATTTTTGTTATTTGGTGTGAGCAAAGGAATAAGATAAAAGTGCATTCTGCACTTCTTGTCCTATGCGAGCGCTTTGCTCGCATGGTCTTTGGCACCGTTGTTGAGAAGTGTTTGGGCAAAATATGAGGGTTCGATTCCCTCTAAGAGGCAAGTAAGTTTTTATTTAATAAATTAATTTTTGCCTAATGTTGGAGGTATAAGGTGATAAGGGTTGAGTTGATTTTTATTTTGGAAGGCAAGATAAATGCACTTTTAGAAAAGAAGATATTTCTGGTATGTTTCTTTTATAAAAGTATATCATATTATATATCGTTGGAAAGCTTATTTTGAGGGCTATTTGACTAACTAATTTAGAAGGAGAAATAAGGTGTATATAGAGAGATATTTCTATTTTTGTAAAGGGGTTGAAAAGTGAAGATTGTTTTGCTATTTTTCAAAGTGTGTTGAGTGTGGCATATTTCCAAAGGGGTTCTTCTCTTCATAAAAAGGTATGGGCACATTCTCCTATTGATTGATTGTGGTGGTTGATTTTTGAAATATCATTGGAGAGAAAAGGATTGTATTGTGGTTTCCTTTTTGAAAATGGTTGGTTGAATGCTTCAAGGTTTTTTGGTTTGAGAGTTGTGTTTAAACCTTGTTTATAAGCATTGTTGTTGAAGCCCATTGATTGTGAGATGAACTTGAACTTAAGCTATAGAAGAACATGAGTATCATTGTTATGTGAAGACTTGTGATTGAGCATTGTTGGAAACATTGTGAGGTGGTTGATACATGCTTGGACTAGGGTTTGTGAGAAAGGATTGATCCTTGAGGTGATTGGTTGAGTTGAGTTGATTAAGCCTAGTCAAGTGGATGCATGTGGTTGTTCAAGTTCCTAGGAACAATCTATTCAATATTCTGATTTGAGTTGAGATTGGGATTTGAGAATAGAACATATAGAGTCTCTAACAATTCTCTTTATGCTTCTATTGAGTTGAGATTGGGATTTGAGAATAGAACATATTGAGTCTCTAACAATTCTCTTCATGCTTCTATTGAGTTGAGATTGGGATTTGAGTATAGAACATATAGAGTCTCTAACAATTCTCTTTATGCTTCTATGAGATTGATTTGAGTTGAGATCATTGTGGATCATTGCTATCATCATTATAGAGTGCCTTACCATTCATTGTTGAGTTCATCATTTGCCTTCATAGATTTGTGGTTGAGATTTGAGCATGATTGATTGAGCCTTTGAGAAGGCCTTTGGGATAGATTTTTTGGACAGTTTTTGGACAGGTTCTTGGTGAACTTGTTGAGCATATTTTGGACAAGTTCTTGGTGAACTTGTTAAGCAAATTTTGGACAAGTTCTTCGTGAACTTGTTGAGCAGTTTTTGGATAAGTTCTTGGTGAACTTGTTGGACAGATTTTGGACAAGTTCTTAGTGAACTTGTTGAGCAAATTTTGGACAAGTTCTTGGTGAACTTGTTGAGCAGATTTTGGACAAGTTCTTAGTGAACTTGTTGAGCATATTTTGGACAAGTTCTTGGTGAGCTTGTTGGAGCAGAATTGGGCAAGTTCTTGGTGAGCTTGCTAGAGCAGATTTGGGTAAGTTCTTGGTGAGCTTGCTTGAGCAGATTTGACAAGTTATGTGTGAGCTTGTTAAGCAGGTTCTGTGTGAGCCTATTGAGCAGGTTTTATGTGAGCCTATTGAGCAGGTTCTTAGTGAGCCTATTGACAGAGCTTTGGAGGTGATAGAGTACAGAGGACATAGTCTCAGTGGATAGAGATCCAACAACCAGCATAGTTGAAGATAGATCTGAGTGAGGATTCTTCAAGTGGAGAGAGGTCCACAAGTCAATGCAGTAGAGAGAGAGAGTCTTCTAGAAGATCACATAGCCAGAGCAGAAGGGGAAATAGTTCTCCTATGGAAGAGATCCACGAACTTGAGATTAGGGGATCAACATCTCCTTTGGACAAAGATCCATAAACATTGTAATTGGGAGTGATTCCCAAAGAGATTGATTGAGAAAGTTTTAGTAAAATATTTTCTCCGTGGAGTAGCCCACATTGGGTGAACCACGTAAATTATGGTGTCTCTATTGTGTATGGTTTTTGTGCATTGCTTTGATTATCGCTATTGTTTGCTATCTTTACACAACATAATATTGAATTGGAAGAAAAAGTAAAAAGTGGTCTTATATTGTTCACCCCCTCCTCTTAGTATAATCTTGTGTTCTTCACATACCCCTCACTACATACCCCTCACTTCATACCCCTCACTTCATATCCCTCACTTCATACCCCTATCTCCATAATCAATTAAGAGTTTATGGATTAGGGTTTGGAATTTAGGGTTTAGGGTTTAATTACCCCTAACTTCATGAATACTTACAAAGACCACTTCTTTAATAAATTTAGGTCCCAAACCTTTATCTAATTGAATACTTACCAAACCCTAATATTTAAAAAAAATACCCCTATCCTCATACCCATCACTTTATACCCCTATCTTCATACCCCTAACTTCATACCCCTATCTTCATACCCCTCACTTCATAACTCTATCTCCATAATCAATTAAGGGTTTAGGGCTTAGGGTTTGGGATTTAGGGTTTAGCATTTAGGGTTTAGAGTTTAATTACCCCTAACTTCATGAATACTAAAAAAGACCACTTCTTTAATCAATTCAAGTCCCAAAAATTTATCTAATTGAAACCTTTTCAAACCTTAATATTTCAAAAAAAATATGCCTATCTTCATACCCCTCACTTTATACGCCTATCTTCATACCCCTATCTTCATACCCCTCACTTCATACCCCTATCTTCATACCCCTCACTTCATATACCTATATTCATACCCCTCACTTCATACCATTATTTTATAACCCTTATTTTGATACCCCTATCTTTGTACCCCTCACTTCATACCCCTATCTTCATACCATTCATTGTATACCCCTCACTTAATACCCCTATATTCATACCCCTTACTTCATATCAATATCTTCATACCCCTCACTTCATACTCCTCACTTCATACCCCTATCTTCATAATCAATTAAGCATTTAGGATTTCGAGTTTAGGGTTTAAGGTTTAGTGTGTAGGGTGTAGGGCATAGGGTTTAGTATTTAATTACCCCTAACTTCATGAATACTTAAAAAAATAACTTTTTTAATCAATTAAGGTCTCAAACCCTTATCTAATTGAATACTTACCAAACCCTAATTTTTCAAAAACAAAAAATACCCCTATTTTCATACACCTCATTTCATACCCCTCACTTCATACCCCCCATGTCATATCCCTATATTCATAATCAATTATGGGTTTATGGTTTGGGGTTTAGGATTTAGGATTTAGAGTTTAATTGCCCCTATCTTCATGAATACTTACAAAAACCACTTATTTAATAAATTAATTTCCCAAACCCTTAACTAATTGAATCTTATCAAACCCTAATTTTTCAAAAAAAATACCCCTATCCTCATACCCCTATCTTCATACCCTATCTTCGTATTTCCATTTTTATACCCCTCACTTCATACCCCTCACTTCATACACCTCACTTTATACCCCTATCTTCATATCCCTCACTTTATACCCCTATATTCATATCCCTATCTTAATACCCCTCATTTCATACCCCTATATTTATAATTAATTAAGGGTTTAGGGTTTATTGTTTAGGGTTTAGGGTTTAGAGTTAAATTAACCTTAACTTCATGAATACTTATAAAAACAACTTCTTTAATAAATTAAGGTCCTAAACCACTTCTTGAAGATATTAAAGTCTAATTTAAAAAAAAAATACCCCTATCTTATACCCCTCACTTCATACCCCTATCTTCATACTCGTATCTTCATACCCCTCACTTCATATCCCTATCTTCATTACCCTCACTTCATACCCCTCACTTCATACCTCTATATTCATATCCCTATCTATATACCCCTCACTTCATACCCTATCTTCATACCTTTATCTTCATACTCCTCACTTCATACCTCTATCTTCATACCCCTCACTTCATACCCTTATCTTCATATTCGTATCTTCATACCCTTATTTTCATAATCAATTAAGGGTTTAGGGTTTAGGGTTTGGGGTTTAGGGTTTAGAATTCAATTACCCTTAACTTCATAAATACTTACAAAAACCACTTATTTAATCAATTAAGGACCCAAACACCTATCTAATTGAATAATTATCAAACCCTATTTTTTCAAAAAAGAATACCCTTATCTTCATACCTCTCACTTCATACCCCTCCCTTCATACCCCTATCTTCATACCACTCACTTCATAGCCCTCAATTCATACCCATGTCTTCATACCCCTATCTTGATATCCCTATTTTCATACCCTTCACTTCATACCGCTATCTTCATATCCCTCAGTTCATACCCCTCACTTCATATCCCTATATTTATACCCCTTACTTCATACCCCTATATTCATAATCAATTAAGGATTTAGTGTTTAGGGTATGGTGTTTATGGTTTAGGTTTTAATATTTAGGGTTTAACTACCCCTAACTTCATGAATACTTACAAAAACCACTTCTTTAATCAATTAAGTTCCCAAACCCTCTTAGGATTCTACTCCTAACCACCATACTAATCACATTATTAGTTAGTTATTTAATTACTCTCTCTTTCACAAAGGTTGTGACCTTTGATCACACCTTCACAATCGTAGAAATAGGTATTTCATTTGGTATAGTTGAGGCATCGAAGAATATAATTATTAATTAATTGTTGGGTTCCACATACAATACAACAACGATTCCTTAATAAAAGTGATTCCTTTTTATTATTCTAGCATTATAATCAATCTTTTGGTTCAGATCTAGTTCAATCAATTTTTTTTTCCCCACAAAGCCACCGTCTCCACTTTACGTTCCATCTTGTCATAAGTGAGTACGGGTCTACCTCACAACACTGTATTCCTTTGTGATAACACAGACCGACAACGGAATAAAAAATAGAGCTCCACCATAATATAAATTGCCAACATCGACTGTGAGTTCTAATGTAATGATAGTGCAATAAGCAGACATAAACTCTGGAAAAAAAAAAAAATTACAGTGAACGAACAGGCTGTCATAGTCTCTTCGACGTCTACCTCACCAAAAGGACGAAAAAGTAACCCAATCTGACAGAAAAGAAAAGTGAGAAGTTATAAAAAATTGGGAAGTATGGTTGTTGAAGACTAGCAGAGTGATTCGACCAAGCGTAGATTAAAAAAAAATACATCAAATTTGAAGAAATCATGAAAAAGTTGGTCACTTGCAGAGTTTTCTGGCAAAGACACAGGTTAACGGTGGAATCATATAAAATTAGAATATAAAATTAAGGTTTAAAATAAATTTTACCCGCAGGTGGCTACGGTTTGCATCACTGGAAAACTTCAGCATCGAAGAGTAAGAACAACCTTTTTTTGGGGGGGGGGATATTAATATCCCACATTGAGGAAGCGAGGGATATTTGTATGTTTAAAATAAACAATACGCTAGTAGTTGGGTGTGACTACCATCCGACACCTATTGACATTTTTGCTTCAAATTTTGCAATTTTTTTTTGCCTCAAATTTTGCAAAACAAAAAGTTGTTTTTTTACAATTTTTAGGCAAATTGTGACTAAAAATTTTGAAAAAAAAAACACAATAACCTGCAAAATTACCAAGAAGTTATAAACCTACCATGGCAGAAGGAAGAAGGTCACAAGACATGGCAAAGGATATTGCGAAAGAAGTCTCAAAAGAAGTGGCAAAGGATATTGTGAAAGAGGTCTCGAAAGAGGTTTCAAAAGAAATGAAAGAAGTGATGCAAAGAATGGCCGATGGAAGAATATATCATGACCCCAACCTACTTTTGCTACTTAATATTGCCCACCTATGTCAAATCACATCAATGAGTGTATAAAATTCAGTTCTAGGATATCGCCAATTGCATCACAGGGTTGGACGAATCTGTCCTCATAAGTGGGTTCATCAATGGATTGAAAGAAGAAATTAGAGTGAAGATCATGATGTACACTCCTCGCACCCTACAGGAAGCCATTGGATTAGCCTTGTTAGCCAACGATACATTCAATGTTCAACGTCAACATGGGGAGCAACCTATTGATAAATCGACATTCATGCACACTATTCCAAAATACAAACCCTTTCCAGTTAAGTACCTTAGCCTACAAGAAATGGAGGAACGATGAGCGAACGACCTTTGCTATACTTGTGATGAGAAATTTGGGCCCCTTCATTGTTGTGCTACACAAATATTGTATTTATTGAATATAGTTGATCCCTGTCACTCCATAGAGGAAGAAGGTGAGGAAGATGTGCACGACATGACCAAAGCACTTGATCATAACAATGAAGGAAATGAGATCGATGTGCAAGAAGTGCTTGATGCACCACAAAAAGATGAGGTAGACATCCATGCAGTAAACAATGAAGGCAAGACATACACTCTCAAAGAACTACACACAAGTTCATCGCCAATAGTGAGTTCTCATCATATAGGCAGCCTGATTCAGAAAGGAGGCAAAAGAGTGAGTGCACCTTTATTTTCCCTTCATTCTACATAGGAAGAATCGGCTAAAGCGAAATCCTACCATCATCACAATTCTCCTAAGGAAGATTCTACTATTCTTTCTAGCAACCCCCCACTAATGTTTCGACCTTCAATATATCCTTGCCTTCGAAAAAGTGACATTAAAATAGTACAAGAACTTGCACAAATTCAACTGGGAAAATAAGCAACGAAGCTCCTTACTTTGATCTTTGAGGACAAAGCTCTTTTTAAGGAAGGTGGCATGTTAGGATTCTACTCCTAACCACCATACTAATCACATTATTAGTTAGTTATTTAATCACTCTCTCTTTCACAAAGGTTGTGACCTTTGATCACACCTTCACACTCGTAGAAATAGGCATTTCATTTGGTATAGTTGAGGCATCGAAGAATATAATTATTAATTAATTGTTGGGTTCCCTATACAATACAACAACGATTCCTTAATAAAAGTGATTCCTTTTTATTATTCTAGCATTATAATCAATATTTCTCTATTGGGTTCACTACAAACCCCTATCTAATTGAATACTTATCAAACCCTAATACACCTATCTTCATACCCTTTATTTTATATCCCTATCTTCATAATAAATTAAATACTTAGGTTTTAGGGTTTGGGGTTTAGGGATTTGGATTTAGTTTTTAGGGTTTAATTACCTCTAACTTCATGAATACATCCAAAAACAATTTCTTTAATCAATTAAGGTCGCAAATCCCTATCAAATTAAATACTTATAAAACCCTAATTTTTTAAAAATAATTACCCCTATCTTCATACCCCTATCTTCATACGCCTCACTTCATACCTCTATCTTCATATCCCTATCTTTATAACCCTCACTTCATACCCATATATTCATACCTCTCACTTCATATCCCCCACTTCATACCCCTATCTTCATACCCCTCACTTTATACCCCTCAATTCATACCCCTATGTTCATACCCATATCTTCATATCCCTCACTTCATACCCCTATCTTCATACCCCTCACTTCAAACCCCCATATTCATAATTAATTAAGGGTTTAGGGTTTGGGTTTTAGAGTTTAGGGTTTAGGTTTTAGAGTTTAATTACCCCTAACTTCATGAATACTTACAAAAACCACTTTTTTAATCAATTAAGGTACCAAACCCCTATCTAATTGAATACTTACCAAACCCTAATTTAAAAAAAAAAACCCCTATCATCTTATCCCTCACTTCATACCCCTATCTTCATTACCCTCGCTTCATACTCATATCTTCATACCCCTCACTTCATACCCCTCACTTCATACCATTATTTTCATATGCTTATCTTCATACCCCTATATTCATACCCCTCTCTTCATATCCCTATCTTCATACCCCTCTCACTTCATACCCCTATATTCATACCCCTATCTTCATACCCCACACTTTATACCTCTCACTTCATACCCCTATATTCATGCCCCTATCTTCATATCCCTCACTTCATACCCCTCAGTTCATACCCCTATCTTCATAATTAATTAAGGGTTTAGGGTTTGGGGTTTAGGTTTTGGGGTTTAGGGTTTAGGGTTTAATTACCCCTAAATTCATGAATACTTACAAAAATCACTTCTTTAATCAATTAAGGTCTCAAATCCTTATCTAATTGAATACTTACCAAACCATAATTTTTCAAAAACAAAAAATACCCATATCTTCATACCCCTCACTTCATATCCATATCTTCATACCCCTTAATTCATACCCCTCTCTTCATACCCATCACTTCGTACCCCTATCTTCATACCTCTATCTTCATACCCCTCACTTCATACCCCTCACTTCATATCCCTATCTTCATAATCAATTAAGCGTTTAGGGTTTGGGATTTAGGTTTTAGGGTTTAGGATTTAGGGTGTAGGGTTTAGGGTTTAATTACCCTTATATTCATGAATACTTACAAAAACCACTTCTTTAATCAATTAATTTCCCAAACCCTTATCTAACTGAATACTTATCAAACCCTAATTTTCAAAAACAATACCCTTATCCTCATACCCCTATCTTCATACCCTATCTTCATATCCCTATCTTCATACCCATCACTTCATATCCCTATCTTAATATCCATCACTTCATAAACCTCGCTTTATAGCCCTATCTTCATACCCTTCACTTCATACCTCTCATTTTATACCCTTATCTTCATAATCAATTAAGGGTTTAAGGTTTATTGTTTGAGGTTTAGGGTTTAGGGTTTAAGTTTTAATTAACCCTAAATTCATGAATACTTACAAAAACCACTTCTTTAATGTATTAAGGTCCCAAACCCCAATATAATTGAGTGCTTAATTAACTCTATTTTTCAAACAAAATACCCTTATCTTCATACCCCTCACTTCTTACCCCTATCTTCATACCCATCACTTCATACTCCTCACTTCATACCCCTATCTTCATATTCCTATCTGCATACCCTTCACTTCATACCCCTATCTTCATACCCTTATATTCATACTCCTATCTTCATACCCCTCATTTCATACCCCTAAATTCATACCTCTATCTTCATACCCCTCACTTCATACCCCTATCTTTATATCCCTATCTTCATATCCCTCACTTCATACCCCTATATTCATAATCAATTAAGGGTTTAGGGTTTAGGGTTTGGGGTTTAGGGTTAAATTACCCCTAAATTCCTGAATACTTATAAAAACAACTTCTTTAATCAATTAAGGACCCAAACACCTATCTAATTGAATACTTACTTCATACCCCTTACTTCATACCCCTCCCTTCATACCCCTCCCTTCATACCCCTCCCTTCATATCCCTATCTTCATACCCCTATCATACCCCTATCTTCATACCCCTATAAAAATAAATACCCCTATCTTCATACCCCTTACTTCATACCCCTCCCTTCATACCCCTATCTTCTTACCACTCACTGCTTACCCCTCACTTCATACCCCTATCTTCATACCCCTATCTTGATATCCCTATCTTCATACCCCTCACTTCATACCGCTATCTGCATACCCATCACTTCAGACCCCTCACTTCATACCCCTATATTCATAATCAATTAAGGGTTTAGGGTTTAGGGTTTATGGTTTATGGTTTAATTACCTCTAACTTCATGAATAATTATAAAAATCACTTATTTAATCAATTAAGGTCCCAAATTCCTATCTAATTGAATACTTACCAAACCCTAATTTTTCAAAAAAAATATACCTATCTTCATACCCCTCACTTTATACCCTTCACCTTATAGCCCTCACTTCATACCCCTATCTTCATACCCCTATATTCATACCCTTATCTTCATAACTCTCACTTCATATCCCTCACTTCATACCCCTCAATTCACATCCCTATATTCATACCCCTATCTTCATACCCCTTAGTTCATACACCTATCTTCATACCCCTCACTTCATACCCCTATCTTCATAATCAATTAAGGGTTTAGGTTTTAGGGTTTAATTACCTTAACTTCATAGATACTTACAAAATTTACTTATTTAATAAAATAAGCTCCCAAACCCCTATATAATTGAATACTTACCAAACCTTAATTTAAAAAAAAAAATATCCCTATCTTCATACCTCTCACTTCATACCCCTCACTTCATACCACTATCTTCATACCTCTATCTTCATAACCCTCACTTCATACCCTTATCTTCATACCCCTCACTTTCATACCCCTCACTTCATACCCCTATCTTCATATCCCTATCTTCATACCCCTCACTTCATACCCATATCTTCTTACCCCTATCTTCATACCCTCACTTCATATCCCTATCTTCTTACCCCTCACTTCATACCCATATCTTCTTACCCCTATATTCTTAACCTTATCTTCATACCCCTATCTTCATAACCCTATCTTCATAATCAATTAAGGGTTTAGGTTTTAGATTTTGGGGTTTAGGATTTAGGGTTTAGGGTTTAATTACCCCTAACTTCATGAATACTTACAAAAAATACTTTTTTAATCAATTAAGGTCCCAAACCCCTCTCTAATTTAATACTTACCAAACCCTAATTTTTCAAAAAAACCCTATCTTCATATCCCTCACTTCATACCCCTCATTTTATACCCCTATCTTCATACCCCTATCTTCATAACCCTCACTTCATACACGTATCTTCATACCCCTCACTTCATACCCATCAATTCATATCTCTATCTTCATACCCCTATCTTCATACCCCTCACTTCATACCCCTATCTTCATAATCAATTAAGGATTTAGGGTTTAGTGTTTAATTACCCTTAACTTCATGAATACTTAAAAAAACCACTTATTTAATCAATTAAGGTTCCAAACCCCTATCTAGTTGAATACTTACCAAACTTTAATTTTTCAAAAACAAATACCTCTATTATCTTACCCCTCACTTCATATTCCTATCTGCATACCCCTATCTTCATACCCCTATATTCATACCCCTTACTCCATACCCCTCACTTCACACCCCTATATTCATACCCCTATCTTCATATCCCTATCTTCATACCCATCACTTCATAACCCTATCTTCATACCCCTATATTCATACCCATCATGTCATATCCCTCACTTCATACCCTTATATTCATAATCAATTAAGGATTTAGGGTTTAGGATTTGGGGTTTATTATTTAGGGTTTAGGTTTTAGGATTTGGGGTTTATTATTTAGGTTTTAGGGTTTAATTACCCCTAACTTCATGAATACTTACAAAAACCACTTCTTTAATCAATTAAGGTCCCAAACCCTTATCTAATTTAATACTTAACAAACCCTAATTTTTTAAAAACAAATACCCCTATCTTCATACCCCTCACTTCATGCCCCTATATCCATAATCAATTAAGGTATTAGGTTTTAATTACACCTAACTTCATTAATACTTACAAAAACCACTTCTTTAATCAATTAAGGTCCCAAATCCTATCTAATTGAATACTTACTAATCCCTAATTTTTCAAAAAAATACCCTTATTATCTTACCCTTCGATTCATATCCCTATCTTCATACCCCTCACTTCATATCCTTATATTTATACCCCCTATATTCATACCCATTACTTCATATCCCTCACCTCAAACCCCTATATTCATACCCCTATCTTCATATCTCTCACTTTATACCGCTATCTTCATACCCCTCACTTCATACCCCTATATTCATAATCAATTAAGGGTTTAGGGTTTAGGATTTAGAATTTAGGGTTTATGATTTAAGGTTTAGGGTTTAGGGTTTAATTACCCCTATATTCATGAATACTTACAAAAACCACCTCTTTAATCAATTAAGGTCCCAAAACCTTATCTAATTGAATACTTATCAAACCCTAATTTTTCAAAAAAACCCTATATTCATACCCCTATCTTCGTACCCCTCACTTCATACACCTATCTTCATACCTCTATATTCACACCCCTATCTTCATACCCCTCACTTCATATCCCTCACTTCATAACTCTAACTTTATACCCATCACTTTATACCCCTACTTCATACAGCTATCTTCATACCCCTCACTTTATACCCCTCACTTCATACCCGTATCTTCATAAACAATTAAAGATTTAGGGTTTGGGGTTTAGGATTTAGGGTTTAGGATTTATGGTGTAAGGTTTAGGGTTTAATTACCCCCATCTTCATGAATACTTATAAAAACCACTTATTTAATCAATTAAGGTCCCAAACCCTTATCTAATTGAATACTTACCAAACACTAATAGTTCAAATAAATACCCCTATCCTCATGCCCCTCACTTTATACCCCTATCTTCATACCCTTATCTTCATGAATACTAAAAAATACCACTTATTTAATCAATTCAAGTCCCAAACCTTTATCTAATTGAATACTTTCCAAACCCTATTTTTTCAAAAAAATACGCCTATCTTCATACCCCTCACTTTATACGCCTCACTTCATACCCCTATAATCAATTAAGGATTTAGGATTTAGGGTTTAGGTTTTAGGGTGTAGAGTGTAGGGTTTAGTGTTTAATTACCCCCGACTTCATGAATACTTACAAAAATCACTTGTTTAATAAATTAAGGTCTCAAACACTTATTTAATTAAATACTTACCAAACCCTAATTTTTCAAAAACTAAAAATACCCCTATCTTCACACCCCTCACTTCATATCCCTATTTTCATAATAAATTAAGGGTTTAGGGTTTGGGGTTTAGGGTTTAGGATTTAGGGTGTAGGTTTTAAGGTTTAATTACCCCTATCTTCATGAATACTTACAAAAACCACTTATTTAATCAATTAATTTCCCAAACCCTTATCTAATTGAATACTTATCAAACCCTATTTAAAAAAAAAAAATACAACTATCCCCATGCCCCTATCTTCATATTTCCATATTTATACCCCTCACTTCATACACCTCACTTTATACCCCTATATTCATACCCCTCACTTCATACCCCTATATTCATACTCCTATATTCATACCCCTCATTTCATACCCCTATCTTCATAATTAATTAAGGGTTTAGGGTTTATTGTTTGGGGTTGAGGGTTTAGGGTTTAGGGTTTAATTAACATTAACTTCATGAATACTTATAAAAACCACTTCTTTAATAAATTAAGGTCCCAAACCCCAATCTAATTGAATACTTACTAAACTCTAATTTTTCAAAAAAAATACCCCTATCTTATACCCCTAACTTCATACCCCTCGTTTCATACCCCTATCTTCATACCCATCACTTCATACCCATCAATTCATACCCCTATCTTCATATCCTTATATGCATACCCCTCACTTTATACCCCTATCTTCATACTCTTATCTTCATAGCCCTTTCTTCATACCCCTCAATTTATACCTCTATCTTCATACCCCTCACTTCATACCCCTATATTCATATCAGTATCTTCATACACCTCACTTCATACCCCTATATTCATAATAAATTAAGGGTTTGGGGTTTAGGGTTCAATTACGTCTAAATTCATAAATACTTACAAAAACCACCTATTTAATCAATTAAGGACCCAAACACCTATCTAATTGAATACTTACCAAACCCTAATTTTTCAAAAAAATATCCCTATCTTCATATCCCTATGTTCATGCCCTTCATTTCATACCACTCCCTTCATATTCCTATCTTCATACCACTCATTGCATACCCCTCACTTCATACCCATGTCTTCATACCCCTATGTTAATTTTTCTATTTCCATACCCTTCACTTCATACCACTATCTTTATACCTCTCACTTCATACCCCTCACTTTATATCTCTATATTTATACCCCTCACTTCATACACATATATTCATAATAAATTAAGGGTTTAGGGTATGGGGTTTATGGTTTAGGTTTTAAGGTTTAGGGTTTAATTACCCCTAAATTCAAGAATACTTAAAAAAACCACTTCTTTAATCAATTAAGGTCTCAAATCCCTATCTAATTGAATACTTACCAAACCCTAATTTTTTTAAAAAATGCCTCTATATTCATACCCCTATCTTCATAACCCTCACTTCATACCCATATATTTAAACCCCTACCTTCACACTCCTATATTCACACCCCTAACTCCATACCCTTATCTTCATATCCCTCACTTCATATCCCTATCTTCATATACCTATATTCATACCCCTATCTTCATACCCTTCATTTCATACCCCTATCTTCATAATCAATTAAAGACCAGGATTTGGGGTTTAGGGTTTAATTACCTCTAACTTCATAAATACATCCAAAAACCACTTATTTAATCAATTAAGGTCCCAAATCCCTATCAAATTAAATACTTACCAAACCCTAATTTTTTTAAAAAATTACCCCTATATTCATACCCCTCACTTCATATCCCTATCTCCATAACTCTCACTTCATACCTCTCACTACATACCCCCCACTTCATATCCCTCTCTTCATACCCATCACTTTATACCCTTCAATTCATACCCCTATTTTCATACCCATATCTTCATATCCCTCACTTTATACTCCTATCTTCATACCCCTCACTTCATACCCTCACCTTCATAATTAATTAAGGGTTTAGGGTTTAGTTTTTGGGGTTTAGAGTTTAGGGTTTAGGGTTTAGAGTTTAATTACCCCTAACTTCATGAATACTTACAAAAACTACTTTTTTAATCTATTAAGGTCCTAAACCCCTATTGAGTACTTATCAAACCCTAATTTTTCAAAACAAATACCCCTATCATCTTACCCCTCACTTCATGCCCCTATCTTCATACTCCTTGCTTCATACCCATATATTCATACCCCTCACTTCATATCCCTATATTCATATCCATATATTCATACCTATCACTTCATACCCCTATATTTATACCCCTATCACTTCATATCCCTCACTTCATACCCCTATATTCATAACCAATTAAGGGTTTAGGGTTTAAGGTTTGGATTTTTTGGTTTAGAGTTTAGGGTTTAATTTTCCTTAACTTCATGAATACTTAAAAAAATCACTTCTTTAATCAATTAAGGTCCCAAACCCCTATCTAATTGAATACTTACCAAACCTTATTTTTTCAAAAAACATATACCCCTATCTTCATACCTCTCAGTTCATGCCCCTATCTTCATACCCCTATATTCATACCCCTCACTTCATACCCCTATATTCGTATCCCTATATTCATATCCTTCACTTTATACCCCTCACTTCATACCCCTATCTTCATAATCAATTAAGGGTTTAGGGTTTAAGGTTTGGGGTTTATAGTTTAGGGTTTAGGGTTTAATTACCCCTAACTTCATGAATACTTACAAAAATAACTTCTTTAATCAATTAAAGTCCCAAATCCCTATCTAATTGAATACTTACCAAACCCCTCACTTCATACCCCTATCTTCATACCCCTCACTTCATACCCCTATATTCATACCGCTATCTTCATACCCCTCACTTCATACCCCTATCTTCATACCCCTAACTTCATATCCCTCACTTCATACTCATATATTCATATTCCTATATTTGTACCCCTTACTTCATACCCCTATCTTCATACCTATCACTTCATATCCCTCACTTCATACCCCTATATTAGTAATAAATTAAGGGTTTAGGGTTTGGGATTTAAGGTTTAGGGTTTAATTACCCCTAACTTCATGAATACTTACAAAAACTACTTGCTTAATCAATTAAGGTCCCAAAACCCTATATAATTGAATACTTACCAAACCCTATTTTTTCAAAAGAAAATACCCATATCTGCATACCCCTATCTTCATACCCTTCACTTCATACCCCTATATTCATACCCCTATATTCATATCCCTCACTTCATACCCCTATTCTCATACCCCTCACTTCATACCCCTATATTCATAATCAATTAAGGATTTAGGGTTTAGGATTTAGGATTTAATTACCCCTATATTACTAAATACATACAAAAACACTTCTTTAACCAATTAAGGTACCAGACCCTTATCTCATTGAATAATTACCAAATCCTAATATTTCAAAAAAAACCTCTATCATCATACGCCTCACTTCATACCCATATATTCATACCCCTATCTTCATACCCGTCACTTCATACTCATATATTTATAACCCTCATTTGATACCCCTCACTTCATATCCCTATCTTCATAATCAATTAAGGGTTTAGGGTTTAGGTTTTAGGGTATAGGGTTTGGGATTTAGGGTTTAGGGTTTAGTTTTTAATTACCCCTAACTTCATGAATACTTACAAAAACCACTTATTTAATCAATTCATGTCCCAAAGCATTATCTAATTGAATACTTACCAAACGCTAATTTTTCAAAAAATATACCTATTTTCATGCCCCTATCTTCATACCCCTCACTTCATATCCATCACTTTATACTTCTATATTCATACTCATATTTTTATAACCCTCACTTCATAACCCTATATTCATATCCCTCACTTCATACCCCTTTCTTCATACCCCTCACTTCATACCCCTATCTTCATACCCCTCACTTCATACCCCTATATTAATACCCTATATTCATACCCCTATCTTCATACCTCTCACTTCAAACCCCTATATTTATAATCAATTAAGGATTTAGGGTTTACTATTTGGGATTTAGGTTTTAGGGTTTAATTACCCCTAACTTCATGAATATTTACAAAAACTACTTCTTTAATGAATTAAATTTCTCAAACCCCAATCTAATTGAATACTTACCAAACTCTAATTTTTCAACAAAAATACCCTATCTTCATACCCCTATCTTCATACCACTCACTTCATACCCCTATCTTCATACCCCTCGCTTCATACCCCTCACTTCATACAACTATATTTATACCCCTATCTTCATATCCCTATATGCATACCCCTTACTTCATACCCCTATATTTATACCCCTAACTTCATACCCCTCACTTCATAACCCTCAATTCATACCCCTATATTCATACCCCTATCTTCACACCCCTTACTTCATAACGCTATCTTCATATCCCTATATTCATACCCATCACTTCATACCTCTATCTTCATAATCAATTGAGATTTTAAGGTTTAGGGTTTAGGGCTTGGGGTTTAAGTTTTAGGGTTCAGGGTTTGAGGTTTAGGGTTTAGAGTTTAGGATTTAGGGTTTAATTATCACTAACTTCATGAATACTTAAAAAAACCACTTTTTTAATCAATTAAGGACCCAAAAAACTATCTAATTGAATACTTACCAAACCCTATTTCTTCATACCCCTCACTTCATACCCTTATCTTTATACCCCTCACTTCATACCCTTATCTTCATACCCTTAACTTCATACACCTCACTTCATACCCCTATCTTCATACCCTATCTTGATATCCCTATCTTCATACCCCTCACTTCATACCCCTATCTTCATACCCCTCACTTCATACCCCTATATTCATAATTAATTAAGGGTTTAGGATTTAGGGTTTGGGTTTTATAGTTTAGGATTTAGGGTTTAATTACCCCTAACTTAAAAAATACTTACAAAAACCACTTCTTTAATCAATTAAGGTCCCAAACCCCTATCTAATTGAATACTTACCAAACCCTAATTTTTCAAAAAAAGTATCCTTATCTTCATACCCCTATCTTCATAATCCTCACTTCATACCCCAATATTTACATCTCTTATTTTATACCCCTCACTTATTTTACTACAAGTGAATCAACGATGACAAGATTTCATGTTTTCTTAGCTATTTTTTTGATGTCCATATTTTGTGGTCCATTTAGCCTTCTATCACATGAACTCCTTGGGACACCCCCCTGTACCTTTCATGTATGGTTGTCATTGTCTATTTATCCTCTTTACATACCGCTACCTAGTTTCACCAATGTTAGAATGATGTTTGATGACACTAGCTTTATTTATAATGGTCGAGTATTTATACTATGGTATGCAAAACCTGACACCTTATATTATTCCATATTCATCATGTATCATTCCTTCATCAAAATTTGCAATGTTTAGACCAAAGTGATTTGAACTTCTACTTTTTCCTCGTGTTCATCTTCTTGAATACATGAATTAATTTTTTCCAAGGTCCTTTATTATTTGGCCACATCAGAGAATGAGTCCATAGGCTCATGTGAAATATTACATCTATATTTGGCATGGGTAGTTGATACACTTGGATACTTGGATCCCTTGTGTCATTGTTGGACATGCGTAGGTTCTGCTCCTTAGACCATCAACTTTTGATATTTATCACTCCTTTTGGATTGGTTGGTTGGATCATTTTTTCCTGATTAGTAAAGGTGCTCGATCAAAATTGAAATACTTCCTCAAAGTGGATGTGAGTAATTGGTTTAGGTTTTCCCAACGATGGGTCTGATTGGACATCTATATTTTTCTTATTCATATTTTACACTAGAGTGGTCTCCTTACGAGGAGTAGTGGGCTCTTATCAAGGAGGCATTAGTGTTGGCACCTCTTATTTGTCTGAGTCCTTTTTAGTAGTTTTCTTCATCTTGAACCCATCTATGAAAAGAGTAGCTAGTTGATCCCAATTAGGGATCAAATGGGGAGGGAGGGAGTCAAAAACCTAATGAACCTTTCCTTAGAGAGAGGCTACCAATAGTATTGTAGATAATAGTGAAGACTTCTCAATATGGTGGAATGGTAGTTTTAGTGGGAGAAAAGCTAATCATTTATGGAGGAAATATCAGTTTTCACACCCACTCACGAGGATGATGAGTTGGTGACCATTTTTAAATAAGGTACTCTATCAAAGATATGAAACTTAGTGTTAGCTAAGAGGTCCCTTCCTTTGACGAGTCTGGTCTTTGCTAACATTGAAAAGATTATGAGTCACTTTCTCACTTGGATTGGTGGATTATCTTATTTCTGCATTGCAAGGATGTGCCTTTTGAAACCTTTCCTTATCTATATTTTGAGCATCTTTGCATCATTGACTACATGGAACATAAAAGGACCTCCTAGTCTTCTCATATTTTTTTGCTCCAAAGCTTTCTTCCTCTTGTGTTATGGAGGTGCAACCAAATAAGAAGGTAAATATTCTGCCAGAAAGGTCACTCTATCAAAAAGTGAATGAGATGCCTAGAGAAGGTTATCCTCTTATAGGCTTATCCAATTTGGATAAGTTATTTATCATTTTCTACTCTAGTTTGTGTGGTGGTATTTTGCTACAAGTTAATTAATAATGACAAGATTTTATGTATTCTTAACTATTTTATTGATGTCCATATTTTGTGTTCCATGTAGCCTTCTCTCACATGAACTCCTTGGCACACCCTCCTATACATTTCATGTATGGTTTGTCATTTTCTATTTCTCCTATTTACATACTACTACCTGGTTTCACCAATGTTAGAATGATGCTTGGTGACACTAGCTTTATTTATAATGGTCAAGTATTTATACTATGGTATACAAAAATTAACGCCTTATCTTATGCCATATTTATCATGTGTCATTCCTTCATCAAAAATTGCAATTTTTAGACCAAAGTGATTTGAACTTCTACTTTTCCTCGTGTTCATATTCTTGAATACATGACTTACTATTTTCCAAGGCCCTTTATCATTTGGCCACATCAGAGAATGAGTCCATAGGCTCATGTGAAATATTGAATTTGGATTTGGCATGGGTAGCTCATACACTTGGAGACTTGGGTCCCTCGTGTCATTGTTGGACATGTGTAGGTTCTACTCCTTGGACCATCAAATTTTGACATTTTTACTCCTTTTGGATTGGTTGGTTGGCTCATTTTTTCCTTATTTATAAAGGTGCTCGATCGAAATTGAAATACTTCCTCGAAGTGGATGTGAGTAATGGGTGTAGGTTTTCCCAATGATGGGTTTGATTGGACATCTACCTTTTTCTTATTCATTTTTTGCACCAAAGTGGGTAGTGGGCTCTTATAGAGGAGGTATTAGTGCTAGTACCTCCTATTTATTCTAGTCCTTTTCAGTAGTTATCTTCATATTGAACCCATCCATGATAAGAGTAACTAGTTGATCCAAATTATTGATTGAATGGTGAGGGAGGGAGTCAAAAAACTAATGAACCTTCCCTTAGAGAGAGGCTACCAATATTTTTGTAAACAACGATGAGGATTTCTCAAGATGATAGAATGATAGTTTTAGTGGGAGAGGAATTGGAAATACATGCTAAAGAGCATGCCAATGTTGGATTGGTATTCCTTGTGTTAATATTATTTAAATTAGAAACTCTTGATGATAAATCAATTTGTGATGGATTTATTAAAGATAAAATTATTCCTAATAGAATGAATATTGTCAAATGTCTTGTGATGGATGTTGGCACCTTAAGATGACATGACGGTATAGGCATTAATACAATATGGATGTCAATACTTCAACAAGATGGATGCCAACACTTCATGTTAGCATAGCCCATGTCATCTCAAGCTATGATGACTAGCTTCATATTGATAAGATAGTTATGACTTGTCTATGTTTACTAGCTTGTGTTGGCAAGTTTGTATCGACTCCTTGTATAGTTAGATATTGTCATCCCTGTAATTGCTACATTCTATTTAAGCACTCCTCCCTGTAACATTATAATACACCATCAATTCTAACACATATAAGCATTCAAAGAGATATAGTTGGCACAAAATGGTCTCCTTGCATTATCATGAGGATAGTTACATCCTAGTCATGTGACTGCAACAATATCACATATAACACTACCTCATTATAGTGGTTGCTCTTCTTTGCAATGGATATGTATCTGGATGGATTTTTTTACAAAATGAAAGGGATATTTATATAGTATAGCTCTAGTAATTACCATAACCAACTAGGCCTCAACTACCAAAACAAATTTTCACTTCAGCCTTAACAATGTAATTAACAAATTAGTTAACTATTTTTAAATGATGGTGGGTTACATACTTTTGATTACATTGCAATTATTATTGCTAATTATTAAATGATACTACATTTGACCACTTTGACTATTTTGTATGCCATTACTTTGTATAAATAATGTATAATTTTGATGCATAGACATTTTGTCAAGCACTTCATTTCTTTTTGGAATTGTTGTTTACATATACCCTCCCCTTTACATTAGTCGATGTCCTTAGTGACTTCCTACGTTATTTTATTTAGGGTTCAACCTCCTTTGGCTCTAATGCTTGAAGTCCTTCTAATTCCAGAATGTGAATTTTGAAGGCTTATTATTCATCTTGGAGCTTCTTTGCATAATTATAGCACTTGGCCCATTCTACACCATATGTATTGGTCTTATCTTCTATTTCTTGCAATTGTTACAAAAGTTCCTTCCTGACAAAGATATCCTTAATTTGCTACTATGTTAGAGTAAAGAAAGTTGGTTTTTTGTGTTCCAATTTAGCTTTGATAGTTGCTTCACATTGTTGTCTAAGCCAACTCTCTAAGCAATGCCTACTTTTGTTTGACCTATTCCATCTTCTTCAACAAGGAATTCTCACGTTGATTTTTCTAAGCCAATAACTCTTCTTCTTGTTGCATTAATAGTGCCTTCATTTATTGTTTTTACAATAGTTTCTCATCCATTTCTATAATAATTTATTTCCTTTTTCTAAGTTGAGCATGAAGATCTTGTAATTCCTTTAGCATTACCTAAATTTATTCGATAGTTGAATTACATCATTATCCATATTTTATGGTGTTTCTCACAGAGTTTTTCCTTTGTGACATGTAGTTGTCCTTCCATACCTTACAATCGTTGGACCATAGCATTTTTAGTCATGTGAATTTGCTTGATCCCCTTGGCTAGCCAATATATCTAATGTGTAATAAATTTAATAGGGTTTTACATTAGGAATAATTTGGGTACTAGTTCCACATGTGACCTACTTCCTACCATGATATAGGAATATGTATTAGTACTATGTCCCACCATATACACTTGAGCTGGTTCAAGATAAAGTATTGGTACCCCTCAAGCAATTTCTATATTCCCTTTATTGTATTGAGATGTTTGATGGGCAGATCCCATGTCTGTTCTTGGTAAATTCTATAAATATATGCTCACCAATTTTTTTTCCAACCTATTGTACCAATTTATCTATCTGTTCTATCATCAACTGCCCTTATTTCCACTGTTTGACAAAATCCACTTTAAAATCTAGCTTCATTCTATCCATCACATGGGTTAACTTGGTAAAACAAGCAACCACTTGTTGATTAATGTGTACCTCTAATTTTGATAGATCTTGAAAGTAGGTACTTCTATAATTAAGTGGTCAAAAAGATCCTCAAATTCTTCAGAATATACCTTTGGCTCTTTCTGAAACAACCCAAGTCCTACCCACTTGGTTGTCCAAACACCCCAAGTCTACCCACTTGGTTGTCCAACATCAGAGGTCATAGTAAGAGAAATTTTTCTTTTCTTTTATTCTTTTCTAATTTAACTTCTAGTATGAGTATGCTAAAAATATCTTCATGAGTGTCATTTAGCCATGGTCGAAATACTCATAAGATCGAGATTCTTCAAATCCCATATAGTTGCCTCTATTGAACTTCACTCTCCTCTTGAGATTCCAAGTTCAGGTAGGGGGTTTCTTTTCTTTTAGGGCCTATATCACCTAGAGGTGTGATGCATACTTTCCCCATATCTTAACATGAACTCTAGAACTCATATTATGTAAGATCTAGTTCATATATGCTCAAGGTAAATGATCAACCATATTTATTGGAGCATCGTATAGGGTCTACCAATACCCTGGTAGCTACCAGTGTTTTGTGTTGATCAACCAACACGATATCCCATACCATCGTGATATTAGTATTACCAAGTCAAGCATAATTCAACACTCAATACTAGTAGGGATAACCTAGAAGAGATACCCATACAACCCTTCGTTACCTCTCGTTCTGACCTTTCCTATCAAAAGTATAGTTAGATCCCTATATTGTGATGATTACCCTCTTGTAAGCACCACTATTGTTTGACCCACAAGATTGTCCTTCCCACAATATTGAATAATGACAAGGTTTCCTTGCCTTCAACCTTAGGTTACGAGTCAAGATTGTCCTTTCCACAATCTTGGAATCTTTTAATCAAATATTTTAATAAGATTTGAAAGTTTAGAAATATTTAGCTATGAAAAGGTTTACAAATGAATCACTATTTCATAATCATTCATAAATTTTACTATAAAACAAGGCCTCTAGTTTCCATATGGCTACTTGTATGTTTATCATTAAGAAAGAATAGAAGACAGAGGAATTATAAAAATATTACAATCAAAAATACAAAACTTCTTTTTATTTCCCTTTATCCATATGGGATTGTGGGTTTTTATTTCCTCATTGATGATTTTTTTTTTCTGGTGCGCTTCCCACCAGGGCACTCTTTGCAAAAATATTTCTTGAAATCCGAACACTGATCTTTGGAGTGGTCTTGGTTTTTGCACAAATTGCGTGTTGCTTTCTTTACCTGTGGGACTTGCTTGGTTAGAGGACAATGGAATTTAAGATGTCCCTATTTATAGAACTCCATATAGAAAGTGGATTTATTCTCATACTCAAAGGCCTATCTCCATCGGTATGACCCATAGGTCAAGTCAATGTACATCAAGAGCTGAGATTCCAGGTTTACCATTACGTAAAAATAGGTATAAGGCATTTAGGACTGAGCTTTGGTGGCTACGTCAAAAGCAAAAAAGTCACCAATCACATGGGCAATACTGTGGATGAAACCTTCGTCCCAAAACTAGAATGGGATCTCGGGTAGCCTAACCCAAATAGGGTCCACATTGATGCTTTTTATCCCTAGGTTGAAGCTAGGATTCCATTGCATGATAAATAATGGTCATCTCCCAAAAAACCAAGGTCCTCCTATTAGAATCCAAGCTGTGTTATTCTGATTGTTCAATCATATGATAAAAAATTCATGGGTCAGAACCATGAGTTCCTTGTGGCCTTCAGGTTTCCATTTATTCATCACCCATCTGTGGATGGATTCAGTGTTAGGTCTGGATCCGATAAACTTTCCAACCAGGGAAAGGGATTTCTTACTCAGCATCGATGTCATGATGTCTTAAAGAAAGTTGAGTTCCTTGAAATCATCAAAGAGGGTACCGATGTTTGGTTATGGGTCTGAATGACCCTGGTAATTATTATTTCAAACTTTATCTACGAAATAATTTTTGGGTCCAGGAGGGAGCCTTGGGCCCAACCCGATAGGGGGGCCCATGACAGGGCACCACATCAGCATTGGGCCTGTTAGGGGGGTCTCCAAGGAGCTCCTCTATAGTATATTCATCCTAGAGAAGACCAAGATCATTCACACCCTAACCCCCAGAGATCATCCTATGACCACCATAGGAACTGCCAACATTCTCGCCTTGTATATATTCAAAATTCAAATCTTTGCACTATTCTCTCTCCACTTTGTGCCATCTCACTTTGTTCTGATCCATCCTCACCCTACAGCTCTATCCCCTTTGTGATTGTGAGTAAAATTTTAAAAGTATAACAAAATAGACGACCATCATATTGTAGTGGAAGCCATAAAATAAAAAATTAAATATACAAATTAGTCACCATATTAAATTTATGGAACATTTATAGATAGAGCACATATATAAAATGAAAATTTTACCCTAAACACTTATCTATTCCACATATTTTAAAGGATATCAACCAGATTGGTTTCATTGTTTCAAAAGACTCATAGAGTAATGCCATGCAAATATTCTGAGCCTACATATTTCAAAATACAGATATAAAATATTAATATTTGTTTTGTTCTTCTAAAATTCCAAATTTCACCATTTCATTGAGCTAAATTCACAAGAATCTCAAGATTATAACAAATATTTTTCCAGTTTAAGTGCAGCGCTTGATGCTAGAACGTAGACGATTCATCATATAGGTTACAAGCAAAATAATCTGTCTTTGTTCTCCAGAGTTCTCCAGGTTTTATTGCACATATTTCGGTGTCTCCCAACGGTCAGAGCGACCAGTCTAATATGACATGTAGCTAAAGTCTATCATGCATACAATATTTTCAAACCCAACATAGTATGCAAAATATCACAAGCATCAAAACCAGAAATTGTTTATCTTTGGTTCCCTTTTATCCATTAATTTTTATTTACACAACAATCCTTCCAACACATGCACTATTAAGTTTTTGTTCAACTTTAGCTCACTGTTGTATATCAATTTACATTTCACACACATCAAAATTTCCAACACATGCACTAGAAAGTTTTCGATTCATCTTTAGTTCACCATTATTTTATCATTTTTATATTCACACACACAACAAAATATACAATGCATTATCAATCAATTTTCATACTATTCTATGAAATTAATTTATCACATAGATTTGTCGAAACAGACTCACTTATCGATAAGCGTTTGTTTCCTTTCCTTGCTTTAGAATACCTTCTTACTTATTTGCACTTTCCTCGCTTCCCCAGAATACAATGCATACTGTAGTGCCTTCTCTTCCATCCCCCTTCCAATTTAGAAGATAGATCATATTTTTCATCTTGAAAACTGATGTTTGTTTTAGGATTCCTTCAACCCGAAACATGCCATGTGGACTCCACATTCCTTCCACGATCAACAAACCCAATTTTCCATAATAATTTTCTAATATTGATTGCTTTCTAAATTGCCTCTTTTAATAAGTGAAAATCAATAACTCTTTAATAATTATTTTATTATTATTTATTTTAATATTTTATAGTTTATAACTTTTCATTTTTTTTTAATATTATTTGTTTTTTAACACACACACACACACACACATATATTCATATATATATATATATATAAATTCACATTTAAAAATAAATAAATTCCTCAATAACATATATATATATATTTAATTATCTTATTTCACCCATTTTTCTTATATTTTCTTTCAGTTCTTAGATCAATAATAATCATAACATTATTTCACATTTTGTCCATTTTTTAAACTATGGCTCCCTTGAATTTTAGCATTCTCATTGCCAACCAAACATTTTAAACTATGGCTCCTATGCATTTAAGCATTTTCATTGCCAAACAAACATTTTAAACTATGGCTGCCATGCATTTAAGCATTTTCATTACCAACCAAACATTTTAAACTATGGCTCTCATCCATTTAAGCATTTCCATTATCAACCAAAAATTTTAAACTATGGCTCCCATGCATTTAATCATTTTCATTGCCTACCAAACATCATAAGTTCACAATTTATTAAACATCAAATATTCCAACAAATGCAACTACATGATACGAATCTATATGGACCGTTGGCGGATGCATTACCTATAGGGTTATTTGGCCCTATAAATCAGTGAATACTCCATCGCTCATCATTTACCTTGACTTACCTTATATCGGATAACCCTTTTTGCCCACTGAGGAGATATATTTCCTTTGAATTATTCCTGCCAATAATATTACCTATCCCTACATCCATATATACATTAGCAATATCTCATTCCTTACAAAAAAACTAGGTATATAAGAAAATAGATCTTTGGAGGGTTATTACACTTTCCCTTTTTGATCTAGAACTAAAACAACACACAGCAAATTAACGCAATTTTCGACAACAGAGGTCTTTCAATTCGAAAATACAGCACTTTTCCATTCAAAATGGCCAAGCCCCGAATACAATGCATGCGCGGCCTTTTTATCACCGGCCCCAACTTCTTTCGACATCATTACACAAAGTGCGGGATTCCCTGTAACCATCCGCACGAATGTTCTGTGGCCATCTGCAAGATGCTGCCAGGTGCCCCGTATTCTCATGGTCTGGGATGGCGGAGTGCGCTGCGGTCGCCTGTCAATCCATCCGCCAAATCATCATTCAAAGGGATGCGCCATAGCCGCTTGTAGTTTGTTGCCACGTGTCCTTTTTCCAGAGTCCCAGTAACCGCTTCACATTCTAGGACCACCTGTAATTTGACGCCACGTGTCCCACTGCAATGGTCTCTACAATCATCGGCTGGTCAGGCGTCGTGAGCGCTCTGTCGCGATATCGCGACGTGTTTGCCTCTTTGCGCCCTTTCTCCTTTTTGGTCGCGATATCGTGACCATTCTACCTCTCGGTGCCTTTGCCCCAAAAGCGTCATGATTTCGCGACCACTTGGCACCCTGTCACCTTTCCTTCGAAGGTGTCACGATTTCGCGACCACCTTGCGCCTTTAAGCCCTTACTCCGAAAGTGTCACGATTTCGTGACCATTTCATGCCCTTGAGTCTTCGGCCCGGAAGTGTCACGATTTTGTGACCACTTTGCGCCGTTGAGCCTTCGCACGAAAAGCGTCACGATTTCGTGACCACTTTGCATTTTAGAACCTTGCCTCCGGAAGTGTCACGATTTCGTGACCACTTTGCGTCGTTGAGCCTTCGCACCGAAAGCGTCGCGATTTCGTGACCACTTTGCGTTTTAGAACCTTGCCTCCGGAAGTGTCACGATTTCGCGACGTCTTTGAGCCTCAGAGCTTTGCCTCCGAAGGTGTCGCGATTTCGCGACCATTTTTGTGCCTTAGAACTTTTCCTCCGAAGATGTCTTTGTGCCTTCAAGTCTTGCCCCCCGAAAGTGTCACGATTTCGTGACGTCTTTGAGCCTTAGAGCTTTGCCTTCGAAGGTGTCACGATTTCGTGACCATTTTGTGCCTTGGTCTCTTTACTTCGAAAATGTCATGATTTCGCGACCATTTGGCACTCAAGTGGTTTTGCTTCGGAGCTGTCGCGATTTCGTGACCAATTGGCGCCCAAGCTGCTTTTCCCCGGAACTGTCGCGATTTCGCGACCATTTGGCGCCCAAGCTGCTTTTCCTCGAAACTGTCACGATTTCGTGACCATTTGGCGCCTTGACCTCTCCGCCCCGAAAATGTCACGATTTCGTGACCATTTTGCGTCCAGACCGCGTTGCTTCAAAAATGTCACGATTTCGCGACCATTTGGCGTCCAGACTCGTTGCTTCAAAAATGTCACGATTTCACGACCATTTCGCGTCAAGGCTGCTTTGCTTCGAAAACGTCGCGATTTCGCGACCATTTGGCGCTTTGGCCCTTTTCATCAAAAAGCGTCACGATATCGCGATAGTTTTGGCACTTAAAGAAAAAAAACATTTTTGGGTGATGCAAGATTGCTTCTTCGCCTCCGGATGCTCCTGCATCAGACACCCGGGGTGAGTTTGAGAAGTGACCTTCACTTCTGATCTTTTCGAGGTAGACCCAGGCGATCAACCTCAGCCTTTGATAACCAAGTCGCATCTTCTATGGGTCTGCCTTTCCATTTGACTAAATACTCAGAGTAACTCCTGTTCCTAGTACTTCGGCCCTCACGCGTATCCAGAACTTCTTCTATCTCGTCCGAAACTGGGATGACTGCTGGAATGCTCCACAAATCTGGACTGGGTATCTCACTGCTTTCTCCTTCATGATACTCGACCAAATCTGAGATGTTAAACACGGGGGAGATGTTAAGTTCGCTTGGTAACTCCACCTCGTATGCATTACCCGAATCCCGTTTGCCAATGATCTTGCATGGCCCAAATTTCTTCATTTTTAGTTTGTTATAGGTCTTGGCAGGAAACCGCTCCTTCCTCAGATGGACCATGACAAAATCTCCTACTTTGAACTCTTTGGCTCGGCATTTTTGGTCCGCCCTTGTCTTGTACTCGAGCATTCATCTTGGCAATGTGTCTTGTCACTTCCTCATGCACTCCCTTCAGGTGTTCGACAAAGTCTTCTGCCTCAGCACTGCATTTCTCCCTCGTATCTATCCTTCTCAACTCTGAAGCATTTTTGGGGCTGCTCCCATAGATGATCTGGAATGGTGATTTATTTGTACTCCTATTGACCGAGCTGTTATACGCGAATTCTGCTTGCGGTAGAACTAGATCCCATCCCTTGGGCTTGTCCCCTACCAAGCATCGCAGTAGGTTGCCCAAACTCCTATTAACCACCTCTGTTTGGCCATCTGTTTGGGGGTGGTATGCAGAACTGAACTTTAAATCCGTCTTCAGTTTCTTCCACAGGGTCCTCCAGAAATACCCTACAAACTTGGTATCCCTGTCCGACACAATGCTTCTTGGCAGCCCATGAAGGCGTACCACTTCCTTAAAGAACAAACCAGCTACATGGACCGCATCGCTAGTCTTCTGGCATGGGATAAAGTGAGCCATTTTCAAAAATCTGTCCACTACCACAAATATGGAATCGTGTCCCCTCTGCGTCCTGGGCAAACCAAGCACAAAATCCATACTAATATCTTCCCACGGTCTTTCAGGTATAGGTAGCGGTTGATACAAACCAGTAGGCTGCCTCACACCTTTTGCCATCTGGCATATCCTACAACTCTACACAAACTTTGCCACATCCTGTTGCAATTGTGGCCAGTAATAGTTTTCACTAACAAGTGAGATGGTTTTGTCACGACCAAAATGTCCAGCTAGACCTCCACTGTGCTTTTCCTTGATGAGATTCTCTCTCATTGAGCTCCTCGGAATGCATAATTGGTTCCCCCTGAATAGCATCCCCTCTTGAACTAGGTAATTCAACCACTTAGTCCTGTCCAACGTAACAGGCGCAGTGCAGGCTTTCCAAGCTTCTACGAAATCGGGGTCTGTAGGGTATAAGCTCTTGAGCTCAGCAAACCCTACAACCTCCACTTTCATTTCCATCATCAGACATTGCCTCCTACTCAATGCATCTGCCACCCTATTGGATCTTTCGCTCCGATGCTTCAACACAAAGGTATAGCTCTGCAGGAACTCTACCCATTTCAGGTGCCTCTGATTCAATTTCCCTTGACTGTTAATATACTGCAATGCTTGATGATCGGTATAAAGAACAAACTCCTTTGGCAACAAATAGTGCCTCCATTTCTTGAGTGCTTGAACTATGGCGTAGAACTCCTGATCATATACCGAATACTTCCTCCTGGCATCATTGAGCTTCTCGCTGAAATACGCAACAGGCCTACCCTCTTGGCTCAATACGGCTCCTATGGCACTGCCACTCGCATCGCAGTCTACCTGAAACACCTTATTGAAATCTGGAAGTGCTAAGACGGGTTGCTCAGTGACCTTCTTCAGCATAGCAAAGCTTTTGTCTGCTCCAACTGTCCACTGGAATTCCTTCTTGTTCCCCTTCATTGTCTCCGTAAGAGATGCGCAAATACTGCTGAAGTTTCTAATGAACTTTCTGTAGAAACTGGCCAGACCATGAAATGATCTAACCTCGGTCACACTTCTTGGAGCAGGCCATTCTAGGATAGCCTTCACCTTTTCGGGGTCCATTTTGAGACCATTTGCTGAGATAACAAATCCCAGGTATACCAGCTCCTTCTTCACGAAGTTGCACTTCTTTAGATTGATCAGTAACTGCTCCTCCCGTAGTTTCTCAAAAACCCTCCTGATGTGCATCAGGTGCTCCTCTAGGGTCCTGCTAAAAATCAGGATATCATCCAAGTAGACAATAACAAATTTGCCCAAAAATTCCTTCAGGACTTCATTCATTAACCGCATGAAGGTACTCGGTGCATTGGTTAGCCCAAATGGCATAACCAACCACTCATACAACCCCTCTCTGGTTTTAAAGGTTGTCTTCCACTCATCCCCTTCTCTAATGCGGATCTGATGGTAACCACTTTTCAAGTCAATCTTTGTGAAGTATTCAGCTCCACTTAAGCAGTCCATGATATCATCCATCCTTGGCAGTGGGAATCTGTATTTGATGGTGATCTTGTTAATTGCCCGAGAGTCTGTGCACATTCTCCATTCTCCATCCTTCTTGGGTGCTAGTACTGCTGTGCACATGGACTAAGACTCTCCCTAATCAGCCCTTTCTTCAATAGATCTTGAACTTGCCGATTTAACTCCTCAGTCTCCACAGGCGTCATTCGATGTGCAGCCTTGTTTGGCAAGCTCGATCCAGGCACCAAATCTATGTGGTGACTGATCTTCCTAACAGGCGGTAAACCTTCAGGAACATTATCAAAAATGATATCTGGGAATTCCTCTAACAGTCCCATGACTTCCACTGGAATTTCCTTGCATCCTTCTTCTCTAACCCTAGGGATTATGGCATAGCACATATGATCTGACTTCAGGCCTTCCAAAAATCTTCTGCCATCAACTAGACAGACTCGTGCACTGCTGCATACTTTCTCATCCACCTCCTTCAGGGGTTTTAACTTATGGCGAACTCCATTCTTTGACAAAGAATATGTGTTGGCTCGACCATCATGTACAACACTTCGATCAAACTGCCATGGTCTCCCAAGCAACAGGTGACATGCATCCATAGGCAAGATGTCACATAAGACCTCATCTCGGTAAGTTCCAATATTGAACTTCACCAGGCATTGCTCACTTACTAGCGCCCGATGGTCCTTTTGCAACCATGCAATTCGATAAGGGTGCGGGTGTTTCCTCCTTTCCAACTGCAGCTTGGCAACCATTTCCTCAGAAACCAAATTGTCAGTGCTTCCATTATCGATGATGATGTTACAGACCTTGCCTGCGCACTTGCATCTTGTTCGAAACAGGTTGTTCCTTTGGTCTGCCTTTTCCTCTTCATTCAACAGGACCCTTCTGATGATCATTGCTTCTCCCCTTTCTGCCTCCTCAGAGTGCTCAGATTCTACACCTTCGTCTGCTACAGCAGCTCGGGCCTGACCCTCAGGTCTTCGATTTGGCCTCTCTTGATGTTGCGGGCAGTTGTATGCCCTGTGTCCTTCTTCCTCGTAGTTGAAGCAGGTTCCTCGAAAGACACCTCTTCCAAACCCTCGCCCAGGCCTACCTCTTCCTCTCGGGTAGTTGTTGTTCTGATTGCGTGGGCGTTGGTCATTCTCCTCCTTCCCTTCTTTCTATTTTTGGCTACTGCTAGCTTCACCAATTTTCCCCAAATCTCTGTACCTTCCTCCATTGGTTCTTCCACCAGCTCTTCCACCCCTGTCCTTTCCTCTCTACTTTCCATCAAATCTCCTATTCAGTTTCTCCTCCACTTTTAATGCAAACTGGTATGCATCCTCCATCGTGCTCATCCTAACCAGCCCCAGCTCTTCTTGAATGTTGGTTCGCAATCCATTGATGTATCGTGCGACTTTCTCCTTATTCACCTCCGAATGGCCGGTTCTAATCGAGATTTGATAGAACTCCTCCGTATACTCCTTGACAGATTTGCTTGCCTGTCGAAGACTCTACATCTTTCTCAATAAGTCCAACTCATAATCTGCAGGGATGAACTGCCTCTTCAATCTCTCCACCATCCTATCCCACCTGGTGATCTTTTCCTTTCCCCTCCTGTTCCTTTCCAGCTGCACTCCTTTCCACCAGATGCTAGCATGTCCCTTCAGCTTGGTTTTCGTGAACCTGATCCGATTTGGGTCTGAGATCTCTTCATACTCGAAATACTCCTCCATGTCGTTGATCCAATCTATCAACTCCTCGGGGTTGAGGTTCCCAGAGTAAGTAGAGACGTCAAATTTTGGCTTCTTCCCGATCTGGGAGATGGCTCTATACAACCTAGCCTCTGCTGGATCCAAGGCTTCTTCCTCATCGGATGGACCCTCTTCTTCCCAAACTTCATCCTCACTGGGTTCCTCCCTTCTTGGCTCAACTACTCTTCTAATTTCCTCCTTAGGGCTTCAACTTGCCTTTGCAAGGCTCTAAGATCGACCTCTGCTTGTCTGTTCCTCACACCACCACGGTTCCTATGCGGGAGGCATCCTCGCTTCTTCTTCACAACCCACAACCACAATCCCGGCGCAAACCGCCTCACTGTCGACGATCGGTTTGCACACTCAGAACCTTCTGGCTCTGATACCACTTGATCTAGAACTAAAACAACACACAACAAATTAACCCAATTTTGACAACAGAGGTCTTTCAATTCGAAAATACAACACTTTCATTCAAAATGGCCAAGCCCCGAATACAATGCATGCGTGGCCTTTTTATCACTGGCCCCAACTTCTTTCGACATCATTACACAAAGTGCGGGATTCCCTCTAACCATCCGCATGAATGTTCTATGGTCGTCTGCAAGATGCTGCCAGGTGCCCCGTATTCTCATGGTCTAGGATGGCGGAGTGCGCTATGATCGCCTGTCAATCCATCCGCCAAATCATCATTCAAAGGGATGCACCACAGCCGCTTGTAGTTTGTTGCCACGTGTCCTTTTGCCAGAGTCCCAGTAACCGCTGCACATTCTAGGACCACCTATAATTTGACGCCACGTGTCCCACTGCAATGGTCTCTGCAATCGTCGGCTGGTCAGGCGTCGTGAGCGCTCTGTCGCGATATCACGACGTGTTTTCCTCTTTGCGCCCTTTCTCCTTTTCGGTCGCGATATCGCGACCATTCTACCTCTTGGTGCCTTTGCCCCAAAAGCGTCACGATTTCGCGACCACTTGGCACCCTGTCACCTTTCCTCCGAAGGTGTCACGATTTCGCGACCACCTTGCGCCTTTAAGCCCTTACTCCGAAAGTGTCACGATTTCACGACCATTTCATGCCCTTGAGTCTTCGGCCCGGAAGTGTCGCGATTTCGCGACCACTTTGCGCCGTTGAGCCTTCGCACCGAAAGCGTCGCGATTTCGTGACCACTTTGCATTTTAGAACCTTGCCTCCGAAAGTGTCACGATTTCGTGACCACTTTGCGCCGTTGAGCCTTCGCACCGAAAGCGTCACGATTTCGCGACCACTTTGCGTTTTAGAACCTTGCCTCCGGAAGTGTCACGATTTCGCGACGTCTTTGAGCCTCAGAGCTTTGCCTCCGAAGGTGTCACGATTTCATGACCATTTTTGTGCCTTAGAACTTTTCCTCCGAAGATGTCTTTGTGCCTTCAAGTCTTGCCCCCTAGAAGTGTCGCGATTTCGCGACGTCTTTGAGCCATAGAGCTTTGCCTTCGAAGGTGTCGCGATTTCGCGACCATTTTGTGCCTTGGTCTCTTTACTTCGAAAATGTCACGATTTCGTGACCATTTGGCACTCAAGTGGCTTTTCTTCGGAGCTATCACGATTTCGTGACCAATTGGCGCCCAAGCTGCTTTCCCTAGAACTGTCGCGATTTCGCGACCATTTGGCGCCCAAGCTGCTTTTCCTCGAAACTGTCACGATTTCGTGACCATTTGGCGCCTTGACCTCTCCGCCCCAAAAATGTCACGATTTCGTGACCATTTTGCGTCCAGACCGCGTTGCTTCAAAAATGTCACGATTTCGCGACCATTTGGCGTCCAGACTGCGTTGCTTCAAAAATGTCACGATTTCGCGACCATTTCGCGTCAAGGCTGCTTTGCTTCGGAAACGTCGCGATTTCGCGACCATTTGGCGCTTTGGCCCTTTTCATCAAAAAGCGTCGCGATATCGCGACAGTTTTGGCACTTAAAGAAAAAAAACATTTTTGGGTGATGCAAGATTGCTTCTTCGCCTCCGGATGCTCCTGCATCACTTTTCCTAAAAGGTAAATTGGCTTCTTAGCCACTTTCCCTTTGTAATCATCTTTTGCTCTAAAGATAAATATGACTAGCTACTTTCTCTAGTAGCTAGTACCAGTTCCCTTTTAGGTATGCTCTATTGTAGATTCTCTTCTTGTGCTATCATCACTTCTTGCTACACATTAGTCAATTCTTCCTCCACTAAAATAGGATTCAATTGAGTTCCTACTAGGTCCTCCTTCTACCTTTTTAAGTGGTGTTACTTCTTCACTCTTCTCCTATTCTACCTCATTTATTGTGTCTGGCTCTGCATTCATCCTATTTCCTCTACTTTTGTAGTTGTGAGCATTTCTTTAAATGAATATGCTCATTATGTTTGTGTGACTAAGATTCTTTCATATCAAAATTATAAGGGTACATCAAGTGATGCCAAGGATTCCTAAACTTGGGCTTCCACTAAAAATTTTGTAGGTCCAACATGAATAACACTACTTGTTCTCTCTATTGGTTTACCTTAAGAGGCTCTAGGATCTCAAAGTCTTCCTCGTGTATCCCCATCACTTCTCACAATGGTATAGTTTATGCCTATTGCAATGATTGCTCAATGTTATGCACCACTACTTGACTTTTGGTGATTTTCTTTGTTGTCATCCTTTGAATGGACTCTGGTGACTATGATGGTGATGGTACGGGTGGAAAAAACTTCCTCTACCTTATTGGTGGTGTAGCTTTCTTTTTTGGTGGTGCCACTTTTCTCTTGGTGTAGTTTTCTCCCCTTCAAATTCCTTGATAGGTCCTTCAAGTGAAGCTTTCTTAAACTATTATTTTACTCTTTGCTTTTTGGATTAGGTTTATTCACTTATGGTTTAGCATCTATCCACCTCAAAATTGATGGTGCTAACTCTAGTAAGTCCTTGGGAAGGTCCAATCCTAGAATCTACACACCTGCCCTATATATGGAATCTAAAAATAGGCCAATCACATGGAAGACCATTAAGAAGTTCTTGGTGGTATGCATCAAATATTTTTGGATACATATTGCCAAGTAGGTTACCTAATTATAAGCTACCCCCTTCTTGATGCCTTGTAAGTAGGGTATCAACCAAATTGGTAGTTTTGAAGCTCACTTCTCACTAGATATCCTAGACATCATTAAATTCATAATGCATTAAAGTCCCTTATGCAAAAATTGAGTCAATTTGATCCCACAACTTCCATGTGACAATAGATTGTAAATTTTTGCTTCAAAGTCATGACACTCTAGATCAATTATTATTTTTTCTTAGGGTTGACTCATTCATTTACTATAGGTTATCCCCCCTTTAGTAATCCAAATGTTCTTCTAAACATTTTAGCTAAATTCACCACCTGTATCTCCTTGTATTCCACTTGTACTATACTTGATCCGAGCATACATTACCAACATTTACAACATATACTACTTATAAAATTCCTTATCAAAATTATGGACTTGCAAGATAAATTTATGAATCTCTAGCTCTAGCTTCACTCACGTGAATGCTTCAATTTGTAAACAATGAGCATTCCTTACCTTTGCCATCCTATTTATAACTTGTGCCCATTATCATTATCACCGATGCAACTGTTTAGCAACTACCACTTCTTTCTTCAACTATCACATGTACGTCACTTTGCCATTTTTGCATGTAATTGTCATCCTTTTCTAATTTTATCTTTTCCTTATTTCATATTTTTCTTATTTTGTCATTTTTTTTACTTGCAACTTCTTCCCTTAAGTCATTGACATTGCATGAAGTGCATGGAAATGCCTATGCAAACTTCCAACATTTCTATCAATGCTCCTTCCTGTCGATGACTACCATTTTTCTCACTTACTTAGTCCTCATTATCATAAATTGATTCTGGATGCTACCTACTACGATGGTTCCCTCAACTTCAAGGTATCTTTGACTGTTGATCCTACCTTTGATCATCCAGTCCTCACAATATGCCAATCTATCCTATCCTCCTCTCCTTGTCGACATCTTCTATCCATCAACAAATGACAAGAAGATCAAGGATTTGTTATATTGTCATAATTATGATAGATCTCCTATCTATCATTATCAAGATAGAATTTTTGTGATGGATCTCACATTCATTGCATTCAAAAGGATACTCTAGTCTAGCACTTGATAGTTGACCTTCTTATGTACTTCCAAAATTAATCAAAACCAATGCACATACTTGCTTCACAAAATTGTTCTATAGACCTTGCAAATTTATTCCTAATATCACTCAAAATGAATGCATAGATTTGCTTCCCAATATTGGTCTATAACCCTTGCAAGTTCATTCTCAATATGACTCAAAGTTAATGCACCAATTTGCTCTCAAACCCTTGCTAGTATATTTCCAAACCCTTGCTCATATTTGCTTTTTCATTCAACAATAATTCATAATTACTTCCAACTTCAATCAATCACTAATTCATATCAAATCAATCCTTATACCTCCAATCATATGACATCAAAAATATTTTATTCAAACAAAACCACCTTAAGAAAGAGTTAAATCACATACCTCTAAAAATTGCCTTGATAATGATGTGCTATGAATTTTCCAAACCTATCTTTAACAAATAATTTTTCTTTCTTTTGCTACTTTAACATAGGTTAACACTTCTCCCTTTTTAGTGTCAAATCATATACTCAAAATTCCTTATTAAAATATAAGCAATAATATTTTTTTGATCGGTTAAAGAGGTTAGATTTCAATCGGGTTTTAACAGGGCCCCAAAACCTGATTACAAAATGGCAACAGATGCCAAAATACCAGTAAAATTCAAAACATGGTGCCAACCTTCAAAATTCTCATCCATTAAGGCTATCCTCATGAGGTAGCTAGAACAACAAAACTTAACAAAATAAACTCTTAATAGGATCCAAAAAACAACATAAGGCATTAAGCAGTAAATTGCAACCAACAATCTCCCAGAATGGAAGGGAGACACTTAAACCTCCATATCAGGCTCAACAACAACTTCTTGGAGTCCGTCATTGGAAGTATCCATTTCAGCATCATTTTCTTTAGCAGGGATGTCCTCAGGAATAGCAGTTGCCTTTAAATCTTCAGTATGAGCACATCCCGCACCATCAACGAATGATTTCTTGAAGAACCACATAACCATAAGCAATAAAATTTCAATAAATACCCAAGTAACCTTTTATCCCTTCTTTTATAATATTCAAAATACAAAATTGAAAGACCAAAGATACACCTTATTTCTCCAACTTTAAAACATACACCATACAATTTTATAATACTCAAATACACCTTATTTCTTCAACTTTGAAACATAAAATATAATTTTAATACAATAAAAAATTACTCCTTATTTATCCAATTTAAATCATACAATACACTTTTCAGATAATAAAAAATACACCTTATTTCTCCAACTTGATCACATACAGAATGCAATATAAATAATTCATAATGAAGCACTAAAATCAATGTGGCACCTTATTACTCCAACTTTAATGAAAATAAAAATTATTTTGCATACCTTTCACCTAAAAGCCTTTGTTGTCACGGATAGGGTTTGACCCCTAAACCTCCCAAACCATAGTGCCTAGCCACCACCACCATGACCAGTTGGGCTAGCCCAGTAGGTAGCAACCAGAAGGGTTGCCCTTATATCTATATCCTCACGTGCTTGCAAAATGAAACTACCACAATGTCTTCCTAGCCAAAAATGCACCCGATAGGATTTGACCTTCGGATCTCTCCCATGGTAGGATCTTTGCATGACCTAGCCAACTGACTAGGTTGCACACCAGCTTGAGAACCAAATGCACACAACAAAACTTTCACCCCTTTGCGCTTCACAAAATGGATACACATCAAAAATATGATGCAACTGGAAATCGAACTCAACACTCCTTGCTTTGTAGCACCTTGTCCAGGTTTGGACAACCGATTGGGATACCCCAATGGTTGGAACAACATAGTGAAACCTCCTTTCCTTGTTCAACCTTTAGAACCCATGAATTCTGCCTTCTTGTTTTTTGTCTTCTCCTTACCTTGAATTTTTAGAATGGTGCATAAGGAGATATCAAAATCATTCACATTAGAAAATCATTTGCATTAAAATATTTCAAACATTAGTAATCATGGTAAGTAAATAAAATATTTACTTCCATATAAATATATCTTTATTTTCATTATCGTGGAGTCAGCTTCAAAATTTATTTTTTAATTTTTAAATCCTTCAAAGACGGTGCCAAACCCTTCTTTTTAAATTATAATATAAAAATATTATAATAAACCCTTTGGCCTTCTCTTGTAGTATTTGGACCTTTGTCCAAGCAAATTTTATAAACTCCACTTTTAAACCTTTTAAAAATTTTGGCCCTCTCTATAAACTTTTAAACCTTCTTAAAATTTTGGCCCTCTCTATGAAATTTTGAACTTTTTTTTATAATATTTAAATCAATATTATAATCATTTTCTTTTCAACAATTTTCCTTGCTTTGAGATATACCTTACCTTGAATAATTGTCCAACCTTACAAGATTATTTCTACCTTGAATACCATGCATCCTTTTTACATCAACCCTTTGAAATCAATGAAAACTCAATATGCTTAATATTTCCAACAATCTCTCCCTTTGTCATTGATGGTAACCCTTACAAAAATTTTCTTTTACTGCAACTGGATTCCCAAACTACTTCCCCTAACAAGCTGCTCCTTACTGAAATCTCTTCCCCTTGTTGAAATCTCTCCCCCTCGGTCCCTATTCCTTGATGATTCTTTGTTTGCTTCCTATTTGATACTACCACTTCTCAACTTATCAGTATAGGTCTTAGGCTCTTCTTCAAATACCTTCTTTGATGCTTCTATTTCTTTTGAGCTTGACTCCTCTTCTTGTACCTCTTGACCTTCCTCATAACCAAGTCTAGTCTTCATAAATGAAGATCTCTATGTTTTGATAATATCATCCAAATATTTTGAGATTTTCCTAAATTGATATATCTTATTATTGAATTTCTCAAGTCCCTTCCTTAGAATGTCAGCTTCATGTTATAGTCTTTCACATTCCAGTTCTTTTGCCTTTAATTGTTCAGCCATACCTTATTCAACTTTCTTTACCTCTTCATTCTTAAGTTTTAAATTGGTGAGATCTTGTAGAAGTTTTGCCTTTGTTTTCTCATCCTCTTGTACTTGATCCTTCAATATTAAGTTCTTTCTTTTCAACTCTTCAAAATCAAGTTCCTTTTCCATATCAGTTGTGGCTTCCTTTTCCTTTTTTGAATATATCTATTTTCTAGGTCTTTAATCACAAGAGCATCTTATTTTTCTTCTTCTTAGGTTTTGACAACAAGATCATATTCATTCTCTTCTATGGCCAAAAATAGGATTTCTTCCTTTTCACTATTAGAGAGGCTTTCATCACTTTCACTTGAAGCACTGCTTGCTTCTTCAGCATAAAAACTCTTTTTGTACCTTTGAAAGATCTTTTTCTCATGCTTGCCTTGACCATGCCTATTTTTATTTTCATAATAAAACTTTATTTCCTTCTTTTTTTGTAATCATTTTCTTCTTCACTACTACTACCTCCATTTTATGGACAATTAGCTGCATAGTGACCAATGTTACCACAACTAAAATATTTCACAGTCTGCATATTTTTGTGTTTTCTTGGATCCTTCTTATTTCTTATCACAAAGTTAACCTCTTCTTCACTACTTGATTCATCACTTGATTCTTGTTCTTTATTCTTTTCCTTATTTGAAGCTTTGAATATTGCCTCTCTTTTTTATGTTTGTTCTTTTTCTATCCTCATCTCATAGGTTGTGAGAATCCCATATAACTCATCTATGCTTAAAGTTTTGAGATCCTTCATCTCTTCTATTGTTGAAACCCTTGCATCATACATCATAAGGAGTGACCTCAATATTTTATGAACAATAGTATATTCCTCAATATTTTCTCCAAGTCCATGAATAGTGTTGACAATATCATCAACACAAAGTAGATACATAACAATATCTTCATCATATTTCATCTTCAAGTCTTCAAACTTCCTCCTATGTGTTTGAAGTTTTGCCATTTTGACCTTGTCATATCCTTCATATGTTCTCTATAATTTATCTTACATTTCTTTTGTTGAAGTGCATTGCATGACTTTCACAAACTCTGATTCACATAACCCACTCAAAATTGCATTCATTGCCTTGGTATTATCTTCATATGGTTTCTTACCACTTGCATCTTTAGGAGGAGTTATAGATGGTGTGAATCCATTTTCAATGGATTGCCATGTATCATATCCATGTGTCATCAAATAAGTCTTCATCCTCACACTCCAGAAAGCATAGTTAGTCCCATCAAATAATGGAGCCTTATTTTATGAAAACCCTTCCTTATAAGCCATGTGTATTCCTGTAAGATCTTCCTTCAAGTTGTTAAACTTTCATGAAGGAACCTACTTTGATACCAATTGAAGAACACAAGCTTATACTGAGAGGGGGGTGAACAGTATAAGATCAAACTTTTACTTTTCTTTCCAAAGTAATATCATCCAATATTATCAATTGCAATAATGAAACAATGCACAAGTCATCACACACACATAAGAGACATAGATTTAACATGGTTCACCCAATGTGAGCTACATCCACGGAGAAAATATTTCTTATAAATTTTCTCAACAAATCTCTTAGAAATCAATTCCCTATTATAATGTTTATAGGCACCAACTCAAAGGAGATACCAATCCCCTATGCTTAAGTTTGTGGACATCTATCCATAAGAGGCATTGATCCCCTTTGCTTTGGTTTGTGGACCTCTATCCATAGGAGACACCAATTCCCTTTGCTCTAGTTTGTGGACCTTTATTCATAGGAGATACCAATCCCCTTTGCTCTGGTTCATGGATCTCTATCGACTAGAGACACCAATCCCCTTTGCTCTAGTTTGTGGACCTCTATCCATAGGAGACACCAATCCCCTTTGCTCTGGTTCATTGACCTCTATCCATAGGAGACATCAATCCCATTTGCTTTGGTTCATGGACCTCTATCCATAGGAGACACCAATCCCCTTTGCTCTGGTTTGTGGACCTCTATCCATAGGAGACACCAATCCCCTTTGCTCTGGTTAGTGGACCTCTATCCATAGGAAACACCAATCCCCTTTGCTTTGGTCCATGGACCTCTATCCATAGGAGACACCAATCCCCTTTTCTATGGTTCACTCCAAGACCTTCTCTTAACTCTGCTCAAATCTGCTCATAAATTTGCTCAAATATCCTCACATAAACATGCTTAAATTTTCTCATAATACCTACTCAAATCTACTCATAACACCTCAAATCTACTCATAACACCTGCTCAAATATACTCATAACACCTACTCAAATCTACTCATAACACCTACTCAAATATGCCTCAATAACCTGCTCAAATATGCTCTCAAATATTGCTCACAAACTCTGCTCAACTTGCTCATAAAACCTGCTCAACCATTCCTAATTCTTGCATAGAAACAATTGCATATATCTTTCTCAAAAATATTTTCTTTGACTAAAGTAATTCAGACATATTCTACCCATAATTATTTTTCTTTATGAACATATAGAGAATGATATGCATTACAAATACTCAATATGTTCTTCTCACATTCATTAAATCTATTGCTTTCACATGTCTCTCATTCATTGCATTCAAAAGGATACTCTAGTCTAGAACTTGATAGTTGACCTTCTTATATACTTCCAAAATTGATCAGAACCAATGCACATACTTGCTTCACAAAATTGGTCTATAGCCCTTGCAAATTTATTCCTAATATCACTCAAAACTAATGCATAGATTCGCTTCACAAGATTGGTCTATAACCCTTGCAAGTTCATTTCCAATGACTCAAAGTTAATGCACCAATTTGCTCTCAAACCCTTGCTAGTATATTTCAAAACCCTTGCTCATATTTACTTTTTCATTCAACAATAATTCAAAATTACTCCCAACTTCAATCAATCACTAATTTACATCAAATCAATTCTTATACCTCCAATCATATGACATCAAAAATATTTTCTTCAAACAAAACCACCTTAAAAAAGAGTTAAATCACATATCTCTAAAAACTGCCTTGATAATGATATGCTTCTATGAATTTTCCAAACCTGTCTTTAACAAATAATTTTTCTTTATTTTGCTACTTCAAAATAGGTTAGCACTTCTCCCTTTTTAATGTTAAATCATATACTCAAAATTCCTTATTAAAATATAAGCAATAAAATTTCAATCAATATCCAAGTAACCTTTTATCCCTTCTTTTAGAATATTTAAAATACAAAATTGAAATACCAAAGATACACCTTATTTCTCCAACTTTAAAACATACACCATATAAATTTATAATACTAAAAAATACACCTTATTTCTCCAACTTTGAAACATAAAATATAATTTTAATACAATAAAAAATTACTCCTTATTTCTCCAATTTAAATCATACAATACATTTTTCAGATAATAAAAAAAAACCTTAATTCTCCAACTTAATCACGTATAGAATGCAATATAAATAATTCACAATGAAGCACTAAAATTACTCCAAATTTAATGAAAATAAAAATTATTTTGCATACCTTTCACCTAAAAGCCTTTGCTATCGTGGACAGGGTTTGATCCCTGAACCTCCCAAACCGTAGCGCCTAACCACCACCATCGTGACCAGCTGGGCTAGCCCAATGAGTAGCAACTAGAAGGTTTGCCCTTATATCTATATCCTCACATGCTTCCAAACTAAAACTACCACAATGTCTTGCCAACAAAAAATTCACCCGATAGGATTCGACCTTCAGATCTCTCCCATGGCAGGATCTTCATGTGGCCTAGCCAATCGATTGGACTGCACACCAGCTTAAGAACCAAATGCACACAACACAAATTTCACCCCTTCGTGCTTCATGAAATGGATACACAATAAAAATACGATGCATTTGAGAATCAAACTCAGTACTCCTTGCTTTGCAGTGCCTTGTCCAAGGCTGGACAACCGATTGGGATACCCCAATGGTTAGAACAACACAGTAAAACCTCCTTTTCTTGTTCAAGCTTCAGAACCCATGATTTTTGCCTTCTTGTTCGTTGTCTTCTCCTTGCCTTGAATTTTTAGAATGGCGCACAAGGAGACATCAAAATCATTCACATTAGAAAATCATTCGCATTAAAATATTTCAAACATTAGTAATCGTGGTAAGTAAATGAAATATTTTCTTCCATATAAATATGCCTTTCTTTTCATTATTGTGGTGTCAGTTTTAAACTTTATTTTTTTATTTTTAAATCCTTCAAAGACGTTGGTGCTAAACCCTTCTTTTTAAATTATAATATAAAAATATTATAATAAACCCTTTGGCCTTCTCTTGTAGTATTTGGACCTTTGTCCAAGCAACTTTTATAAACTCCACTTTTAAACCTTTTAAAACTTTTGGCCCTCTATAAACTTTTAAACCTTCTTAAAATTTTGGCCCTCTCTATGAAATTTTGAAATTTCTTTATAATATTTAAATCAATATTATAATCCTTTTATTTTCAACAATTTTCCTTGCTTTGAGATATACCTTACCTTGAATAATTTTACAACCTTAGAAGAATATTTTTGCCTTGAATACCATGCATCCTTTTGACATCAATGACAACTCAATATGCTTAATATTTCCAATAATTATAGCCCAACCATATACTCCATCCTCTTGTATAGGAGCATCGCTTGATGATGGTGAGTGTGGAGTTTTTCCCATGTGTGGTTTTTTTTGGTTGATTTCCCTTGTGGACCCCATGATAACTTTTGGGTCCACTCTATAACAAACAACCCCATGTTAACTCTATGGCCATTTATTTCCAAAATGAATAGCCCCATGTTAGCTTTGGGGTTCATTCTCTGCTCCTTTATTATTGCCTAGTTTTTGTACTCTATCGCATAAACCCTAAACACCTTGTGAGAGTAGCGTTATGAGAGTTTTGAAAAATTATCTCACATGTATCCCACAATGGCCCTCATGGTGGTATATAAAGCACAAAAAATACCTAGAGCTTTTCAAATTAGGAAGTAGGTTTGTGGGTGAAATGCCCTAGTGGTAGTTGGTGAACCATCACCCAATACCTCAAATGGGTGAATCATGGCCCAACGATATGCTTCATAATATCTTGTGGGAGCATCGCTTGATGGTGGTGAGTGTGGAGTTCTCTTCATATGTGGTTTTTATTGATTTATTTTCCTTGTGGATATCATGTTAATTTTGAGGTCCATTCTCTACAAAAACTAGTTTCCTGTTAACTCTAGGGTCAATTCTCTACAAAAAATAGCCTTATGTTAGCTTTGGATTTTGTTCTTTGCTCCTCTTGTACTGCCTAGTTCTCATAATTTCTTGCATAAAATGTAAATACCTTGTGAATAACATTGTGAGAGTCTTGATCAATTATCCCATATGTATCCCATGATGTTCTAGAACACACCAATGTGAGTAACATTTTGTAAGTCTAAAGGACACACTAATGTGAATTGACCTGATAGTTTCTATTAAAACATATGCGAGGTATTGGGTTATGCAATAAATATTTGTCCATTAAATTTTAAATAAGGCATCGAACCATGGTGGTACAAGAGGAAGAAAAAACCTAATATGTTGAGGAATAGATAAGGTGCAACCAACAGGGTCTATAGAAATAACCATCGAGGCAAGTAGTACCAATAAGGTAATTGATAAGGAGATAAAAATTGATTGCAATATGATTTGGATGGAATACTAATTATACAATTTCACAATTGCCAAGAATGTGGGTACTTTGTGAAGAATTGTTCCACTCAAGCAGTAGGAGCAGTAGGGAATAATGTTCCACATGGTGTGCATTGGGCAATCATAAGAAGGTAAATTGTTTGAAGAAATAAGTATGGATAACTCACAGAATACCAATTTCCTTGATATAGAAGATGAAAAGAAGCCAACAGAGAATGATGTTCTTGTTGTTACAAGGGGTCAAACAAAAAAGGATTAGTACCCCAAACCTACCATAGAAAAGGAAATATGGTAGGAGGTACAAAAAGTAATACTTGAAGAGGTAGAAAAGGCTAAGCAAGAAAGGCTAGTGGAACAAAAGGAGCTGAAGAAACCATAAGGTTTAGAAGGAAAAATGTCAACTGAGGAACTAACAACATAAGTGTTGAACACGATAGTAGAAGTGAAAGTGATAATTTTTCTTACCACCATATCAATATTGCACGCAATTAAGAAATGAATTCAATTACATAAGATGATAGAAATGCAAAGCCAATCAAAATAATTAAATATGAAGTATCAATTCATTGATCCATCAAAATTGATGATCAATGTTAAGAAAATCTAGCATTGATTCATATCGAAATACTAGACTATAAGTTGATATAAGTCTTTGATGGCAGGTCAAGTGTGAATATGCTCCTAGAGAAGACATGGAAGGAGATTGGGGCTCAATTTTTATGGTCATTAAATTTCAAGCTATATGGTACAGATCAATATGGTATTGAAATTAAGGGAGTCTTAGCGACTCAAAATGTGAAAATCATGGAATAGGAATTCATCATGGATTTTGTTGTGATTACAATACAAAAACTAGCATATGATGCATTTTTGGGAAGAGGATGACCAAGGATGGCCAAGGCTAATCATAATTGGGAAAAGGATTGGTTAATATTTAAGAGAGGACAACACAAATATATGATTCATTTGAAGAATCAAATTGTTGGTGATGATCTGACAGATGAAGATAGCCAATACAAGCCAAATGAAGGAGTGCTAAACCTCAAGGAGTGCAGTGAAGATGAAAACCGATCACATAGTGGACTTCTCCATTGGAAAGTGGAAGAGTATAAAATATTTTAGCCCACTTGATTTTGTATATTGATAGAGGAGAAAAAGGAAACCAATTATGATAAATTTGAAAGCATCAAGAAGATTGCGTACAAGAAGAGGATGAAGAAAAATGGATATTTCCCAAGAATTTTGCAAAATACAAAGTCGATAATGCTAAAATTGATGAAAACTAGCACACCTAAAAATATGGCAAGAGCAATGGATGAGTCAAAGAACATCAAGTATGAAGGACCAAAGAAAGTGGAAGTAAATTTTGGAATAGAAAGAGCTTAAGATAATTCATTGTGGAGATGATTGGGATCTAGTGTTGAAAGCAACAAATTTTAAAAAAATCTACAATATAAGGAAGTCTTCACATGGACGTACAAATATTTTAAAGGTATACCTCCATATCTATGTGTTCATTAGATCTAGTTGATCCTAGGTGCCTTACCAGTAAGAAGAAGACCATATCGAATGAACCCAAAGTATGTAGCCCTAATGAATGTGGAAATTGAAAATATGTTGGATGTTGACATAATGGTCAAAGTAATGGTTAGCAAGTGGGTGTCACCACGTGATCACTTTGAAAAATAAGCCAATAAAATCCACATATGTATGGAATTTAGGAGTTTCAATGCAATAATAATAGATCTCTTACTAATTTCCTTTATTGATTCCATTTGGAGGTACCTGAATATGAGATTTACTCATTTTTAGATGGGTTTTTTGGGTACAACTAGGTCAACATTATAGAGGAAGATAAGTTAATTACAACATTTATTGTAAAGAATGGCATTTATGCTTATAATAGGATACCATCAAGTTGTGTAATACCCCGACCACATTTCAAATAATTATTCTGTATATATTTTATTAGATGTTGACAAGAAATTTCAAAGCTTTCTTGGATGATTGGTCAATATTAGAGGTTATGCATGAATACCCATTTATCTTTGAATCTAGCAAATTTTTTCTTGATGATGCCATATGACGATCTATTAGGACATAATATGTAAGGAAGTATTGAAGATAGACCTGATAATATTCATGTCATTCTAAATATAGAAGAACCACATGACATGATTTTATTGAAGATCTTCCTAGGATTCATAGGATATTATAGAAGGTTTATCAAAAATATTTTCCATGTGTCCTACCAATTGGATTCACTAACAAAGAAGAATGTTCCTTCAGGTGGACAAAGGAACATCAAGGAGCCTTTGAGGAGTTGAAGGAAAAGCTTGTATGGAGTTCTATTATGTTTTTTCGGATTGGGATGAGGAATTTCATGTTCCAATTTTTTTATTGGATGCGATTTGGCCCAACAAGGACAATATAGGCTAGACTAACTTATTTATTTTGCAATTCGGTTGTCTCGAGTAGAAAGGAATTATAGCACGATGAAACAAGTCTTTGGGAATGGTGTATGCAATTCAAAATTTTAGGCACTACATGTTGGTCAATCCATTTGCCTTCTACGTTGACCATCAACCTCTGCTTGATAATAAACCAACCATACATGAACAAGTTAGCAGGTGGTTCATCACGTTATAGGAGTTCATATTTTGGGTAGCGGTCAAACAAAAAAAAAAGCATGTGCTAGCATATCAACTATAAAATATTTTCTCAAGATCCTGTAAGAGTGTCAAATGAGTTCCCTGACACTTAGTTATTTACCATAAGTGTTATACCATAATGGTATAAATCAACATAAGAGTACATATCCATAGGGAAGCTACCAAAGGAGATGTCGATAACAAAAATGAGAAAGGTGATTATAAAGTTAGTATCTTTCCAGTTGATAGTAGACTTACCATACAAGATGGGACCAGATGGAATGCTAAGAATATTTGTAATGGAAGAAGCAAGGGTAACTCTAAAGAAATCTCATGAGGGATTGACTAGAGAGCATATGGGACTAGATGTGATTATGAGGAAGGTGCTTCTAATAGGGCTATGGTGGCCCACCCTCTATCACAATGTGGAGTATGTATAAGCATGTGATAGGTTCCAATGACATGGGAAGCCATTGCATGGAGATTTTATGCCATTACACTTTAAAGCTCCTTTTAGGATAAGTTAGAAAAGGAAGTATTGATACATCATAGTGGTGACTAAATACCTGATAAAGTGGATAGAGATAAGAGCACTTCCAGATAATTTAGCCAAGAGTACAACTTTATTCTTGTATGAGCAAGTAATCACTAGGTTTATTGACAAGTGATAGAGTATGTCACTTTGTGAATGAAGTTATTAAGAATATGGCAAAGAGTTCAATATTTTAAATTTCTTGTCAAGTCTGTATTACCCTAGAGCAAATGAGTAAGCAAAGGTGATGAATAATATCTTGGTATCTACACTCTATAAAATTAGTAAAATAGAAGAAGTATATTGGGAGGAGAAATTTCCATCAGTCCTATGGGTGTATAGGATAACTTTTAAGCCAACAATGAATCATATGCCATTCCATTTGATGAATGACCAAGAGGCAATAGTGAAAATATATTTCTTGGAACCATTTTAAGGTTAGGAGTGGAAAACTGGTTAGGAGACCAGGATAACCTAGAGGAGATGCTTGGGATATTGATTCAACTAGATGAGAAAATAGTTATGGCATAGTGGGTGATAGAAGTAGCCTAGAAAAAAATGAATTTGTGGCATGACAAGGACCTTAGGAATCTAAACTTGAAATTGAATGACTTGATCTTAAAGTATAATGGCAAGAGAGATATCAAGCCATGTAAGCTAAAAATATTGTTTTTTGGTCCCTTACAAGTAGTTGAAATAATGGAAAATGGTGTAGTAAAGTTATAGAAATTAGATGGGACAATGATTCTTGAAACCAAAGCTCAATGCCTATTTGTTTATTTTGAAGGTAGAGAGGAGGCAACAAGAAGTGCTCCATGAATGAGGAGAATCAAGGTAAAGAAATCAAGGTCTTCAAGAGAAAAAATAAGATATGGTATTGAGAAGGCTATTTGTAGGAGAGGGAGCACAACCAGTTATAGAACAACAAGAGTTAGCACCTCATCCTATAGAAATAAGAAGAGTACAGGTGTATGTATAATTTTGGATAGAATAGAAGAATAAGAGCAGGATATGCTTGTTCCTGAAGATACAAGATGAGTCTAGAATGAGGAATTGACAACATTAAGTCAATTAGCTCAAGTGGTATTTGTATAAAAAATGTAGGAGGAAGCACAACCTATAATAGAATAATAGGAATTAATACCTCACCCAAATAAATGAAGAAGAATGTAGGTGCACATATGATTCCTATATAGAACAAAGGTATATGAGCAGGAAATATCGACTCTCAAGGAAGGACAAGTTAGGACCAAATAATTGGTAGAGTATAGCCTTTTATCTCAAATTGGACTCATACAACAAATAATGTAGGAACATATGTAGTAGTTGTCGAGAAGAGTATGGGACTTTATGTAGGAATAATACAATAATGAGAATATAAATCATCTAGGAGTTGGATGGATGACACTATACAAAGAATGGATAAATGGACAACTAGAAGATGACAAGAACAAAAGGTAGAACTTAAACAACAAATAATAGCTAAAGAGAGTGCAAGGTAAGAAGGTTGGCCACAACAAGAACTTGAGGATCTGACATAATATCGGCTAAGTAGGGAAGAAGTTGTCAAGATATTGAGGAAGCAACAACATCATCAAAATATAGAGGAACAAGGTGATAGACTCAAGTAGTGATGGCATTCCCCCAATTCATATAGGAAGCAACAATTCAAGCATTAGTTTTGACCTCTTATCAAGAACCACAAATTCATCTTGAGGTACAATAGTATTTAGATGCAAATAGATAGTTATGAAGATAAATGAATGAAGTTAGAAAGAAAAGTAGACACTTGAAGGAAGTGGTTGGAAGGATCTAAGGAGAGAGAGAAGGTGAGGGGAATAATTCAAGTACTAACTCTAATTTCTCAATGTAGTATAGAGAAACATTAATTCATTCTGCAACACAAAGATGTTGGGAAGAAGAAAGACTCAAAAATTGCTGACTACAGATAGAAAATTGAGAGAATTATCCCCAAGTAGTAAAAATTGAGGAGAATCTAGTATGTTGTAGTAACAAGAACAAGAGGGTAACTTAAGCATCTTAGGAATACAATCAAGTTTTTGTAGGGATCTAAGGCAACCTGGTTAAGGGAAAATTTTGATTTTTATCCCTTCTAACAGCTTGAGCAAGAGAAATTTCCCTCTTTCTACCTCTAGGCTATAGGATCGATGTAATGGGGTGCAAGGACCATTTTTTTGTCAGATAAGAAATAATCAAGTTGGGTGTGAACTTCAAGTTGGACCACATTCAAACCAAAGAATTCATCCATGATGACTGAGGTATTAGACGGATATTAGACACCTAGAGTTGTGAGAGGGCAGTCCCAAGCTAGAGATATTCCCCTAATAATTAGAGGAAGGGCCATGGCACAAATGCATGGCCACAGGAGAAATATACAAGGGAATAAAAGAGAGCAAGTTTGCGTAAGGTAAGCATGAGTTCAAAAATTCCATGAAGGAGTTAGAATATGAACTCGATCACAAAGTTTGGAAGTAGACTTAGCTCAAGGAAATACAAGTAGGAGCCATAGAAATGAAGAAGAGTGTATGACAAACTATCGTACAAATGAGAAAAACCAAGAAAGAGAATGTACAATAGAGTAAGATACAAGCTAGAAGCAGTGGCAAAGGGACTGTATGATAGAGTGTCATACAAGTCAAGCACATGTGGAGGATTGTACGACTAGCCACCATACAAGTCTAAAGAAAGGAAATCATATGATAGAGAATGTGGAGAATGAGGATTGTACGATGGAAGAATTGATGAAATGACAAAATGACATGTTAGCAGGAGATGCCATGCAAGCCCAAGTTTACATGATTGTATGACTTGTACAACAACCTTGATATATCATCAAAAATACAAGTGTATATATATATGAAAAAGCAAAAGTAAAAAGCTCATGCAAAGGGAATGGTTATAACTACTTCTAACCCATGTCTAAATTCATAAATATGGTGGGAGGGGTTGCAATAAAGCATTTGAATAGAGAATAGGATGTTGTAGAGGAGATAAGACCATCGAAGAATGTTGTTGAAGCTAAAGCACTACAAACAAGGGAAATTGTAGTAAACCTATGATAAAAGGAAGCAGAGTTAGGGTATCAGATAGTGCCCTAACTGTTGAAAAAAATCATGTGTATGGAAGACCATATAGTTGTATAGAAAACCATCATGAGAAGAGAAATTGAATGCAAGGGATTGAGCAGTGAAAGATAAATTTGTAAACTAAGACAGATAAGTGGAAACATCATATGGGTTTGGGAAAGATGACTATTTTTTTATAGAAATATTTGTATTAAAATTGTACAAGAAAGGGCACATGTTGTTCAAAGTAATTCAATGTGAGTTGTAGTTGAGGTTTAGAAAATTGTGTGAGGGGAAGGTAGAAGGAAGCTATAATACATATGAAGTGTGCCAAGGAGGAAATTCGACCAGTGATGAAATTGGTTAATATTTAAGAGAGGAAAACACAAATTTCAAGCTATATGGTAAAAATAAATATGGTATTGAAATGAAGGGAGTCTTAACGACTCAAAATGTGAAAATTGTGGAATAGGAATTTATCATGGATTTTGTTGTGATTACAATACAAAAACTAGCATATGATGCATTTCTAGGAAGAGGATGGCCAAGGATGGCCAAGGCTAATAATAATTGGGAAAAGGATTGGTTAATATTTAAGAGAGGACAACACACATATATGATTAATTTGAAGAATCAAATTGTTGGTGATGATCTGATAGATGAATATAGCCAATACAAGCCAAATGAAGGAGTGCTAAACCTCAAGGAGTGCAATGAAGATGAAAATCGATCACATAGTGGACTTCTCAATTGGAAAGTGGAAGAGTATAAAATATTTTAGCCCACTTGCTTTTTTATATTGATAGAGGAGACAAAGAAAACCAATGATGAGAAATTTGAAAGCATCAAGAAGATTGCATACAAGAAGAGGATGAAGAAAAATGGATATTTCCCAAGAATTTTGTAAAATACATAGTCGATAATGCTAAAATTGATGAAAACTAGCACACCTAAAAAATATGGCAAGAGCAATGGATGAGCCAAAGAACATCAAGTATGAAGGACCAAAGACAATGGAAGTAAATTTTGGAATAGAAAGAGCTTAACATAATTCATTGTGGAGATGATTGGGATCTAGTGTTGAAAGAAACATTTAAAAAAAAAAATTGCAATATAAGGAAGTCTTCACATGGACGTACAAACATTTGAAAGGGATACCTCCAAAGCTATGTGTTCATTAGATCTAGTTGATCCTAGGTGCTTTACCAGTAAGAATAAGGCCATATCGAATGAACCCAAAGTATGCAACCCTAGTGGATGTGGAAATTAAAAAGATATTGGATGCTGACATAATGGTCAAAGTAATGGTGAGCAAGTGGGTGTCACCGCATGATCACTTTGAAAAATAAGCCAATAAAATCCATATATGTATGGAATTTAGGAGTTTCAATGCAATAATAATAGATATCTTACTAATTTCCTTCATTGATTCCATTTGGAGGTGCCTGAACATAAGATTTAATCATTTCTAGATGGGTTTTTTGGGTACAACCAGGTCAACATTATAGAGGAAGACAAGTTAATTACAACACTTATTGTAAAGAATGGCATTTATGCTTATAATAAGATACCATCAGGTTGTGTAATACCCCGACCACATTTCAAATAATTATTATGTATATATTTTATTAGATGTTGACAATAAATTTCAAATATTTCTTGGATGATTAATCAATATTAGAGGTTATGCATGAATACCCGTTTATATTTGAATCTAGGAAATATTTTCTTTATGATACCATATGACAAGCTATTAGGACATAATATTTAAGGAAGTGTTGAAGATAGACCTGATAAGATTCATGTAATTCTAAATATAGAAGAACCACATGACGTGATTTTATTGAATATCTTCCTAGGATCCATAGGATATTACATAAGGTTTATCAAAAAAATTTCCCATGTGTCCTACCAATTGGATTCACTAAAAACCAAGAATGTTCCTTCAGGTGGATAAAGGAACATCAAGGAGCCTTTGAGGAGTTGAAGGAAAATCTTGTATGTAGTTCTATTATGGTTTTTTCGAATTAGGATGAGGAATTTCATGTTCCAATTTTATTATTGGATGTGATTTGGCCCAACAAGGACAATATAGGCTAGACTAATTTATTATAGCATGATGAAACAAGTCTTTGGGAATGATGTATGTATTGCAAAATTTTAGGCACTACATGTTGGCCAATCCATTTGCCTTCTACATTGACCATCAACCTTTGCTTGATAATAAACTGACCATACACGAACAAGTTAGTAGGTGGTTCATCACATTATAAGAGTTCATGTTTTGGGTAGCAGTTAAACCCAAAAAGAAGCATGTGCTAGCATATCAACTACAAAATATTCACTCAAGAGCCTATAGGAGTGTTAAATGAGTTCCCTAACACTTAGTTATTACCATAAGTGTTATACTATCATGGTCTAAATCAATAGAAGAGTACCTATCCATAGGGAAGCTGCCAAAGGAGATGTCGATAATAAAAAGGAGAAAGGTGATTATAAAGTTAGTATCTTTCCAGCTGATAGTAGACTTACCATACAAGATGGGACCAGATGGAATGCTAAGAATATTTGTAATGGAATAAGCAAGGGTAACTCTAAAGGAAGCTCACGAGGGATTGACTAGAGAGCATATGGGACTAGATGCGATTATGAGGAAGGTGCTTGTAATAGGGCTATGGTGGCCCACCCTATGTGCAAGAATGTGATAGGTGCCAATGAAATTGGAAGCCATTGCATGGATATTTTATGCCATTACACTTTAAAGATCCTTTTAGGATAAGTTAGAAAAGGAAGTATTGATACATCATAGTGGTGACTAAATACCTGATAAAGTGGATAGAGATAAGAGCACTTCTAGATCATTTATCCAAGAGTACAACTTAATTCTTGGATGAGCAAGTAATCACTAGGTTTGGTATTCTATTGTAATTAACAAGTGATAGAGGATGCCACTTTGTGAATGAAGTTACTAAGAAGCCGGCAATAGAGTTCAAGATTTTCAATTTGTTATCAAGTATGTATTGCCCTAGAGAAAATGAGTAAGCAGAGGTGATGAATAAGATCTTGGTATCTACACTCTATAAAATCAATGAAATAGAAGAAGTATATTGGGAGGAGAAATTACCATCAATCCTATGGGTGTATAGGACAATTTTTAAGCCAACAATGAATCATATACCATTCCAGTTGATGAATGACCAAGATGCAGTAGTGCCAATATATTTCTTGGAACTAGTTTAAGGTTAGCAGTGGAAAACTAGTTAGGATACCAAGATAACCTAGAGGAGATTCTTGGGATATTGATTCAACTAGATGAGAAAATAGTTATGGCATAGTGGGTGATAGAAGTAGCCTAGCAAAAAAGGAATTTGTGGCATGACAAGGACCTTAGGAAGTAAAACTTGAAATTGAGTGACTTGATCTTGAAGTATAATGGCAAGAGAGAGATCAAGCCAAATAAGCTAAAAATATTGTGTCTTGGTCCCTTCCATGTAGTTGAAAAAATGGAAAATGGTGTAGTAAAGTTATAGAAATTGGATGGGACAGTGATTCTTGAAACCAAATCTCAATGCCTATTTTTTTATTTTGAAGGTAGAGAGGAGGCAAGAAGAAGTAATCCATGAATGAGGAGAATCAAGGCAAATAAATAAAGGTCTTCAAGAGGAAAAAGAAGATATGGTATTGAGAATGCTATTTGTAGGAGAGGAAGCACAACTAGTTAGCACCTCATCCTAGAGAAATAAGAAGAGTATAGGTGTATGTACAATTTTGGATAGAATGGAAGAATAAGAGTAGGATATGCTTATTCCTAAAGATATAGAATGAGTCTAGAATGAGGAATTGACAACATTAAGTCAATTAGCTCAAGTGGGATTTATATAAAAAATGTAGAAGAGGAAGCACAACATATAATAGAATACTAGGAACTAATACCTCACCCAAATAAATGAAGAAGAATGCAGGTGCACATATGATTCCCAGATAGAACAAAGGTATATGAGTAGGAAATACCGACTCTCAAGGAAGGAGAAGTTAGGACCAAATAATTGGTAGAGTATAGCCTTTCAGCTCAAATTGGGCTCATACAACAAATAATTCAGGAATAGATGTAGTAGTTGTAATAAGAGTATGGGACATTATGTAGGAATAATACAATAATGAGAATGTAAATCATCTAGGAGTTGGATAGATGACACTATACAAAGAATAGATAAATGGACAACTAGAATATGACAAGAAAAAAAGGTAGAACTTAAACAAAAAAGAATAGCTAAAGAGAGTGCAAGGTAAGAATGTTGGCCACAACAAGAACTTGAGGATCTAATATAATATCGGCTAAGTAGAGAAGAAGTTGTCAAGATATTGAGGAAGCACCAAAATCATCGAAATATAGAGGAACTAGGTGATAGACTCAAGTAGTGATGGTATTCCCCCAATTCATATAGGAAGCAACAATTCAAGAGTTAGTTCTAACGTCTTATCAAGAACCACAAATTTATCTTGAGGTACAATAGTATTTATATGCAAATAGATAGTTATGAAGATAAATGAATGAAGTTAGAAAGCAAAGTAGACACTTGAAGAAAGTGGTTGAAAGGATCTAAGGAGAGAGATAAGATGAGGGGAATAATTCAAGTAATAACTCTAATTTATCAATGTAGTAAAGGGAAACATTAATTTGGTCTGCAACACAAAGATGTTGGGAAGAAGAAAGACTCGAAAATTGCTGACTACAAATAGAAAATTGAGAGAATTATCCCCAAGTAGTCAAAATTGAGGAGAATCTAGTATGTTGTAGGAAAAAGAACAAGAGGGTAACATAATCGTATTAGGGAGAAAATCAAGTCATTGTAGGGGTCTAAGACAACCTAGTTAAGGGAAAATTTTGATTGTTATCCCTCCTAATAGCTTGAGCAAGAGAAATTTCCCTCTTGCTACCTCTAGGCTATAGGATCGATGTAATGGGGTGCAAGTACCATTTGTTGATAAGGTAAGAAATAATCAATTTGGTTGTGAATTTCAAGTTGGACCACATTAAAACCAAATAATTCAACCATGATGACCGAGGGAATAGATGGATCTTAGAAACCTGGAGTTGTGAGAGGGCATTCCCAAGCTAGAGAGATTCCCCTAATAATTAGAGGAAGGGCCATGGCACAAATGCATGGCCACAGGAGAAATCTACAAGGGAATCAAAGAGAGAAAGTTTGCATAAGGTAAGCATGAGTTCAACAAGTCCATGAAGGAGTTAGAAGATAAACTCGATCACAAAGTTTGGAAGTAGACTTAGCTCAAGGAAATACAAGTAGGGGGCGTATAAATTAAGAAGAGTGTACGACAAACTATTGTACAAATGAGAAAAACCAAGAAAGATAATGTACAATAGAGCAAGATACAAGCTAGAAGTAGTGGCAAAGGGACTATGATAGAGTGTCATACAAGTCAAACACATGTGGAGGATTGTACGACTAGCCACCATACAAGTCTAAAGAAAGGAAATCATATGATAGAGAATGTGGAGAATGAGGATTGTACGATGGAAGAACTGATGAAATGATAAAATGACATGTTAGTAGGAGATGCCATGCAAGCCCAAGTTTACATGATTGTATGAATTGTACAACAACCTTGATATATCATCAAAAAGACAAGTGTATATATATAAAAACAAAAGCAAAAGTAAAAATCTCATGCAAAGGGAATGGTTATAATTGCTTCTAACCCAAGTCTAAATTCATAAATAGGGTGGGAGGGGTTGCAAGAAATAATGTGAATAGAGAAGAGGATGTTGTAGAGAAGAGAAGACCATAAAAGGATATTGTTGAAGCTAAAGCACTGCAAACAAGGGAAATTGTAGTAAACCTATGATAAAAGGAAGTAGAGTTAGGGTATCGGATAGTGCCCTAACTATTGAAAAAAATTATAGGTGTATGGAAGACCATATAGTTGTACAAAAAATCATAATGAGAAGAGAAATTGAATGCAAGGTACTAAGTAGTGAAAGATAAATTTTCAAAATAAGATAGATAAGGGGAAACATCGTATGGGTTTGGGAAAGATGACTATTTTTTTTATAGAAACCTTTGTATTAAAATTGTACAAGGAAGGTCACATGTTGTTCAAATTAATTCAAGGTGAGTTGTAGTCGAGGTTTAGAAAATTGTGTAAGGGGAAGGTAGAAGGAAGATATAATATAGATGAAGTGTGCCAAGGAGGAAATTTGACCAGTGATGAAATTGTTGTACAAAAACATTGAAGGCAAGATTGCAAAGGGAAAAAATATGTAAATTGAAGAAAGTCTTGTATGAAAATTTATATGAAATTATCATAGAAGGGAAGAAGGTATCGTATGGAGGTTGTTGTATGAGGGAAGGAAGGTTGTAGTACAATGTAGGGAAGTCATATGAAAGAAAAAAATGCTACCATAGTATGATAGAAGGTTGTTGTATGAATAATGTGAACAATCATATGAAGGATGAGTGACATATAATTAAAAGGAGCATCATACATTCATAAAAAGTGTATAAGTGCAAAGTATTAGTCACATAGATAATGGTAGACTAATTGAACAATCAATATACAACAACAAGAAAGGAGGTAGACAAATGAAGTATGAGAGGGAGAATATATTTTAGTGAGTGCTTACAAAGAATAGAAGCACAAACGCTTAGATGCTCACCTAGCCCATTGAATAGAAGAGAATAGGAGATAAGACTCAATGGAAGACAAGACCAAAAAAAAACACATAAATAGACTTGGATGCAATTATAGTATGAAGGGGGAAACCTAGTCTTCAAGAGGGCACCAAAGTGAATATAAGAAAGAAAAGGAGAAAATAATACTGCTGAAAGACAATAGAGACTCAACCAACTAGAGAATTTTATCGAAAGTGATGGCAAGAGAATCCACTAGATCATAGGCTAAAAGTTGCATTGATGCAAGTAGGAGTAAGTTGCATTGATGCAAGCAGGATTAAGCTACATTGCACAAGTTTCAGTATTTGAAAAAGACTTCTTTAAGGATTATTTATTGTAGATGCTGGAGACTTACAATGCAAATGAGAACGTAAGCATTGTGAAAATTAGGAATCGAGGCATCAACGTGATTTTTTTAGCAAATAATTTCTAGCAGATGTTTAGGTTGCCAAAATAGGGAATTGCAATGAGGAAGGAGGCCATAGATGCATAAGAATAAAACAAGATAATTCTAGATATAAAAACTATTAAACTTGACTATGTCAACAAGATTTTTGGTTTAGACCCAGGGATAGAGATGAGGCACCTATAGGGGCTCTTGGGGGATTATGAGTCTCATATGGTGGTAGACGTAGGGTATATCATCTCTTTGCAGACTTAGATTAGGTAGCTAGGTGGAATACCTCGAGAGAGTTCTACAATAGGGGCCTCGCATTGGAGCAGATGGAGTGCATTAGGGTAGTCTTTAGTTCAGTCCAGTCGTAGGTCAAGGGCTATATCAGAGGGGGAAATAGGTACTAGATCTAGGCTGCCTCGTAGAGAGGGTGTCAAGGGTGGAGATGAGTCTAAGGGTGCAGGCTTTGTATGATATCCATGCTGACTTTGTATCATTTTTGAGTGCAAGTTATGAGGACCTACACTATTGTATCCTACGGCTATTTTTGTACATCTACGTATTTATGAATTTGGACACACATATATATGATAGTACCTTTTGAGCCTCATTATGTGTATTTATGTATTTTTGCTTTTATGTTTATTGAGATGCATATGGATGCAATGCTTATATGAATTGATTATTGATATATGATGTGATGTGTCGATGATATGCACTAGCTTAGATTATTTATGTTATGATTAGATACTTTGATCTAGATGTGTAGGTGGACTACTTATGATGTATGCATATATGGATGAAATGATGATTATTAAATGCATGTTTAATTTATTTCAATTATTTATGCATTTATCTTATGTTGCTATGATATGGTTTAATGCAATATTTACATGTTGATGATCTAATGTAAATGAACCTGTATGCTTTAATCATTTAAAACATATGGAATGAATGCAATATATGGTTACCAATCTAATGGAGGACACCATAGAATGTATAGAAATCATGAATGTAAACAATAATTCTTAACATAATAATTAATAATTTAAACATCCAATTGTGAAATGATATGATGTGATATGTACATGGTGATTTATGAGGTAGAATGATTTATTCCTATTAAGGAATTTTTGAGGTTTTCCATGAGACTCAAACACCCTAGTTGATTCATCAAAAGTTGTATATTGACCATACAGAACTCCTAAAATATAAGGTATTTGTTATGAAGACCTAGATATTCACTATCCCTATATGTGAAAATGAGTATATTAGATAAGACATAAGCCTACCCCAATGCTAGGCAGGATTCATTCAACCCATTATTGTATTGGGGATCACTAAATGCTCATCATGATTCTAATTCGGACTTAGTTGGATTAGATCATTATGCAATACAAGAAACCTAAAGCTAGCCTTTTTTTCAAATTGCTTAGAGATTGCCCCAATGCCATGCAGGATTCATTCAACCCATTGTTGTATTGGGGATCACTCTATGGTTTCAAGTAGTGATCATTCCAGGGATTCAAGCTCTTCACCCCCTTCTTTTTTTCACTTTTATTGGGATAATTTTTCATGCTTAGTGATGAAAATCATTGTTTATTTTAACTTTTTTTTCTCTTGAGCAAGGGATTTATGTAGTGATAATAATAACTATTTATTTTGCTTTTGAAATTTGCTTTATTTTAGGATTTCGCTCATTTTGATGAAAGCAAGGAATTTATTTGGGTAGGGAGGAACTTGTCCTTTTTACAATGATAAAAATCCTAGACCATGCACATCACAAGATGAGAAAGTAAAAATATTTCACTTAAGGTGACTAGAACCACTTCGTGATATTCATATTTCCTTGTCCTAAACATGATTGTTAATATGTTTGATTAGTGATGGGATTTTGAAATATACCAGGTGCTATAAAACTAGACCTCATATGTCAAAAGCAAATATAGTTTTCTACAAAGTTTTAGAAAATCACTAGGTATGGTTGAGTGACCGAAAAACCCTAGTATATTCCTTATAGCAATAGGAGGGGTTGTGTTGAAAAACATAGTTACTCACATGGGTGATGGATGATGATTGATGCTTGGATGCATGATTGAGATACAAACGTGATGTAATTTGAAAGATTGAAAACATAGTCTATCATAATGTAGGTGCAATGGATGTAATGTGCCTAATGCAATGCAATTATATAAATGCAAATGCAAAATGTAAGATGCAAACATTTTTGTATTTTAATTTTTTCACTTGTTTTTGTGTTTGTGATGTTTTAAATTTTTATGTTTTGTATTTGACCAAAGGGTTTAGATACCTTTGGAGCCTTTTGTGAGTTGATCAAAGGGCTTATGATACCTTTAGAACTTTTGCGAGTTGATCAAAGGGCTTGTGATGTCTTTGGGTCCTTTTGTAAGTTTTGATCAAAGGGCTTGTGATGCCTTTGGGACATTTTGTGAGTTTTGACCAAAGGGCTTACGATGCCATTGGAGCCTTTTGTGAGTTGACCAAAGGGCTTATGATACCCTTGGAGTTTTTTGTGAGTTGACCAAAGGGCTTGTGATACCTTTGGGGAATCTTTTGAGTTGACCAAAGAGCTTATGATACCTCTAGAGGTTTTTGTGGGTTGACCAAAGGGCTTGTGATGCCTTTGAAGCCTTTTTATTTTGATGTTTTTTTATTTGTTTGGATTTTGATGTTTTTATGTGTAAAACACCTTCAGATAAATAATGTTGAGAGGCTCAGGCTCTTCAACAACTTCTAATGATGTTAGGTGATATGTCCTAGGTCCTATCTTATCTAAGATGATATAAGGACCTATCCAGTTAGCCATAAATTTGTCTCGCAAATGTGGTGGTAGGTTTGAATTATGTTGGCTCTCTTTGAGTATGAGATCCCCAACCTTAAAGTCTCTCAGGTGGACTTTATTGTTATAATCTCATGTTATATGATCTTGGTAAATGAAAATATGCTCAAGAGCATTGATGCGACGTTCATCAAAAATGGTCAATTGATCAAGGTGATCTTGTCGTGTAGTGTTGTCATCGATAAACTCTTTCAATGCAAAGTGTAATATTGGAATTTCTAGTTCCAATGGCATAATGTCCTTAGTGCCATATACAAGCAAAAATGGTGTTGCCCTAGTGGGCATTTGCATGCCAGTTTTGTAAGCCCATAATGTAAGATGCAACTACATATGCCAATCCTTATGATTTTCTTTTACCATATTCTTCAAGATGGCTATGATGGTTTTGTTTAAGGCTTCTACTTGCCCATTTGCTTGCAGATAATATGGTGTCAAAAAATTGTGTTGAATGTTATATTTGGATGTTAAAGCCCACACATTTTTATTTTTAAATGAAGGATCATTATCCAAAATTATCTTGAAAGGTACCCCAAAGTGATAGATGATATTGTGAAGTATGAACTCCGTAATTCATGGTCCTATCATTGATGTTAAGGGGACTATTTACACCCATTTGGTGAAGTACTTAGTGGTTGTTTAGATAAACGTGTGTCAGCCTCAATATCAAGGAGAGATATTTCTAATTATATTGAAACCCCACTAAGAAAATGGCCAAGCCACCTGAATGGGCTGTAAGGCTTTTGATGGTAGTAGGTACATCAGATTTACATGATGCTAACATTTAATGCACTTCTTGATATACTCACAATAATTCTTTTCCATGGTGGGCCAGTAATAGCTCCTTTGAAGGATGTGTTCAACGATGGCCATGTCGCTGAAATAGCCACCGCATGTACCGTCATGAGCTTGTGAAATCTCCCAAGATAATTCTTGAAGCTTAAGACAATGAATAAGGACTCCATCATAGCTTTGATGGTACAATATGCCTCCTAGCAAGATATATCTTGTTGCCTTTTATTTGAGTGCTCATTTTTTGGCATACAAAAATCCTTGCAAGATGATTCTAAGCTTAAGGAAATCTTTTAACTGGCACAACCAATCCTGATAAGCTACATCCTTGATAGATAAGATGACTTATTATCTCTGTGATTCAATGTCCACAAATGTATATTGAGAAATAACCTTGTGGTGAATTATGGTACCATTCCTCGTAGGACCCTACGAGATAAAAGATCCCCAAGGCACTTTCTTTAAAAAGTCTTTGGATTTATAGAACCATTCATGGTCTGGTTCTATATGAATTATGTTGATTGATTTTTTTTGGTAAATGCCTCATGTTGCATTGTCGATTGTGAGAGCATATTCACATGAATGGTAGTGAAATCAATAGATGGATTCTAAGGGACCAAGAATCCCAAAGATTCCATAGTGTCTATAAATCTCTTGGACATGCGAGGGATGACCTCGATGTTGTACCATTCTAGTTGGACTAGATAAGTGTCAACAAGATCTTTGCAAGCTTTTAGGATCAAAAATCTACATTGAAATAATCCCTTAACTTGATTGACGATGAGAAGGAAATCACCAAAGATATTTAGCCTTTTAATCTTCATATTGATTATTTTTTGGAGACCCAAGATTAGGGCCTCGTATTCAGTGTTGTTATTTGTGCAAGGGAAGTCTAATTTAAATGAAAAGGGTATTGGAGCACCTTGTGATGTGAAAAACACAATCCCTACACCACCCCCTTGCTCACACTTCAAACCATCAAATAATAAAGACATGTCAACTTTATTATCAGGTTATTCAAGTTTGGCTGCTTTCGATAACCTCATTGGGAATATAGCTCTAAAATTTGTGTACTCCTTTCCTCTAGGCTAATGAATCTGCATCTCAAAGAGGAATGAGAAAATAGTAGGTCTACACCTCAGAGGAGAGGCACTTGAGGTCATGCCCTCTTTGGTGATTTTTCAACGAATTGTGTGGGTTCACTAGAAAATATTTATTAACAGTTTCCATACCTATATTGGGATTGTATTTGATGTGTTCTTTTTATTTTTCTCATAATCACCTAGTTTAGCCAAATGCAACTAATTTACACAAAATATAATTTTGATTTCAATGAATATAGTAGACAATGAATTACAGAAGGCAAATAAATGCAATGCTTACTTATGAAAGAAATTGGATGCTCTTACTCAACCTGGATGTCTAATGTAGAGTCTATTTGCTTGTTGTAGGCCATATTGAATTTTGCAGGGTGAGATCATACATTCAATATGATATTATCAGACCCGATCTAATTAGAAACCTACAGTTTCACAGATAGACAACAAAATAGAAACTTGCAACACAATATGAATCTTTTTAAGCATGGATTAGGGTAAGTAAAATCTTAGTGTATGTTGTATTTAAAGAAAATGATATGAGTTATGATATGTAAATAACATAATTGAATGCAAGGATGGTGAACTCCAAGTATGATAAACAATAATTTCTATATTAAATGCAATGATAAATGATAAATATGATGCCAAAAATGTAAATTTGAGTTTGAAAAATGCAAACCAAAGTTTGAAGGTGTCTCCAAGAAACTTATAGACCAGATCAGATATTGTAGAGTTGTATCAGATGCTTTTGAGTGGTATCATATGTCTGATCTCGGATCGTATCCATCGATGCATAGCTATTGTACTCCTGATCTTGTAAATGCTTATGAAAGTAATAGGAAATAATAATGCAGAGTGCAAAAGTGATTACTAATCAACTAGGGATTCAGGAGGAATCCAAAGGGAGGATGTCTGATTAAATAAGCTAGGTAGGTTCGAGGGTTTAGGCCAAAATATAAGGAGTTGCAACTTATTCCAATCTAGGTGTGATCAACGAATATGATCCTGTAACCTCTACGCTATTAGGCAGATAAAGACAAAAGAAGTTGCAATAAATTTATCATTTTGTTTTTCTATGATTTTTTATTTTTTTACAAGATCATACATACGATCTCATGCAATTTAGGTCTGATACAAGATTAGACATTTGATATCTATCAAATAGAGTCAATATCATCAAGAGGTTAAAAACTAACTTTGCGGATGCAAAAATCAAGGTAGGAGGTTAGAAAGTTGTTTTAATCAAAATTTTGAATGTTTTTGACTTAGGGTAAATTAATATGGGTCAATTTTAGGGTGTTACATTTTGTCCCCTCTTTAGCGCATTTTTGAAAAAACATGTCAAAGAAAATAATGGCATGCTTTTTGAGAAATCAAAAATTTATTGCAAAATTTATTGATGTTTAAAGTTTTTACTGCAAACTGCATTAAGTGTGGTACCTCCTTCGAGTTTTTGCGCTAAGCTTTGCGTTTGGTGAAAAACGCAAAATTTATAAATTGAGGGTAAAATGAATAAAATAGAAAAAATGGATAGAAAACCTAATTCATTTTTTTCTTTTTGATGGACTTTTTCTCTAAGGAGAAAAATTGTAGAGGTCACACATCAAGCAGACGAGGTGCGAACGTGGCCAGGAAGCATACGGGTAAGGGTCTTGAACTTCTTTAGCCTAGGATTTTCATGTTTTTGCATTTAATTTTTTCAATTTTTTATTTTTAGGGCATGATTGTCATCACACAACTGTATTTGCAAGATCAGACTAATTTTGGCAATATCGATCGTATTTTGGCGATATCAAACTTTTCAATATAATCAAAATGAGTTTGATCTTATCAATATCAAGCAATCTACCTACTCAGTTCTTCAATGAATATTTGTTGCAGGGCATAGCCAGAACTATAGGGGAAATGATCTCCATTGACCATGCGACCTTGGCCAGGACAAATATGACTCATACATGAATATGTGTAAATGCTAATTTGAATAATGAATTTCCAAGGTTTGTGGATCTAGAGTATGGAGAATACTATAGAAACCAACCAGTAGAATACGAGAACATACTAGCATTCTATGCAGAATGTAAAAATCAAGGACATCTATACAATCAGTGCCCTAACCTGGCAATGAATAGAGAAAAGTAGAAGTAGGGAATTCTAGACGGAGGAACTTTGAGGATTTTCCCTGGCAGAGGTGATTTCAATCAAGAAAACTATGTCTACCAAAAAAAGAAAAGAGAGGGTGCAGGGTCCCAGCAAGACAAATAAAAACAATAGGTTGTTGGAAACCAAAATACTCAGGTAAGTTCCAATCCTCTAGTTTCAAATAAATTTTCAATTCTATCCAATATGGGAGTAGGAGTATTATTAGAAGACATGGAATCCTAGCACCTTCAGGATAACATTTATGACTCTCTCGAATCCCCATCCAAGTCAGGATCCTCAAACCCTAATGCTAAAATTACTATAAGCCCCATGGGCATCACAAATCCAAACCCTAATGCATGATATCTAGAATCCACATCCAAGTCAGGATCCTTAAACCCCAATGCTGGAAATACTTCAAGCCTAGTGGGCATCCCAAAGCCAAACCCTAATGCTAAGGAACTTAGGAATAAAGTTGAGGTATTAGAAAATAAAAAATCTCATCTCCCTAACATCATCACTAGGAGCTAAGTGAATCCTACAGAGGGGTCATCCCGCAGACCAGGGGAATATAAGAAAAAAAGGAGAATATTTGGATGTAGGGGTGGAGATATGTGAAACTCTTTAGACTGAGGAATATGACAGTCTAGTTCTGCAACAAATTACCTCCCCTCAATTTAGTCCTAAACAAACCAGGAGCATTGTGAAGTATCCTATAGATTTTGGCAGTGAAAAAGAAGAGGGAGAATATCAAATGTTGAGCATCAAAAAATTAAAACTGATAATGACATTGCCAATGGAAAACAAAGAACCTTGTTTCAACAGGTTATTCTCGGTTTTGAAGACAACAAATTAGGAAAACCCACTCAAGGGAATGGGAGAGGAAGAAATACCAAACAATCTAAATGAAGTTCCTCTCATGGAACGTGAGATGCCTCAATGGCCTGCCCAAACATAGGGAAGTCATTGCAATAAGAAATCAAGTGAATCCAACTATTATCATGTTGCAAGAAACAAAAATTGATGAGATTTAGTAAAAAAAATAGCAAAAAAATCTGGAATCAAGGGGAGATGGTTTGCAAATCAACCAGAGGAGCATCTGGAGGCCTTATGACTTTGTGGGATCCCCAAATAGTAGAAGGCACCATTATTCAAAAATATGACAGGTTTCTTAGTGTTTTATTTAAGGAAATAAACAACAATAGATCATGGTTTTTTTCAAATATTTATGCCCCGACTTCAATTCAAGGGAGAGCTCTACTGTGGGAGTACTTAGGAAATCTAAGTGAAATCTTCCATAATGTCCCCTGGATTCTGGCTGGGGATTTGAACACTCATCTTTACCCTTCAGAAAAAATGGGTGGAAATGGACCACCTATCAGGAGCATGGATGAGTTCAATGACTTTGTGAACTCCAACATGTTGATGGATGTAAAACTTAGAGGATCAAATTATACCTGGAGCAATCAACGGATAGGGAGTCATCTCATTCAATAAAGGCTTGATAGGTTTTTTCTATCAAAGGAGGCTACAACTTTGTTTGGTGATTCTACCCTGCAAGCCCTTCCTAAAATTACCTCTGATCATAATCCCATTTTGTTGGAGATCCCTAACTCTTTTTCCTTCAATAAACCTTTCAGATTTCAATCTATGTGGATCAAACATTCCAGTTTTAGAGATAACTTAAGTTAGTGATGGCAGTAGCCTATCAGGGGTAGTGCAGCTTTTAAAATTGCTGGGAAATTAAATTTTGTTAAGGAAAAGCTTCGAACATGAAACAAAGAGGTCTTTGGGAACCTCTTTGAAAATAAAAAATAGGTTGTTGAAAGTTTGAAGATAATTGATCAGAGGATCCAACATGGTGATGCTGATGAAACTACTAGGTAGGAGGAACGAACAAAAATAGCAGAGTTTCATAACATTTTGGCCTATGAGGAAATATATTAGAGGCAAAAATCAAGGGCTCTTTGGTTGAAATATGGAGATTCAAATTCCAAGTTTTTTCACGTCACCACTCTTAGAAACAGAAGCAATAACAAGATAATTTTTTTAAAAAAGTAGATGGTTCTATTACTCAAGACTTAACAGAAATCAGAAAGGAGGTAGTAACTTATTTCAATTTTATCCTTGGTCAGGAATCACAGTGCAATGAGGCCAAATATATTATCTTGAAATCCATTCCTAGCATAATAAATGAGGATATAAACCTTAAGCTTCTAGCTCCCTTTTCTAATGAGGAAATTAAGGAAGCCTTGTTTAGCATGGAGCCAGACAAAGCCTCGAGACCCGACGACTTTCCCCCTCGTTTCTATCAAGCTTTTTGGGACATCGTAAGTGAGGATGTAATTTTTTTTGTCAGATAATTCCAAGCAAGCAATCATATCCCAAAAGGTATCAACTCTACTTTTATTTCTCTAATTCCTAATAAGAAAACCCCTGAATCTATGGCTGACTTCAGGCCAATCAGTCTATGCAATGTTTCTTACAAGATCCTAACTAAAGCCATTGCAAATAGAATGAGAGATATTTTGTCCTGCATCATAGCTCCATGCTAGGGAAGCTTTGTCCAGGTCAGGTCAATCTTGGATGGATTTATCATAGTTTGTGAAGCTCTACACTCTGCTCATAAGACTAACAGGTCTGTTTTTGCCCTCAATCTTGATATGAACAAAGCATTTGACAAGCTAAATTGGGACTTTCTAATTGTTGTCCTCCTTAAGTTTTGTTTTCACCACCAATGGGTTAATTTGATCAAAGAATGTATTTCTAAAGCATGGTTCTCGATTCTAGTTAATGGAACAACTGTTGGTTACTTTCAAAGTCCCAGAGGAATTTGACAGGGGGACCCTATCAGCCCCATGTTATTCATAATTGTGGCAGAAGCTTTAGGCAAAACCATAAAAAATGCTTGCATTTCAAGGCTAATATCGGGAATCAAGGCAACATCTCTCACTAGGGTTGTTTCTCACTGATAATTTGTCGATGATACCCTTATATTGATTAAGGCATCAGTGGTTGAGACCAAAATAATTAAATACATCCTACAACTTTACGAGGACACTGCTAGTCAGAAAGTTAATTTTAGTAAAAACAAGTTATATTTATTGAACACCCCCATTCAAATGCAAGGAAGGATTGCAAAAATTTTAGGGTTTGATATAGCAAACCTCCACACTTTGTATCTTGGTCTCCTTCTTTTCATTGGTTCTTCGAGAGAGTCAAAGTGGGATAGGGTTATTGAAAGAATTCAAAAAAACCTTGTTGGATGGAAAGGTCATCTTCTATCTCAAGTAAGATATCTAACCCTTAATAAGGCCTCTCTTTAGAGCATTCCAATCTATTTCCTCTCCGTTTTCAAAGCCCCTGTGAAGGTTTTCCAGAAAATTGAGAAACTCCAAAAAGAATTTTTACGAACTGTATCAGAGGAGAAAAAAAGGATACACCTTGTAGGATGGACCAAAGTGTGCAAACCCAGGGAAAATGGGGGCTTAGGTCTGAGGAGAATTGCTCATATAAATTTAGCTTTACTAGCTAAGCAGGCGTGACATCTCATTTATGGTGAAGAAAATGAATGGATAGCTATCATCAAATGAAAATATCTTCAAAATATGGAATTTCTAAGTGACTCAATTCCAATTAGAGTTTTGCTTTTTGGAAAGCAATTCTTAATTGTAAGGAAATCATCAAAAAAGTTTTAATATGGGTTTTAGGCAATGGTGAGAGGATAAATGGCTGGAATGACATGTGGGCTAAGGACGAACCACTGACACAATATCCTAACTTAGCCTGAATCAGAGATATCATAGAAGAACTCATTGGCAGAAAAGTCTCTGATTATATGGTTGAGGACAGAGGTAGAATGAAGTGGAAATAAATAAGAATTCAAGGATTTCAAGCGGAATCAAATGATCTTTGTAACATTCTCGGGCAACAGTTTATCCCCATGAGACCCAAGGAAGATCAAGTGACCTGGGCTCCTTCAGAAAATGGGCAGTTCACTGTTAAATCAACTTACAAGTTTCTGCTTGATGACGAGATTTTGTCCTCCAAAAGGACTTAGTTTGGATTAAAAATTTAATTCCAAAAATTGTAGTCTTTTCATGGCTAGTTATCTAAGGAAGAATTCTAACCATTGATAATATGATGCATAAAGGTATTTGTATCACTAATCATTTTTATCTGTGCAAGGCTAATTGGGAGACCATTTATCACATTTTCCTTGAGTGCCCTTTTTCCTTGACTATCCTAAGTGGGGTTTTTCAGGACTTCAATATTTCATGGGTTAAACCAGCCATCGTACTTGATTTTTTCATCCAATGGCCTTGCCACTTTTCAAGCCAAAGACTTAAATACACGTGGAAAATTTGTCTCAATCACTATCTTTGGCAGGTGTGGTTAGAAAGGAACCATAGAGTCTTTAATGAGTCTATCCATGATCATCAAACTATCATTACCAAGATCCTATCCTTTACCAATGAGAATGTGAACCTTATCCCTTTTGATAGTCGTAAACCTCATCTACAGGAGACCACGATTGCTCAATATTTAAGCTTAACCTTGTTATATGAGTCTGTGCCTAGGGTAGTCAACCCCAGAGCCAATGTTAAGTGGTCTCCACCTCCTATGGGTTGGTTTAAGCTTAATTTTGATGAAGCAGCTAAGGACAATCTTGGTAGCGAAGGCACTGGTGGCATTGTGTGAGATCATAATGGGAATATGATGCTTGTGTTTTCTGAATATTTGGAAACAAGTATGAACAACGAAGCTGAAGCTAGAGCTATGTGGAGAGGCCTTCAAATGAATCAAGACTTAGAAGGCAATTTAATTGTAGAAGGAGACTATATACATGATATAAATCTCCTCAATAATTGGAAAACATCTCCTTGGAGGATTAAAACAATTTTTGAAGAGGCTAGGATCCTTTTCCAGGGAATATGGGACAGAAAAGCCCAACATTTCTTTCGAGAAGCTAACAAAATTGCTGATAAGCTAGCCAAATTGGGTGTCAATGATGACAAAATTTTCAAATGGGAACACAGTATCCCGAGTGAAGTAGAGGAGCTTATTCAATAAGATTTCCAAGAATGATAGTTGAATTTACCAACAGGGAAGGCACTGTAAGTTCTAAGGCTAGGAGTATTCCCATCTCTTTTTTGAATTGGACTCACAATAAAAATTATCTCAGCTGTCAGTCTTCATGGATGCTGCTTGGAAATACCACAAAGACTAATGGGGATAGTCACATGTCAGATAACATGGATCCTAGTCATAATTTGAGTTTGGTTGATAATCATAGGGAAGGAAAGAAATGACAATATAAAACTACAAACCAAATCCACATGGACCACTAGATAGCCACCGCCATAAATCTAGCTAGCAGGTTCACTTCTCTAAGGCTGATTGGCCAAGATAGTATGTGGTACCAAAGCATGTCATATACGAAAGAAAGCAATTACAAAAGAATTATTAAGATTAATTGTCAATACAGATTTTGTGGGAGTTTTTTTCAGTACTCTGCTATGTGTTTACAACTTTTTGTTTCTCCATTGTCTCAAGGAAGGGATTCGTGTCTGTTTATTTTTTGTAATTATGATGCATGTGTGTTTTCTTAGGGTATACCCAAAATGTTGTATGGGAAGTTTCTTTTTGATAACAGGCTATGTGCCTTACCGGATGTAATGGCTTTGGTGGTATGTAGATTTTACATATATAGGATCCTTAGTAAGGATATGTTCATCAATAGCCCTGGGCTGATTTTTGTAAAAGGTTTTGGGTCAACCTGTTATAGTATCTTATCTACCAAAAAAAAAAAGGAAATTTTGGTGATATCAATAAGTATGATATCATCAAAATAGGTTCGATATTGAACAATTAGGTCTGATATTATATATTTAGGTTTGATATTACAAATTTAAGTTTGATATTACTTTAATTATTTTTTTTGTTTTTTATTCTATTGCAAAAACTAGTTTTGAAGAATAGGGAATGGATATATAGTGGTCTCAATGTAGACTTGGGTGCCTTGATAGATGGAGAGAGAGATATTCTAGAGGCATTTGGGTTGAGACATGTGGTAGAGATGCCACAAATACCAGTTGACTTGAGACTATTAACAACATTGGCTGAGAGATGGTATCTGGGCTTATCTTGTTTTTGGCTACCAATAGGGGAGATGACCCCCACATTAGAGGACGTTTGGAGGATTTTTTGGGTGCTTATTAGGGGTGCCTTTATAGCTCCATATGGTAATCAAGGCTAGGCAATGCAGTGCTTATTTTGGGATCCTAGATTCATCCTTAAGAAGGGCATAGTGGGCATTGACAAGCTGAGTTATACATAAGGGATATCTAGATTGATAGTTTTGCTAAGTAGTATAGTGGCAGGACTATTGGTGTGCCATATCAGTGGTTACCATCTACCTTGGACCTTAGTAGAGGTCATTTATGATATGTAGGATTAGGAGATATGATTTTCCTGAGGTCTCTATATCTTATGTCGATTGTATAGGACACTCTATAGGATTGTCTACAAAAAGGGTAAGGCTTTGGTACTTGGTGCTGGGAGCACATGGCCATAAGGAGACCTGTAGGATTTAACTTTGACATAAGCAGAGAATGGAAGACCCAAGGTGAAGGAGGAGAGGCCTATAATGTTCTATTAGCACTTGCATAGATGGAACCATGGGCATATCAGCCTTGACACAAGGAGGGGTTTGATTGATGATATGATTACAGATGTTATCTAATGGAGATATTGGAGGGATCTATATGGATGGGGAGAGGATGGTTATGAGTTGGATCATGTGAGGTGAGTTATTTGGATATGGATGGAGTAGGGGGATTTGGAGCTACATCACATAGACCAGGTTTTACACCATTTTGAATTACAATAGGATATTATTGGGACTAGGGATATCACATTTTCTAGGGTGACTTAGGACCAAAAAACTATTAGTGGTGCTCCCAACATGGCTCAGTTTATGGACCCTTAACCAAATGATGATGTGGTGGTCACAATATATAGGGGTGATGTTGGGGTGACTGATAGGTACCCCCAGTGGTATACTAGCATCCAACCTACATGACTGACTAGGTCGAGGAGTGCAGTGGAGCAAGTAGTTGAGCAGGTTGTTCAACAATGATGCCCAGCTAGCCAACAAAAATAGTAGAGGACACAGGTACCCCCTAGGAGAGAGATATCTTACACTACGAAGGGCATTTGATCAAGGGGACATCTAGATTAGGAAGGGCTATTGGGATAGGGGAGATATCTAAGGGGACTAGGGAGGAGAGGAGAGCATCTTATTAGTAGGATAGGAGACCTAACTTACCTAGTAAGGGCATCATGATAGAGGAGGGAGAGAGTAATGAGATGGAAACTCTACAGGTGGAGAACACAAGCCTCAAGTCTCGTGTTCAAACTCTAGAGATGGTGGATTTAAGTTTGAAGACAAAGATTCAAACTCTAGAGATAGAGCTTGCATAGGAACAGGCTCAGGGATCTATGGTTTATGCTTCAACATCTTCCTAGTTGACTTGATTCAAGAGGAGTGGTTCAGGGGATGAGCTATTTTGAGTTATCAAGGGAGTAGCTTTCTATCAGGCATTGTACTTTATAGTAGTACCTAAAGAGTAGAGATAGCCACTATCTATGGCATATGAGCCTTCCAGTCGGATGAGATCAGGTTCTCGTGCTACATCCAAGGCTACTACTACAGGGACAGAAGGATTTAGACTATTGCAACCCCCTAATGGGGATGATGATGCTTAGGGCTCTAGGGATTCTAGAGGGAGATCTACATATATAGCTTCTTTTTGTACTATTATCTCTTAGTGAATGAGTATTCTGATTTTGGATATTGTGGCATACCAGTTCGACCTTCATTTTGTATACATACTTGTGAGATATATATAGATAAATCTTCTTTGTCTTATGTTACTTTGTATGATTTAATTGGATATTGGATTGCATTTGCTTTATAATGTTTGATTTTATTATAATCATGTTTTTAAGTTTTGAATATTTTGATCATGCTTAACATAAAATAAAATGGTTTGATTTTTGGTAAAGTATTTTTTGAAAAATATGTTTTTGTATGATGATAGAATTGATGGATTAGCAATGAACCTCAAAGGATGTTGTACTTTTATATGACCACTGGTGGAGATCAATGCTTGCAATGTCATGAAGTGAATCCTGTTATGAGTAAGCTATGTATTGATAATACCAAAAATATTGTGGGGCTCAAGAGTAATATTGAGGCTTATGATGATTGAAAGGAGATGTTGATTTTGTTTTTGATAAAATTTGATTTTGAGAAATATGATGATAAAGATTATTGTTGTGATAAAATAAAGTGATTTAAGCATGAAAACCTAGGAAGGATGACTTGCGCTAGGCATAGAATTCCTAGTGTGAAATTTGAGAAAATAATTACTAGGAATTATACCATCATTGCGAAGTCAAAATGCAATACATGATAAAATGATTATTGTTTGTTCTTAAAATACAAATTAATGTGAAGCAAATCATTGTCACATATTTAAATATTTCAAATGTCAACATATATGTGATTGCTAAAATGAAGTGACAGGGATTAATGTAAATGATTACAAACTAATTGTTTTTTTAACAAAATTTTAAAGAAATGTTTTAACTTATTTCAAGGAAAAAGTCAAATTTATCGAGAACCAATGTGTGATGTGTGAGTTCATTATCCATATTGATTATCATAATGATAAAAAATTTCTCAAGGATCAAATGTATGTGCTTTGTGAGGTTGATTTAACGATTTTTAGTGAGTAATGATGCAAGCCAACTTTTATGAACCAATGTGTGTGCAAGTGAAAGATTCATTAACTATGATTTTGTGCATGCAATTGTATTGAACTATTATGTAAGTCAAGTTACAAAAAGCTAGCTGATCCACAAGCGAACATTGATCTATACAAAATAAGGTTACTAATGTGATAGACATGTCACCACATGTAAGGATACCACCATTGCCAAGCCAACTTGATGTCATCGAACCTATAATGAGGATCACCCCATGATGTTTGAATAACTAAGGAATTCTAGGGATTCAAGCTCATTACCCCCTTCTTCTTTTTTTGATTTCTTTGAGTAGGGATTCTTGTTCATTTTTGAATAAGGCGGTTTTATTGTTTTTTGTAGTGGAACTATTTTTTTCTTTTTATTTTCTCTTCTCTTCTTTTATTTTCTTTTCTTTTTATTTTTATTTTTGGAATACTTGCTTGGATTAGACAAGGAGAAAGTGATTTTATTTGGGTGGAGCTTGTCCTTTTACCAATTCTCAGTACTCTAAACCATGCACATGATAGGATAGCAAGGGAAATTTTTTGCTTAAGGAACTAAGACTACTATGTAGTATCATTTTTCAAATTTGCAACAAATAATTTTAAGATATGAGAATGTGTTCTTGGTTCAATAAGTAGCAAGATCAGTTTCCAAAACTCAAAATTTTATTTAGTGAAGTAGTAGTGCTTTTTGGTACAAGAGAGATTTATAATCAGAGTGACGAAATCAAATTTTAGTAAGGATGTAAATTAAGTGAGTGGTTAAAAATAACTTTTGAATTTATCCAAAATAAAATAAAATATGACTTGCAATTTTGGAAGATAACAAATGCAAAATGATGATCTAGTAACATGTTGAAATATTTTTGGAAAATTTTCAGGTTTATTTTTTTTTTATGAAAATGATGAAATACATGAAACATTAATTTACAACTATGTACTGTAATGGGACTTTTGCTTTATGTATGATATATTTTTAAATACATGATGTTCATTGGTTCCTTGATATCTTTTCCATCCAAAGTAGCCACAAATTTAGTAGTGATGACAAATGGTCCAAGCAAATTAGGTTGAAATTTACCTTTTAGATATTTTCTAGCATTAGTGTTTTTTATTTTCTTTAAGAACTAAATCACCCACTTTAAAATATCAACTACGAACTTTATTTGCATATGATATTTTGATTTTAGCATTACTATGTTGTTGTTATGATGAATTTATGCCCATTTGAAGAAATATGATTAATTTTTCCAATGATGTCTAGGCCCCATTTGGAAAAAGGCCATGGAGAAGATATGGCTTGCAATTACTGGGCAAGAGTGTGAACAAGGTTTACATGTCTTTGAAACTTGTCACAATGATGCATATAATAATTGGCATCTTTTGCCATGGAAGGCCAAAAGTACCCCATTCGAAGAAGCTTTTTAGAAATGGCACCTCCACTACAATGGCCTCCACAAGATCCATCATGGTCTTCACTTAATGCTCTTTTAGAATATTCTAAATTGAGGTATCTTAAAATAATACCTTCAAAAGAACTTTTATATAGGGTATTACCGATAATTACAAAGCGAACAACCCGCTTATGTAATAACCTGCATTGGTCTCTATCTAATCCTTCTAGGAAGGTCCCTTGTTGGAGGAAGTTAAATATGTCTATATACTAGGGTTTTGGAGTTATTTCATTTATCAAAAACACATCTAATGGTTCTAGACAATACTTAGAAGAAGCTGGTTCTTGGAGTTGGAAAATAATGATTGTAGCATATTCATCATCCAACTCCAAAGGTAACAAAGAAGTAGCAGTAGCCATGGCATCTGCAGCATGGTTGCTAGTACAAGCGATAGCTTCCAAAGTTACTTTCTTAAATAATGAAATAAGCTTTAAGACATACTCTTTATAGGTATGAAGTTTCTCATCTTGTGTTTGATATACTTTATTGATTTGATTTATCACAAGTTGAGAATCTCCAAAGACTAATAAAACTTTAATTTTTAGAGCTAGGGCTGCTCGTAACCCGAGGATTAGAGCTTCATGTTCTATAGTATTATTAGTACAAGCAAATTGAAGTTTAAATGAAAAAGGCATAAGATGTTTTTATGGAGATATTAATATAATACCCGCACCTGCACCACTCATACATCTAGCTCCATAAAAAAACAAGGTCCAAGTCTCAGAATGATCTTCTTCTAAGTTAAGAAATTCATCAAGAAATTCAATGGTTATAGGATGAGTAGATTCTAGAGGAGCAGCAATAATTTGATTGACTATAACTTGGTCTTTGATAGACTTTTGGCCAATAAATATAATTTTAAACTCACTTAGAGCAAGAACCCATTTAGTTGTGCATCCTGATAAGTAAGGTCTACTCATAAAATACATTAATGGATCAAATTTTACAATAACAAATGTTTTTTGACTGAGCATTCAGTTGTTGGATGTGTCTCATTCTTTGTCGAAAAAGAATTGTATGACAGACACTACAGTGCAAAAGATGACGGGTAGGGGGGGTCCGGGGGGGCCGGAGGCCCCCAAGGACCCCCGACTATGGTAAAGGTGATTACGTAATAGGTGATGGCTCGAGGTGCGTAGGGGGACGCCCTCGGATATGGTGAAAGTGATAGAAGCCGACGAAGCCGACGGCAAAATTTTCACCTACTTTTATCGCTACTTTTCACCTACTTTTATCGCTACTTTTGGAGCGACCCGGGATTCCCACGGTTGGTGGGTGGTTAGTGGGTGTGGGTGGTTTAGCCCATGGTGTTGTATCCACGGTACCCTAATACCACTTGGTGGTTTAGGGTTGTATGAGTTTCCTTATATAATTATTGTAATGTCCCATTTTAGGGATAAGAGAGAGAATAATATATCAATGAGGATAGACTCTTGTTTGCTGGACTAGCCCAAATTGGGTGAACCAAGGTAAATATTGTGTGTTATATGTGCATTGAATGGTGTCATTATTTCCTTAGTTATTATTTATGCATTATTTCTAGAATATGTTTCTGTAAATTCTCTTCATTTGGTATGAGAGCCAAGTCATTAGCCATAGGGGGACGCCTTTAGTGCTAGGTTTTAAATCCATTTTAAGAAGATCTAGGGTTTCTAGGAGTGAGAGGAAACCTATTCTGGAGTGGGAGTTACGCAGAAGGAGTTTGAAGGAAAAATGTCAGGAAATCATTCAAGGATAGAGATTGAGAAATTTGATAGCAAAAGTTTTGAGCTATGGAAGTTAAAGATGGAAGATATGCTCGTGGACAGAGATCAATGGGCTGTTATTTCAGAAACAACACAACCTTTGGGTATTTTCGATGAAGATTGGGAGAAGATGAATAGAAAAGCAAGGAGTCTGATTTGACTGTGTCTTGCAGATTCGATGCTCATCAATGTTTCAGGAGAAGCTATAGCAAAGGATCTCTAGGAGAGGTTAGGGTCTTTGTATCAATCGAAGTCCCTAGTGAACAAATTATTCCTCAAAAAGAAACTATACAATCTTAGGATGCATGACGAGGATTCGATTGCAGATCGTCTGAATGCATTCAATATAGTGGTAAGTCAACTAACATCTGTAGAAATTAATTTGAGTGAGGAAGATAAATGCATTACTTTGTTATGCTCTTTACCAGATTCATGGGATAACTTAGTAGTAGCAATTGGTAGTACAACTTCATCCACATTGAAGTTTGAAGATATAGTGGCATCTCTATTATCTGAGGATATGAGGAGAAAAGCCATGGAGGGCACATCTAAGGAAGCCCTAACAGTGAGAGGGCATGCCAAGGAGAAGGACAAATCTAGATATGGTGATAGGTCTAAGTCTAAAGATAGATCCAAGTCTCGGGGGAAGTTTGAGAGAAAATGCTGGAATTGTGGCAAGTCTGGTCATATGAAGAAGGATTGTAGATCAAAGAAAGCTGAGTCTAGAAAAAATTCTGATGAATCAACTTCCACAGAGATGAATAAATCCATTGATGAAGCAAGGGATGTATATCTGGCATCCTGTTCATCGTGCTCCACATGATCAGATAAAAATGATTGGTTGATTGATACTGGTGCCTCTTTTCATATGACTCCTCATAGAGGGTGGTTCAATGAATATGAAAGATATGATGGAGGGGAGGTACTATTGGGAGATGATTCACCACTCAGAATCATGGGTCGTGGAAGAGTGAAAATTTTGCTACAGGATGGTAGGGTTAAGACCCTACCAGGTGTGATGCATATTTCGAGACTTTCTAGAAATTTGATTTCGGTAAGAAAAATGTCTAATGCAGTAGTGAATGTCAATTTTGGCAAGGATTCGTGCAAAATGGTTCATGGATCAATGTTGTTGGCAAGGGTAGTTCGGATTGGAACATTGTATAAGCTATTGGGAAGCACTATGACAAATGCGTGCAATAGCTCAACTGTTCCTGAGGTTGATTTTGATAAAAGCTCAACACTCTGGCATCAAAGGATGGGACATATTGGAGAAAAGGGATTGCGTACCCTATACACAAAAGGTATGGTTCATGGTATCCCTAATTACTCAATGTCTTCCGAGTTCTGTGAACATTGTATTTATGGTAAACAGAATCGGGTTAGTTTTCCATCTGGTGCCACAAGATCTAGTGGGGTACTAGATTTGATCCACAGTGATATTTTTGGTCCTGTTCCTATGTTGTCTCTTGGAAAATCATGGTATTATGCTTCCTTTGTTGATGATTTTTCAAGATATGCATGGATTTACTTTCTTAAGAGCAAAGATGAAGTGTTTGAAAAATTTAAGGAATTTAAAGCACTTGTTGAGAATCAAACTGATAAAAGGATTAAGGTGTTGAGGTCTGATAATGGAGGGGAATATTGTTCTAATATATTTGAGAAATTTTGTAAGCAATGTGGTATTGCAAGACAGAAGACTACTCCATATACACCTCAACGAGAATGGAGTTGCAAAGAGGTTGAACAGATCACTGATGGAGAAGGCTAGAAGTATGCTCAGTGGTGCAGGTTTGGCACAGGAATTCTGGGCAGAAGCAGTGAGTGCAGCATGCTACTTGTGAAATCAGTCACCTACATTAGCATTGCCAGATCAAACTCCATTTGAAGCTCTATTTGGTAAGAAACCATCTATTTCACATCTCAGAGTTTTTGGTTGTGATGCATACATGCATATTCCAAAGGAGAAAAGAAGTAAGCTAGATAATAAGGTTGTTAAATGTATCTTTCTTGGTTATAAATATGGTGTTAAAGGATATAAGCTTTGGAATCCAAAAACTAAAAGTACAGTGTATAGTAGAGATGTGGTGTTTAGGGAGATGATCAGTGATTCCAGGAAGGTAGTTACAGAAGAGGAACCTGGAACGGTCCAATTTGATCTCATGGAAAACTATCAAACAGTAGAGGATCTAGAAGAGGAGCATACAGATGAGGATATGGAAGAGGAGCATACAGGTGAGGATCTGGAAGAGGATGAAGAAGAGGTTCATACACCTGTGGTAAGGAGATCAACACGGGAAAGGAGGCAACCTGAAAGGTACAATCCATCTGCTTTTCCTACTTCTTTTGTACTATCTGTTACTGATGAAGATCCTAGAACAGTTAGAGAAGCTATTAATTTTGGAGATGCAAACCGTTGGGAAGAGGCCATGGATGAGGAAATGATGTCCCTGAAAAAGAACAAAACATGGGATTTAGTGAAATTACCAAGTGGTAGGAAAGCAATAGGTTGCAAGTGGATCTTTAAGAAGAAGTAGAATGCTAAAGGTAAAGTGGAGAAATATAAAGCTCGCCTGGTTGCTAAAGGTTTTTCCCAGGTTGAAGGAATTGATTATGGTGAATTATTTTCTCCCGTTGCAAAGCTAACATCAATTAGATTTATGTTAGTTGTGGGCTACTGCATTTGATCTTGAAATAGAACAGATGGATGTGAAAGCGCATTCCTTCATGGAGATTTGGAGGAAGAAATCTATATGAGGCAGCCTGAAGGTTTCACTATTGCAGGAAAGGAGGATCCGGTATGTAAGTTAAAGAAATCATTGTATGGACTAAAACAATCACCTAGAATGTGGTACCAAAAATTTGATACTTATGTTTTAGGAATTGGTTTTGTTCGTAGCAATGCTTGATCACTTGTGTGTATTCAAAGAAAATTGGTAATGTAATTTTCATTATAGTTCTTTATGTTGATGACATGTTACTAATTGGAAATAGCAAGAAACTGGTCAGGGAAGTAAAGTCTCAGTTGGCATCACAGTTTGACATGAAGGATCTTGGCCCTGCAAATTTTATATTGGGTATGCAAATAAAAAGAGATCGCTCTAACAGAAAGTTGTGGCTGGATTAGAAAAAGTATGTTGAGACAGTGTTGAAAAGGTTCAATATGCAGGATTGCAAACCAGTGAAGGTACCTATTTCTTTAGGTGAAATTTTTTCTGCTGAACAATGTCCAAAAATAGAAGAAGAGGTAGAGGAAATGTCACATATTCCTTATGCAAATGTTGTAGGTAGTTTAATGTATGCCATGGTTTGTACTAGAGTAGACATTGCCCATGCAGTGGGAGTCTTGAGTAGATATATGTCTAAACCTGGTAAAGAGCATTGGACTGTTGTGAAAAGGGTTTTCAAATATTTGTGTGGCATATTTGATTTTACAATCTGCTATGAGGGTACAGGTAAAGAAAATAGACAATTGGATATAGAAGGGTTTGTTGATGCAGATTGGGCTGGAGATCTGGACAGGATAATATCTACTAGTGCTTATGTATTCAATTTGTTCGGAGGGGCCATTAGTTGGATGAGCAAGAGGCAGACTGTTGTTGCTCTTTCAACTACTGAAGCTGAGTATATGGCAGCCACTGATGCAAGTAAGGAAGATGTATGGCTGCAAATACTATGCTAAAATTGGGTTCTTTCAAGGAGCTATGAAGATAAACTATGACAGTCAGAGTGCCATATTTTTGGCAAATAACCCTACTTACCATTCAAGAATGAAGCACATTGATACAAAGTTCCATTTCTACAGGGACATGCTTGAACAGAGGAAAGTGTTGCTGGAAAAGGTAGACACCAAGGAAAATGTTGCAGATGCTTTAACCAAGGCTGTAAGCACTAAAAATTTTAGATTCTATACAATTGAAACGGGTCTGGAAAAGTATTCAAAAAGTGGGAGAATGTTGGATGTGTCTCATTCTTTGTTGGAAAAGAATTGTACGACAGGCACTACAACGCAAAATACGATGGGTAGGGGGGCCCGGGGGGTCGAAGGCCCCCAAGGACCCTTGGCTATGGTAAAGGTGATTACGTAATAGGTGATGGCTCGAGGTGCATAGGGGGATGCCATCAGATACGATGAAAGTGATAGAAGCTGGCGAAGTCGGCTATGATAGAAGCCGACGAAGCCGACGATGAAATTTTCACCTACTTTTATCGCTACTTTTCACCTACTTTTATCACTACTTTTGGAGCGACCCCCGGGATTCCCATGGTTGGTGGGTGGTTAGTGGGTGTGGGTGGTTTAGCCCACGATGTTGTATCCACGGTACCCTAATACCACTTGGTGGTTTAGGGTTGTATGAGTTTCCTTATATAATTATTGTAATGTCCCGTTTTAGGGATAAGAGAGAGAATAATATATCAAGGAGGATAGACTCTTGTTTGCTGGACTAGACCAAATTGGGTGAACTAGGGTAAATCTTGTGTGTTATATGTGCATTGAATGGTGTCATTATTTCCATAGTTATTATTTATGCATTATTTCTAGAATATGTTTCTATAAATTCTCTTCAATAGTGGCATAATTTTTGTGTAGAAAACACAACTACCAGAAAAAGTTTTTCTACGGGTGTATAGTAGGTTTCATAACTTATTAATGTTATACTTATATAAAAGTTGGCTCGTTCTTTATTATCGTCATCAAGTTGAGCCAACATTGCTCCAAGTGCAATTTTAGAGGCAAAAATATATAAAATAAAAGGACAATTTGGTCTATGTGGAACAAGCACCAGAGGGGTAAGAAGGTGTTGTTTAAGGGCTTCAAATGTTTTTAGATGGTGGTATATCAAGGATAGCCTTAATTTTAAGGGATCTATTTCTATGCCATGCATAGAAACAATAACTCCTAAACATTTTCTAGATTTAACTCCAAATACACATTTGTATGGATTTAAGTAAATCTTATATTCCCTTAGTTTATCAAACACTTTTATTAAATCATTAATATGATCATATTCCTTAACTGAACAAGCTATAATATCATCTACATAATCATTTAGAATATTGTACATCATATCATGAAATATATACATCATAGCTCTTTAGTAGGTCGCACCTACATTCTATAACCCAAAGAGCATTACTTTCCAACAGAAAGTTACCCAAGGTGTGATGAAAGTAGTTTTGGGTTGATCTTCAGGAGCTATTCAGATTTGGTTGTATCCTAAAAAACCATCCATAATGGATAAAATCTCACTACTAGCTATAAAATATATGATTTAATCCATATTTGGGAGAGGAAAGTCATCCTTAGGGCATGCAACATTTATATATCTAAAATATATACACACTCTAATTTGAGTGGTCTCTTTCTTAGTTACTAGAACAACATTTGATATCCAATCTGCATAATCAATGGCTTTGATAAAAACAACATCGAAAAACTTTTGTAACTCATTTTTAACTAGCAGTGCTACTTTGGGATGCATTTTTCTAAGTTTTTTATTTACATATTTTGCAACAAGGTGCACTACTAAATGATGCATGACCACGGAAGAGTCTAGGCCTGGCATATCTACATATGTCCAAGAAAAAACATTAGCATATTCTGTGATAAATGTAATATATTGGTTGTCTTTCTTCACTTAATTTTACTCCAATTTTAACCAAGCAAGGATTGGTTTTTGTACCAATGTTGATTTGTAGAACATCTTCTACCATAATGTTTAATTCTCTTTCAAATTTGGTAGGAGCAGGTGATACACACATTTCTTTTAATCCTTCTAAGGTTAAATTAGCTAATTCTTCTTGTGGAGTAGTTCTTTGAATGTGGGCTATACATGGTATAGACCCATCGAAGAAGAATCCATTCCTCAAAACTTCGTCAAGAGAAATATTATGAAATATATCTCCTTCTAAACATTCATCTAGTGCAACAATAATTTTTGGATATGGTATTGATAATATGTTACAAGAATGTATCCTCTTACTTGTTTTAAAATATTATTGATGTGCCAAGTACTCTTGATATGTTATTAGCTTATCATCATCATCAAATGGGAATGGTTGAGTTTTTGTAGGGATATAGCCAATACCACATTTAGCAGACCATTCCTCAAATTATAAAGGTTCATGTATACCATTTTCAAGAGGTCCTAAACCTTTACCTCTATAACCCATGTTACACATGATTTGTTTTGATTTTACATATCCATTAGAAAAATAACATCAAGAAGACCCATTTTGATCAATTGTGAAGCTCATTTTAATATTAATTTTACCAAAATCATATCCTACATAGATAAAGTACAACTCCCCATATGATAGATGCTTTCCAACTTTCGTGGCAAGCCCATAGTACAGGGGTATGGTGTTAATTGAGATAAAACAAGGGAATCTTTAGAAAAATTAGTTTATTCTGAAGTTGTGAGTATTGTAGATAATTTTGATAAAACTTCATTCAAAAGAAGATATGAAGTAGAAGGATTATCTATTTTAGTTGTATTTTTAGATGATATGGGTTTAGTGTATCGCTCCAAATTTTTTGCATCCTTACCTTCAGGCTATAGGATCCACGCCCGAAAGGGGGATGGGAAAAGGATGGGACAATACCTCGGACTGAGAGGCCCTTTGAAGGTCCCGCCTCTCGGGGGAGGTGTATAAGGGTGAATTTTTGATGGATGGTGGGTTCACCAGGAAACTTTTGAATGGCAGTTTCCATGCCTAGGTTGATAGTATGTTTAATGTGTTCATTTCGTGCTTTAATCATTCAACTCCTAGGTTTGGCCGATATGAATCTAAACTATTCTATATGCCAATGCTGATTTAAATGAATACAAAAAATAGAAATGGATGCAAATAACAGAGAATATGCTAACTAGAAGGTGTCATACCTGATCCCGGATGTCTGATGGAGATTCTGAGTCTTGTAGCAGTTCAGATCGTCTCAGTTTGTACGTAATCATCCCAAATCATAGAAGGTCATCTGAAATCAGACAGAATCATCTGAAATCTGACGAATTCGTCAGAAACCTGCAATCACAAAAATAGATACAAAATACCAAATATGCAAGTGCAGAAGCAAAGGATAAGGGTAGAAATAATAGCAAACATGCCTAAATAATAGATTCTAATAAAAAAATAAGGAAATGCAGTAGTTTTAATGGTTGATTTTAACTTTATCATGCGATTATGCTAAATGAGGTGAACTCCAAGATGCATAAAACATAATAACTTAAAATAGTGCAGAGATATGATATGAAAAATGCAGAAAAAGCTAAGAAAATGCAAACTCTAAACTCGGACTGCCCCCAATCTGGACTACAGTCAAGATCGCCTCCAATCGTACGAGATCGTCTGCAATCGTCCGAGATCGTCCGCGACGATCCAAGCTAGCTTCGACTGAAAATAGTAGAGTTCCTGCAATAAAAATGTAAAAATACCGAATGCAAGCAAAGTAGTGCGAGGGGAATAAGGAGCTAACTCTGCAATGAAATCCGTCAACTAAGGGGTTGGGAGTTCAGGGGAGAATCATCCAGCCAGCCAGGGGAATCGGGGGATAAACTAGAAAAATCCTAGTTTATATAGGATTAGGAAGAGGTTTGGGAGGTTGGGGATCATCCCAATCTGGGAGATCTCCAACAGGGAAATCTCCAACTACGCAGACACGCTTCTGCCCGAGTTGGAGAGGCTGTTGAAATAGAAGCTAATTATGAAAATTTGGTTTTGGGACGAAATCGTCTGGACGTTCTGTTCTAGACGAATTCGTCAGATCGGGGACGATTTCGTCTAATCCGAGACGATATCGTCCAACGGTCAAAACAAATCCTAAAAATGGCACGAAAAATGGGGAAAGCGGGTAAAAGGCGGTTTAACGGGCGGTTTGGGGTTGAAATTCAAATTTTAATATTTTATCTTTTTACTAATGTTTTAACCGTGCCAATTTTAGGGTGCTACATTTTGCCCCCTCTTTAGCGAATTTTTCGAAGAAAATGCGTTAAAGACGAGTTTTTCCCTTTTTACGAGAAAGCAAAAATATACTCAATTTTTTAGACGACGATTCTTGGTCGAATCGTACGAATGCTGACTATGGTGCCCCCTCCGTGTTTTTACCCAAATCGAACGTTTGAGGTAAAAATGCGAAAAAGCAAAATTTAAAATGCTGATTTTTTAAATAAATTAAAGAAAATAGGGAAAACCCTAATTCATTTTTACTATTCACTTTTACTGTTCCAAAGCTCTACAGAGAGAAAAATGGTGGAGACAGCGCACAGAGCGACAGAGGTCCAGCGCGGGCTACGGGTAAGGATCTAATCCTAGTAGATTAGGTTTAATTTAACTTTGTGCAATTTTTTTTATTTAAATTTGATTGTTTGGGGCATCACGGCCGTTTTTAGGCCGTCGACGTCATCGGGACAAAATCGTCCCGATTTCGTCGAAATCGTCCCTAGATTTCATCTGACGATGAAATCGACGAATTAGGGGCGATTTCGTCCAACAAGGGGCGATTCCCAAGTTGCAAAATAGGAGACGATTTCATCCTCACAAAAGATGATTTTGCCCAATTGGGGACGATATCATCCAATGGTGGACGATATCATTTTGAACTTGATTTTAAGTTGTTTAATTTGATGTTAATGATTGGTTTATTAATGATTTTGTTGTTTATTGTTTGTTTTGCAGAAGGGATTACTAAAGAGCCGAGAATGGAAATACGATGGGTTAAGAGATGACATAGCCATGCTTGACCAGGCAGAGCATGACCGACTTGGATTGGTCGGTCTACAGCATGTGGCAGAGATGCCACAAGTGCCGACTGACATGGGGCTACTGACAGCCCTAGCAGAGAGGTGGTATCCGGGGTCGTCCTGCTTTCGGTTATCGATAGGGGAGATGGCTCCCACTCTAGAGGACGTATGGAGGATCATGAGGATCCCCATACAAGGACGGTTGATGATGCCTATGGCCAATCAGGGCCAGGCGATGATGAGGCTCACTGGAGACCCGAGCTTCACCCTGGAGAAGGGCAGAGTGAACATCGAGTCACTACGGTAGATGCCTGGGGCATCTAGGCTGACTCGAGTTTTGGCAGGAGTTGTCGGTGGCTTACTGTTGTGCCACCAGAGCGGATGTAGACTACCGTGGGTGCTCTCAGACATAGTCTACGACATGAGAGACCACGGGTATAGATTTGCATGGGGCAGCTTTGTTCTTTGCCGCTTGTATAGGATCCTGTATGGGGTCGTATACAAGGGAGGTCGATGTCTGGTTTTGACATCGCTACTATAGGTTTGGTGCTGGGAGCACATTGCGGTGCGGAGGCCGATAGGGCTCCCATTGATAGGGGTTGACCGGGAGAGGCCTCGGGTTTTCTATTGGTGGCTACAGAGAGGGTCACAGTGGTGGATAGATCTACCGATGTCTCGGAGGTTGCTGGACGACCTCATCCTGGACCAGATCACCTGGAGGCCATGGCGAGAGCACCCCGGGTGGGTAGAGGATGGGCAGGAGCTGGCTCGCATCAGGCGAGTCTACTGGCGAGGATGGAGCGGGGAGAGGTAGAGCTCCACCGCTATGACCGGGTACTATGATAGTTCGGTCTACAGTAGGGGATCCCTTCTCTCAGGGATTACGAGTACTCTTAGACTATTCGGGATAGTACTACATTGAGCGGGGCTCTAGATATGCAACGATTCTAGAGTCAGGACGTGGATGATGCCCCCATCCAGCCAGTGGATGGTGACGATGCTAGGGTCGCGGATGGGTATGATGCCTAGTACATAGGCATCCACCCTCCTCGGATGATGAGGGCGTAGGGTCTAGTGCACGCTGTGGTGCGCCAGATGGGGAGGCGATGGTAGGCTGCTATTGAGGCAGTGCGGGGTCACGGGGGAGAGAGCAACGATGGATCCCATAGGAGAGATGCCAGAGGATGGCACGGGCTCTACAGAGGCCATGGGAGACAGGGCGGAGGGAGGAGAGACTCCCTTCGTAGTAAGGGGAGAGACCACCATCGCCCGATAAGGGCAAGGGTGTGGATGTAGGGGAGAGTAGCGAGACGATGGCTCTCCAAGCTGAGGCTGCCCACCTCCGAGCTCAGGTGCAGTCATTGCAGGACGAGGCCACTCAGCTGAGGATGTAGGTATGGACACTATAGGATGAGACTACATGGCTCAGGGCATAGAGCGGAGGGGCGAGCAGGGATGAGCTAGTGCGGTCTATGATGCAGACCACATTCTACCAGGGGGTATACTTCCAGCTAGTTCTAGAGGGCCAGAGGGTACAGCTGCCAGCCAACATTGCAGAACCAATCAGGATGGGATCGACGAGGACATCCTCCCGATCGACGACGAGGACCCGAGATACATCCCGGACCTCTATGGGACCACCTCCTCCACGTCAGGGTGGGGGAGGAGATGAGGCTGAGAGCTCGAGGGCTTCTCGAGGCTAGGTGTCTATGGACTATAGATTTTGTAGAGATTGTTTGAGAGGATTGAGTATGCCAGGGTATAGATTGTGGCATACCAATCCAGTTTTGATATGATGTATATAATTTTTGGATATATATATGATCTTGTTTCTGATGATATGACTTGTTCATATGTTTTTATGATGCTTTAATGTTTGAATTGTTTGCTTATTTGATTGAGGATTCATGTAATTATGTCATTTTGAAATATTATAATTTGATGTCATGCTGTAAGATTTTAAATGAAATAATCTGATGTAAACAATTTGGTTGTGGTGGTGTGATTTGATAAAAAAATAAAAAATAAAAAGAGACTTCTAACAATAATTTCAAAGGACATTGTCATTGTTATAGACCATTTCATGGAGTCGCCGCTCACTCGGTCGTCAAGCTAATCCCAGTATAGAAATATTGTTTAAAAGTAAAAGAGTGCTTAAGAGACTGTCTTAAGACTTTGTGTTGTAATGATGGAGATAATGATGGTTTGATGATTTGTTTTCAGATTTTCATAAAAATAGTATGCATGAGATACGAAAAGAAATATAATTTTGCTAGGCATAAATTCCTAAGTGTGATAAAATTTTGAACAATTCCTTAGAATTTATACCATGGTTGCAAAATTGAATTTGAACATAATGACATGAAATAGAATAGGTGTTCGTTCGTTGGTAAAGCATAATTGTGTAACATAATGATGCAAGTCATATGTTTTGATGAATTTGGTTTTAAAATAAATGGAAAATAAAATTAGAACAATGGTTTGCGCTAGGCATAGAATTATAGGTATAGACTTATACCATCATCGCGAAATCCAAAGAAGAAAATAGATTGTTGGTTTTATTGCAAGATGAATTTTTGACCTTTGATAAATAGAAAAATAATAATATGAAAATTTTGTTTGAAAATATATATATATATATATATATATTTTTAAGATTTTGTGAGAAGATGTATGTAATTGCTTTTATACAAACAAAAAGTTCTGAAATAAAAGGATAAAATTATTCCGAAAAGAGTTACAGAAATATTTTAAATTATCTCAAAGAGAAATGTAGATTTATAAGGAATCCTCATGTGCAAATGTGACTTCATTACCGATCTTGATTTATCATAATGATACAAAATCTCTCAAATACAAATGTGTGTGCGATTGTATTGTTCATTCACCAATTTTGAGCAAGATAATTTGATACAAGTAATTTGCCGTAACCAAATGAATGTTCGTTGACCATGATTTATATGCATGTAACCGTACCAGACTACTATGTAAGTTAGGTTATCAAGAGCTAGCTAATCCATAAGCCGACATAGGTCTGTACAAAAGAAGGTCGCTAATGTGACAGACATATCACCACGCTAGGGATTACCCAAGGCCAAGCGGGTTGGGCACAAACCACCTGTTATGGGGCTTACCTCACGGTTTTCGAATAATTGAGAATTCCAGGGATTCAAGCTCATTCACCCTTCTTTTCTTTTCAAGGGGTAGGGAAAGGATTTTATTGCATTTTGCTTTTGCTTTTCTCTTTTGCTCTTTTTTGTTTTTTTTTGTATTTTGTACTTTTGTATTTTTGCTTGATATTGGAGAAAATACTGAAATATTGTTGTGATGATACAAAATAACCTTTTTCTTTTTCTCTTTTTCTTGAACTTTTCTTTTCCTTCCTATGCTAGGGATACTTGCTCGGATTAGTTGTAGAGCAAGGGATTTTTATTCCGGGTAGGGGTGAGCTTGTCCTTTTGTCAATTCTCAAAGATTCTAGACCATGTGCATGATAGGATAGCAGGGGAAACTTTTCGCTCAAGAAACCACTTCTACTATGTAGCATCATATTGAATTTGCAATGAAATCATTTTAATGTGAAAAGATATACTTAGTTCAAGTAAATAACAAGATCAGTTCTCTATGCTCAAAATTTTATTTAATGCCAATGTGGACTTTGATATAAGAGAGATTAATAATCATACAAAATAAAATCAAGATATTTATTCATGTGAGTGTGAAAGTGCGGGATTCCAAATAAATGCTCATTTATCCAAAATAATTGAAAATATAACTGCAAACTCCAAGAATTGATAGGTATAAAAAAAGATGTTTTTGAAGATTTTGACACTTTTGATGTTTTTGTATTTGATTTTAATTGATGATTTGCAAGAAGAAATACTATTACTGTTCTTTGAAAAATATTTTGATAGAAATGGCTAAAAATGAAACAATATGCAAAATACAGTATATACAAATGATGAAATGACCCAATGTTTTATGCATAGTAGCGTTTGAGATGTATAATGTTCATAGGTTCTTTAAGTTCTTTACCATCTAAGGTAGATAATTTGTATACTCCTGATCCAAACTTAGCAGTGATGACATATGGTCCAAGCCAGTTGGGCTCGAATTTACCTTTAAGGTTTTTAGTTGCATTAGTATTTTTTTGATTTTCTTTTAAGACAAGGTCACCGATCTCAAAAGATCGAGGATGAACTTTCTTAAGATATGCTCTCTTAAGCTTGTTTTGGTAGGCGCGAAGATGCTCCAAAGCATTGATGCACTTTTCATCTAGAAGTTCTAGCTGACTAAATCTGCCAGCACGATATTCATCCCCTACTTCAGTATCTTGAAGTAGTAGAGCTAAAGAAGGAACTTCTAATTCAAAGGGAAAAATGGCTTCAGCACCATAAACTAAGACAAAAGGTGAAGTTCCAGTGGGGGTTCGAACACTAGTTCGATAGGCCCACAAAGTAAGATATAACTGAATGTGCCAATCTCGACCGGTTTTATTGACCAATTTTTTGAGAATTTTGATTAAGGTTTTATTAGATGCTTCCGCTTGACCATTACCCCGAGGATAATAGGGAGTGGACCAGCGATGTTGAATTTTATATTTTTGACATAATTTCTTGACATCTTTATTTTTGAAACAAGTTCCATTATCGAAAATGAGATTGGCAGGAATTCCAAACCTACAAATAATTTGATTAAAAATGAACTTGGAAACTTGTGTTCTAGTGCAAGAAGCTAATGGCATAGCTTCAACCCACTTCATGAAATACTCAGTGGCGGTTATGATGAATTTGTGTCCATCGGATGACACAGGGTTGATTTTTCCAATGATGTCTAGGCCCCATTTTGAAAAGGGCCAAGGAGATGAAATAGCCTGCAGCTCTTGTGCAGGCGCATGGACAAGGTCAGCATGTTTTACGGCACTTGTCGCAATGTCGCACATAATTATGTGCATCATTTTCCATGGTAGGCCAAAAATATCCTATCCGAAGGAGTTTCTTAGCAATGGCGTTACCACTAAAATGTCCCCCACAAGATCCATTGTGGGCTTCATTCAAAGCTGATCTAGATTCCTCTAGATTCAAACATCTCATTAAGATGCCTTCAAAAGATCTTCTGTACAAGGTATTACCAATAATCACAAAGCGACTTGCTTGTCTACGTAATAACCTACGTTGGTTGCTAGTACAACCATCAGGGAAGGTTCCTTTCTACAAAAAATTAAATATATCAGTATACCATGGTTCAGGAGTTGTTTCATTGATGAGAAACACATCCAAAGGTTCTAAGCATGATTTGCTTGAAGCGGGTTCTTGGAGTCGATGAATAATGATGGTAGCATATTCATCATCTAACTCCAAGGGTAGAAGAGATGCAGCTGCAGCCATAGCGTCGACCGCACGATTGCTAGTTCGAGGAATAGCTTCCAAAGTAACTTGATCAAACAAGGATAATAACTACAAAACATATGCTTTATATGGGTGTAATTTATCATCTCCTGGTCTGATAAACATCATTGATTTGGTTTATGACAAGTTGGGAGTCACCAAAAACCAATAAACTTTTAATTTTCAATGCCAAAGCAGCTCGTAATCCAAGGATAAGAGCTTCATATTCAGCAATGTTATTAGTGCAAGCAAATGTTAATTTGAAGGACAGAGGTATAAGATGTTTTTGCGGAGATATTAAAATAATACCCGCACCAGCCCCACTCATGCATCGGGCTCCGTCAAAGTATAGGGACCATTGCTCTGAATGGTCTGCCTCTAGTTTAAGGCATTCATCAGGAAACTCAATGATGAGGGGATGAGTAGATTCTAAAGGTGCAGCAGCTAATTGATCTGCTATGATTTGACCTTTAACAGACTTCTGTCCTATGAAGGTGAGTTCAAATTCGCTTAGCGCAAGAACCCACTTGGTCGTGTGACCGAGATAAATACGGTCGACTCATGAGATATCGCAAAGGGTCGAATTTGGCAATAACATACGTTTTCTGATTGAGCATATAATGTCATAGTTTCTGTGTAGAAAATACGACTGCAAGACATAACTTCTCTAATATGGTATAGCGAGTTTCATAACTGATTAAGGTTCTGCTAATGTAATAATTAGCACGTTCTTTCTTCTCATCGTCAAGCTGAGCTAACATAGCCCCTAAGGCAAAATCAGAAGCAAAAATGTACAAGATAAAAGGACGATCAGATCTAGGTGGGGAAAGCACTGGTGGTTTGAGGAGATATTGCTTAAGGAGTTCAAATGCTTCTTGGCATTCTTCGTCCCAATGGAAAGAGACATCTTTCTTAAGAAGTTTAAGAAAGGGTCCAGTTTTGTCTGCCAACTTATCAATAAAGCGGCGAATAGCTTGAAGCTTACCTTGTAAACTTCGTAATTCTGATATATTGGTGGGTGCGGGCATATCTGTGATAGCCGCGATCTTGAGAGGGTCAATTTCAATGCCACGTAAAGAAACGATAACCCCTAATAATTTACCGGACTTAACTCCGAATATGCATTTAGCTGGATTTAGTCGGATAAGATATTCCCTTAACCGATCAAATATTTTCCTTAAGTCATTTAAATGATCATCTTCTTTGATAGAACGAGCTATAATATCATCTACATAATCATGTAGAATATCATGCATCATATCGTGAAAGATATAAGTCATGGCTCGTTGATAGGTTGCACCTGCGTTCTTTAAACCAAATGGCATCACTTTCCAACAAAAGGTTCCCCAAGGGGTAATAAAGGTTGTTTTGGCCTGATCTTCAGGAGCTATCCTGATCTGATTATAACCAAAAAATCCATCCATTAAGGATATCATTCCACTTCCAGCAATAAAGTCAATGATCTGATCCATGTTGGGAAGAGGAAAATCGTCTTTAGGGCATGCAACATTAATGTCTCTAAAATCGGTGCAAACCCTAACTTTAGTGGCTTCTTTCTTAGTTACTGGAACTACATTTGAGATCCATTCAGCATAATCAATGGCTTGTATAAAAATGACTTTCAACAGTTTTTCTAGTTCTCCCTTGACTAGTAAGGCCACTTTAGGATGCATTTTTCGAAGTTTCTGTTTAACAGGTTTAGCATCTGGATGGACTACTAGATGATGCATAACTATGGAAGGGTCCAAACCTGGCATGTCTTCATATGTCCAAGCAAAGACATCTTCATAGTCTTTAAGAAATGAAATGTATTTATCTTGTTTTTCTTGACTCAATTCTGATCCAATATTGATTATGTGAGGGTTATGTTCGGTTCCAATGTTAATTTTTATAACGTTTTCAACTTCCATATGTAAATCTCTCTCAAAATTAGGTGGGGTGGATGAAACACCTAATTCTTGTAATTCTTCCAAGGTTAACTTGGATAATTCATCTTGAGAAGTCGTAGCTTCAAGCTGGGCTATATTCGGAATAGAGCCATCAAAATAAAATTCATTATATAACAATTCCTCAATGGAGACATCATGGAAGATATCCCCTTCCAACTCATCGTTGGATTCGGCAATCATCTCAGGGTAGGCTATGGATAGCATATTGCAGGTAAAAGAATTATTCTTTAGACACAAAGAATCTTGTTTATCTAGATAATCTTGATAACATACGAGATGGTCATCATCCTCAAATGGAAAGGGCTGACCTTTACTAGAAAATAGGCCCACACCACAGCGGGCAGGCCACGGTTCTACCTCAAAAGGTTCTTTCATACCATTTTGGAAAGGTCCCAAACCTTTCCCTTTATATCCCAATTTAAGCATTATGGGCTTAGCTTTAAGATAATCATTAGCAAAATAGCATCTAGCATACCCATCACAATGTATCTTAATGTTTCTGGGTATTCTTCCCCAATCATATCCTTTATAAATGAAAGCACAACTCTCGACTTGGTAGATACTTCCCATAGGCTGTGGGAGGCCCAAGGTACGAGGAGAGGGTGGGAGTTTATTTAAAAGGAGGGAAGTTTGCATGGCAGTGTTGGTTTCTTCTGATATAAGAATTTTAGATAAATCGGGTAAGAGCTCATCGGTGAGAGCATAAGAGGTAGAAGGAACATTTCCTTGATCTTCCGATGTGGAAAGAATGCCTGTAGTGGATGATGATGTTATAGGGATATCGATGGATGAGTCTATCGGTATGGAAGTTATAGGGGTAAAACAAGAAGTATTGGTTGTAATTTTGGGATCTTTTCGAGGTCCTAATGTAGTTTGTTCAGAAGATGGTTGAGCTATATGTATAGGTGTAGTTGAAGGAGTAGATGAGGTTATGGGTGTGTGTTTCACACGTTTGGGTGGATGATGAGAATTAGGATGTGTGGATGACAGAGCAGGGCAAAATTGAACTCCAACCGGTTCTACCAAAGCACACATATCAAAGGGTCTAGGATCACCATGAATGGTAACCAACTGGTTTTTAAATTCGAATTTAACACACTGATGTAAAGTGGATGGAACCGCTCGCATCACGTTGATCCAAGGGTGACCCAAAAGTATATTGTACGATGTTGGGCAATGTACAATAAACACGGTCGTGTCTAGGGTTCTAGGACCAACTTGCAAGGGTATAGTAATGACTCCACACGTTTCTTGTGTCTCGTCATTAAAGGCTTTTATGATCATATCAGTTCTTTTCATTTCATCACTTCTAAAGCCAAATCTTTGGTAGAAGTCAAAAGTGCATATGTTTAAAGATGAACCATTATCAATCAAGACGCGTTTAACGACTACATCCCCAATTAGGGCAGTAATATATAAAGGGTTATCCTTATGTAAACTATGTTGTGGTATATCTCTATCTCGAAAGTCAATACAATCGACTTCTCGAGTTATGATAGTATTAGACATGGCTTCAGGTTGAATATTTTGTGGTACCATCATTTGGCTTAATGTGAGCATTAATTCATCCCTATGGGTAGGAGAAGATCTTAAAAGGTCCAAAAGGGAAATTCTAGTTGTAGTATTGGATAATTGTTCATTAATATTATACGGAGGCTTAGGTTGAACATTAGGCATATGATTCCCTTTATTGGGATTTTTCAAAACAAATGGAGCTGATCCATCATTCTGAGTTTGATCCTGTTGAGAGTTTTGAGCCTGTTGTCGGGTAACGACTCCGATGGTACCTACAATATTATTTTGAGGATGATGAATTGGTCTCGGTCTAGCGTTTATGGCTTGTTCATTAGAAAGGAACTGATGAGAGGAGGGTCGAGTAGTAACTCTTCTAGGAAATGGTTCTTCTGGAACCATAGAACTGGTGATAGGTTGAATAGGATCTGATTCATCTTCAGAACTATTCGATTGATTTGAGGTGATTTCCATGTCACTTTCAGTCTCATATTCGGTGTCACTAAGATCAAGCATCCGAATATTATGTAGAGGTCTAGTCGTAACTATGGATAAAGTTGTGTCAAATATTTGAGGATCATGAATAGGTAATTGTCCACTAATAGTCCCTACATATCGGGTAGGAGGGGGAACATTATGATGCTCAATTTGATTGGCCACCTCTTTACCATGTTTTGGTAAAGGATGTTGAAATATGTCCAATGATTGATTGACATTCTGATTCTGACTTTGAGGAATACTCTTTTGGGCGTTATTAGAAGGATTTTGTTTAGGTTGGAAGGCTTGCACCTCCATCTCATTGTTATCAATTAAATCTTGTATTTTATGTTTTAATATTTTGCAAGAGTTGGTAGCATGTCCAGGTCCTCTATGGAAATCACAATGCAAATCAGCTCTGTATCCGGGTATGGTTGGATCAGGTTCCCGGATAGCTGGTAATTGGATCAATCCTCGTGCTAGTAACTGCGGGAGAATGGTTGATAAAGGTTGATTTAACCTAGTAAATTCTTGAGGTGGTTTATCAGGAGGTTTCAATATGAACTTCTCTGTTGTTTTCGCAGTGTTAACATTGGCAATGTTTCTGCTATCAGTGACTCCGTCACCCACAACTTGTTTATTTTTATATTGATTTCTGGATGTTTTCTCATCATCTTTCTTTTTGAGCTGACCTCTTCTAATGAGAGCATCTTCCACCCTTCGAGCTAAGTCTATAGCTTGATCGAAGGTGGTCAAGGTAGCGATTGATAATTCATAGGATAGTTGTTCTTGTAAATTATTGATAAAAATATCCAACATTTCCCGATAAGGTAACACAAAGTGTAATTTTCCTATCAACTGTCTCCATCGAGCTAAGAAGTCAGCAAAACACTCATCTTTGTCTTGTTTTAGGTTGTACAAATATTTAATGGTTACATGCCTTTCGATATAGGCACTAAATTGATGCACAAAAGACTCAGCGGTCTCTTCAAAATTTCTCAAAGAATGAGTAGGCAGTTGATAATACCACTCCAATGCCATCCCTCCTAAACTCTTCGGGAACATTTTTAGTAATAGCAAGTCATCATGTGATATGTCATGACAGGCTATCCTAAACATACGAAGATGCTCTATGGGATCTTCAGTTCCTTTATATATAGGTAGGACAGGCATAGGAAAGTGTTTGGGATATGGTTGTGCTACAACTATAGGATCTAGAGGTTGACTACACATCTCTCGATAATTGTATGAGGGACGGTAGGGATCTATCTGGTCCATGCGAGAGACTAACTGTTTCACCATGGCTTCCAAATTACCAGTTTGTCCACCATATTGGTTTGGTGGTACATGAGTATGGGATTTATGACCGTAGGAGGGCGGGACATAAGGATTAGATGCTATATTGTTGTTATGCAAATGGTTGGTAGGAAGAGTATTATGAAGAAGATTTGTTGTAGCATTATGTTGTATCCCAGATTGTTGGAAATTGGTATTTGGTTTTGTTTTAGGCTTTTGTTGATTTGAGGTATATTGATCAATAGTTTGGCGAAATAAAGTAGTGAATGAAGGTTTCTTTTGTGTGGGAATAACCCTTGGCTTGGTAACAAGCACTCTAGGTGGTTGGGTAGCCTGTTGTTGTTGCATGTTTTGGATTATAGCAGCCATGTCCAAATTGGACGGTCCAGCTTGATCACTCTCTTGATCAACAAAGGACAAAGGATTAGTGCGTGTGTGATATATATCTTCTAGGGTTGCTTGAGTGTCACTAATTTGATCTTTGTCCATATGAACTGCTCTATTAAGGGTGCCCATATTATCATGGAGGAATTTCCAAAAATGGTCCATGTTCTCAAAAGTAACAGCTCCTTCTGGAGTTATTTTAGGAGATGAGGATCCTTCCTCTCTATCATTTTCTTTTTGTTCATTTGCATCCACAAATTCTTCTTCTTGTTGGTTTAAGGTTACTTCTTCCTGAATTGGGTCTTCAAGAAGGGCATCTGGTTTATTTGTGGTTTTTCCTAACCAATCTTCTTCTACTTCAATTTGTTTTCCATTCCTGAGTTTAGTCATTATGTCTAAATCTTAAATTTTAGCAAATATATACTGATATATTTGCAACAGATTTGGGAGGTATATATTTTAATTATATACCTACTATAATGCTTAAAAGAGAAAATGTTTTGATTTTTTTTTGTTATGATTTTATTTTGTTTTTTTTTTTTGTTTTTTTTTTTATGCTTATAAAGACAATAAACAACACACTAAATACAAGAAATAACAATAATAAAATAATAACTTAGTTTTCTATAAATAGTTTATAGATATCATTGATAGGATCAAGTTCATCAGGAGTCATAAAGTGCTCCTCTTCAAATTGGAAATTGTTTTTCAAGAAGTCAACAAAGTGTGCTATGGTGATATTATCTGTTTCGGATTCTGTTTTGTAAAAATAAATCTCATGGCAATACTCTCGATATAACACAGCTCTGGGAACTCTATTCCATATTTTTCTATCTGTAAGAACGACCTCTTGGTCCTCTATACGAGACAGAAATTTATGTACTACAACTGCATTCTCAAGGTATTCCTCAAAGGTATATAACTCAAAAGACACAAGGGCTCTTTTATCTGCTAACCACCTATGGCAAGCTCTTCGAAGTTCATGATACAAAATTACTTGATCGGGATCCAGGATTCTATCTAGGACAAACCTCTTGATTTGCCTAAGTTCGGTTGCTCTAGATGAAATGAGATCCAATCTCCTATCAAGTTCGTCCCACAAAGGTTGAACCCTATTTGTTTGAGGTACTCTAAGCCCCGAAGTAATCTCTATAGCTGCTAATTGATTTTCAACATTAATGGTGACAGCTCGTCTCTTATTATAGTCTACCATCTAAATATGACATGCAAATTTTCTTAAGTCTAAATGCATTTATGTTTTGTTTTCTTATTATTATTTTTTTTATTTTTAGAAAGGTTTTTGTTTTCAAAAGGTTTTTTGTTTCACGTCGGGTTCACCAAAATGTATCGCTCCAAATTTTTTGCATCCTTACCTTCAGGCTATAGGATCCGCGCCCGAAAGGGGGATGGGAAAAGGATGGGACAATACCTCGGACTGAGAGGCCCTTTGAAGGTCCCGCCTCTCGGGGGAGGTGTATAAGGGTGAATTTTTGACGGATGGTGGGTTCACCAGGAAACTTTTGAATGGCAGTTTCCACGCCTAGGTTGATAGTGTGTTTGATGTGTTCATTTCGTGCTTTAATCATTCAACTCCTAGGTTTGGCCGATATGAATCTAAACTATTCTATATGCCAATGCTGATTTAAATGAATACAAAAAATAGAAATGGATGCAAATAACAGAGAATATGCTAACTAGAAGGTGTCATACCTGATCTCGGATGTCTGATGGAGATTCTGAGTCTTGTAGCAGTTCAGATCATCTCAGTTTGTACGTAATCATCCCAAATCATAGAAGGTCATCTAAAATCAGATAGAATCATCTGAAATCTGATGAATTCATCAGACAAATTCGTCAAAAACCTGCAATCACAAAAATAGATACAAAATACCAAATATGCAAGTGCAGAAGCAAAGGATAATGGTAGAAATAATAGCAAACATGCCTAAATAATAGATTCTAATAAAAAAATAAGGAAATGCAGTAGTTTTAATGGTTGATTTTAACTTTATCATGCGATTATGCTAAATGAGGTGAACTCCAAGATGCATAAAACATAATAACTTAAAATAGTGCAGAGATATGATATGAAAAATGCAGAAAAAGCTAAGAAAATGCAAACTCTAAACTCGGATTGCCCCCAATCTGGACTACAGTCAGGATCGCCTCCAATCGTACGAGATCGTCCGCAATCATCCGAGATCGTCCGCGATGATCCAAGCTAGCTTCGACTGAAAATAGTAGAGTTCCTGCAATAAAAATGTAAAAATACCGAATGCAAGCAAAGTAGTGCGAGGGAATAAGGAGCTAACTCTGCAATGAAATCCGTCAACTAAGGGGTTGGGAGTTCAGGGAGAATCAAGCCAGGGGGAATCAGGGGGATAAACTAGAAAAATCCTAGTTTATATAGGATTAGGAAGAGGTTTGGGAGGTTGGGGATCATCCCAATCTGGGAGATCTCCAACAAGGAAATCTCCAACTACGCAGACACGCTTCTACCCGAGTTGGAGAGGTTGTTGAAATAGAAGCTAATTATGAAAATTTGGTTTTGGGACGAAATCGTCTGGACGTTCTGTTCTAGACGAATTCGTCAGATCGGGGACGATTTCGTCTAATCTAAGATGATATCGTCCAACGGTCAAAACAAATCCTAAAAATGGCACGAAAAATGGGGAAAGCGGGTAAAAGGCGGTTTAACGGGCAGTTTGGGGTTGAAATTCAAATTTTAATATTTTATCTTTTTACTAATGTTTTAACCGTGCCAATTTTAGGGTGCTACATTTTGCCCCCTCTTTAGCAAATTTTTCGAAGAAAATGCGTTAAAGACGAGTTTTTCCCTTTTTACGAGAAAGCAAAAATATACTCAATTTTTTAGATGACGATTCTTGGTCGAATCGTACGAATGCTGACTATGGTGCCCCCTCCGTGTTTTTACCCAAATCGAACGTTTGAGGTAAAAACGCAGAAAAGCAAAATTTAAAATGTTGATTTTTTTAAATAAAATAAAGAAAATAGGGTAAAACCCTAATTCATTTTTACTATTCACTTTTACTGTTCCAGAGCTCTACAGAGAGAAAAATGGTGGAGACAGCACATAGAGCAACAGAGGTCCGACGCGGGCTACGGGTAAGGATCTAATCCTAGTAGATTAGGTTTAATGTAACTTTGTGCAAGTTTTTTGATTTAAATTTGATTGTTTGGGGCATCGCGGCCATTTTTAGGCCGTCGACATCATCGGGACAAAATCGTCCCGATTTCGTCGAAATCGTCCCTAGATCGTCGATTTCGTCTGACGGCGAAATCGACGAATTAGGGGCGATTTCGTCCAACAAGGGGCGATCCCCAAGTTGCGAAATAGGAGACGATTTCATCCTCACAAAGGATGATTTTGCCCAATTTGGGACGATATCATCCAATGGTGGACGATATCATTTTAAACTTGATTTTAAGTTGTTTAATTTGATGTTAATGATTGGTTTATTAATGATTTTGTTGTTTATTGTTTGTTTTGTAGAAGGGGTTACTAAAGATCTAGGAATGGAAATACGATGGGCTAAGAGATGACATAGCCGCGCTCGACCAGGCAAAGCATGACCGACTAGGACAGGTCGGTCTACAGCATGTGGTAGAGATGCCACAAGTATCGACTGACATGGGGCTACTGACAACCCTAGCAGAGAGGTGGTATCCGGGGTCATCCTGCTTTTGGTTACCGATAGGGGAGATGGCTCCCACTCTAGAGGACGTATGGAGGATCATGAGGATCCCCATACAGGGACGGTTGATGATGCCTACGGCCAATCAGGGCCAGGCGATGATGAGGCTCACTAGAGACCCGAGCTTCACCCTGGAGAAGGGCGGAGTGAACATCGAGTCTCTACGACAGATGCCTGGGGCATCTAGGCTGACTCGAGTTTTGGTAGGAGTTGTTGGTGGCTTACTACTGTGCCACCAGAGCGGATGTAGACTACCGTGGGTGCTCTCAGACATAGTCTGTGACATGAGAGACCATGGGTACAGATTTGCATGGGGCAGCTTTGTTCTTTGCCACTTGTATAGGATCCTACATGGGGTCGTATACAAGGGAGGTCGATGTCTGGTTTTGACATCACTACTGCAGGTTTGGTGCTGGGAGCACATTGCGGTGCGGAGGCCGATAGGGCTCCCATTGATAGGGGTTGACCGGGAGAGGCCCCAGGTTTTCTATTGGTGGCTACAGAGGGGGTCACAGTGACGGATAGATCTGCCGATGTCATGGAGGTTGCTAGATGACCTCATCCTGGACTAGATCACCTGGAGGCCATGGTGAGAGCACCCCGGGTGGGCAGGAGCTGGCTCACATCAGGCGAGTCTACTGGCTGAGGATGGAGCGGGGAGAGGTAGAGCTCCATCGCTATGATCGGGTACTATGATAGTTTGGTCTATAGTAGGGGATCCCTTCTCTCAGGGATTACGAGTACTCTTGGACTGTTTGGGATAGTACTACATTGAGCGGGGCTCCAGATATGCAGTGATTCTGGAGTCAGGATGTGGATGATGCCCCCATCCAGCCAGTGGATGGTGATGATGTCGGGGTTGTGGATGGCTACGATGCCTGGTACATAGGCATCCACCCTCCTCGGATGATGAGGGCATAGGGTCCAGTGCACGCTATGGTGCACCAGATGGGGAGGCGATGGCAGGCTGCTATTGAGGCAATGCGGGGTCATAGGGGGAGAGAGCAATGATGGATCCCATAGGAGAGATGCTAGAGGATGGCACGGGCTCCACAGAGGCCATGGGAGACAGGGCGGAGGGAGGAGAGACTCCCTTCGTAGCAGGGGGAGAGACCACCATCGCCCGATAAGGGCAAGGGTGTTGATGTAGGGGAGAGCAATGAGACGGCGGCTCTCCGGGCTGAGGCTGCCCACCTTCGAGCTCAGGTGCAGTCACTATAGGATGAGGCCACTCAGCTAAGGATGTAGGTACAGACACTACAGGATGAGACTACATGGCTCAGGGCACGGAGTGGAGGGGCGAGCAGGGATGAGCTAGTGTGGTCTATGATGCAGACCACATTCTACCAAGGGGTATACTTCCAGCTGGTTCCAGAGGGCCAGAGGGTACAACTGCCAGCCAACATTGCAGAACCAATCAGGCTGGGATCGATGAGGACATCCTCTCGATCGACGACGAGGACTCGAGATACATCCTGGACCTCTATGGGACCACCTCCTCCACGTTAGGGTGGGGGAGGAGATGAGGCTGAGAGCTCGAGGGCTTCTCGAGGCTAGGTGTCTATGGACTATAGATTTTGTAGAGATTTTTGAGAGGATTGAGTATGCCAGGGTATAGATTGTGGCATACCAATCCAGTTTTGATATGATGTATATAATTTTTGGATATATATATATATGATCTTGTTTCTGATGATATGACTTGTTCATATGTTTTTATGATGCTTTAATGTTTGAATTGTTTGCTTATTTGATTGAGGATTCATGTAATTATGTCGTTTTGAAATATTATAATTTGATGTCATGCTGTAAGATTTTAAATGAAATAATCTGATGTAAACAATTGGTTGTGGTGGTGTGATTTGATAAAAAATAAAAAGAGACTTCTAACAATAATTTCAAAGGACATTGTCACTGTTATAGACCATTTCATGGAGTCGCCGCTCACTCGGTCGTCAAGCTAATCCCGAGTATAGAAATATTGTTAAAAGTAAAAGAGTGCTTAAGAGACTGTCTTAAGACTTTGTGTTGTAATGATGGAGATAATGATGGTTTGATGATTTGTTTTCAGATTTTCATAAAAATAGTATGCATGAGATACTAAAAGAAATATGATTTTGCTAGGCATAAATTCCTAAGTGTGATAAAATTTTGAACAATTCCTTAGAATTTATACCATGGTTGCAAGATTGAATTTTGAACATAATGACATGAAATAGAATAAGTGTTCGTTCATTTGTAAAGCATAATTGTGTAACATAATGATGCAAGTCATATGTTTTGATGAATTTGTTTTAAAATAAATGGAAAATAAAATTAGAACAATGGTTTGCGCTAGGCATAGAATTATAGGTATAGACTTATACCATCATCGCGAAATCCAAAGAAGAAAATAGATTGTTGGTTTTATTGCAAGATGAATTTTTGACTTTTGATAAATAGAAAAATAATAATATGAAAATTTTGTTTGAAATTATTTTTGAGATTTTGTGAGAAAATGTATATAATTGCTTTTATACAAAACAAAAATTCTGAAATAAAAGGATAAAATTATTCCAAAAAAAGTTACAGAAATATTTTAAATTATCTCAAAGAGAAATGTAGATTTATAAGGAATCCTCATGTGCAAATGTGAGTTCATTACCGATCTTGATTTATCATAATGATACAAAATCTCTCAAATACAAATGTGTGTGCGATTGTATTGTTCATTCACCAATTTTGAGCAAGATAATTTGATACAAGTAATTTGCCTTAACCAAATGAATGTTCGTTGACCATGATTTATATGCATGTAACCGTACCGGACTACTATGTAAGTTAGGTTATCAAGAGCTAGCTAATCCATAAGCTGACATAGGTCTGTACAAAAGAAGGTCGCTAATGTGACAGACATATCACCACGCTAGGGATTACCCAAGGCCAAGCGGGTTGGGCACAAACCACCTGTTATGGGGCTTACCTCACAGTTTTCGAATAATTGAGAATTCCAGGGATTCAAGCTCATTCACCCTTCTTTTCTTTTCAAGGGGTAGGGAAAGGATTTTATTGCATTTTGCTTTTGCTTTTCTCTTTTGCTCTTTTTTTCTTTTTTTTTTGTACTTTTGTATTTTTGCTTGATATTTGAGATAATGCTGAAATATTGTTGTGATGATACAAAATAACATTTTTCTTTTTCTTTTTTTTCTTGAACTTTTCTTTTCCTTCCTATGCTAGGGATACTTGCTCGGATTAGGCTGTAGAGCAAGGGATTTTTATTCCGGGTAGGGGTGAGCTTGTCCTTTTGTCAATTCTCAAAGATTCTAGACCATGTGCATGATAGGATAGCAGGGGAAACTTTTCGCTCAAGAAACCATTTCTACTATGTAGCATCATATCGAATTTGCAATGAAATCATTTTAATGTGAAAAGATATACTTGGTTCAAGTAAATAACAAGATCAGTTCTCTATGCTCAAAACTTTATTTAATTCCAATGTGGACTTTGATATAAGAGAGATGAATAATCATACAAAATAAAATCAAGATATTTATTCATGTGAGTGTGAAAGTGCGGGATTCCAAATAAATGCTAATTTATCCAAAATAACTGAAAATATAACTGCAATACTTCACGAATTGATAGGTACAAAAATAAAAGATGTTTTTGAAGATTTTGATGATTTTGATGTTTTTGTATTTGATTTTAAGTTATGAATTGAAGAGAAATACAATGTAATTGTTTTTTGAAATGTTTTGATATAAGTGACTAAAAATGAAATAATATGCAAAACAAATATATACAATGATGAAATGACCCAATGTTTTATGCATAGTAGCGTTTGAGATGCATAATGTTCATAGGTTCTTTAAGTTCTTTACCATCTAAGGTAGATAATTTGTATGCTCCCGATCCAAATTTAGCAGTGATGACATATGGTCCAAGCCAGTTGGGCTCAAATTTACCTTTAAGGTTTTTAGTTGCATTAGTATTTTTTTTATTTTCTTTTAAGACAAGGTCACCGATCTCAAAGGATCGAGGATGAACTTTCTTAAGATATGCTCTCTTAAGCTTGTTTTGGTAGGCGCGAAGATGCTCCAAAGCATTGATGCGCTTTTCATCTAGAAGTTCTAGCTGACTAAATCTGCACGACACGATATTCATCCCCTACTTCAGTATCTTGAAGTAGTAGAGCTAAAGAAGGAACTTCTAATTCAAAGGGAAAAATGGCTTCAGCACCATAAACCAAGACAAAAGGTGAAGTTCCAGTGGGGGTTCAAACACTAGTTCGATAGGCCCACAAAGCAGGATATAACTGAATGTGCCAATCTCGACCGGTTTTATTGACCAATTTTTTGAGAATTTTGATTAAGGTTTTATTAGATGCTTCTGCTTGACCATTACCCTGAGGATAATAGGGAGTGGACCAACGATGTTGAATTTTATATTTTTGACATAATTTCTTGACATATTTATTTTTGAAACAAGTTCCATTATCGAAAATGAGATTGGCAGGAATTCCAAACCTACAAATAATTTGATTAAAAATAAACTTGGAAACTTGTGTTCCAGTGCAAGAAGCTAATGGCATAGCTTCAACCCACTTCGTGAAATACTCAGTGGCGGTTATGATGAATTTGTGTCCATCGGATGACACAGGGTTGATTTTTCCAATGATGTCTAGGCCCCATTTTGAAAAGGGCCAAGGAGATGAAATAGCTTGTAGCTCTTGTGCAGGCGCATGGACAAGGTCAGCGTGTTTTTGGCACTTGTCGCAATGTCGCACATAATTATGTGCATCATTTTCCATGGTAGGCCAAAAATATCCTATCCGAAGGAGTTTCTTAGCAATGGCGCTACCACTAAAATGTCCCCCACAAGATCCATTGTGGGCTTCATTCAAAGCTGATCTAGATTCTTCTAGATTCAAACATCTCAATAAGATGCCTTCAAAAGATCTTCTGTACAAGGTATTACCAATAATCACAAAGTGACTTGCTTGTCTACGTAATAACCTATGTTGGTTGCTAGTACAACCATCAGGGAAGGTTCCTTTCTGCAAAAAATTAAATATATCAGTATACCATGGTTCAGGAGTTGTTTCGTTGATGAGAAACACATCCAAAGGTTCTAAGCATGATTTGCTTGAAGCGGGTTCCTAGAGTCGATGAATAATGATGGTAGCATATTCATCGTCTAACTCCAAGGGTAAAAGAGATGCAGCTGCAACCATAGCGTCAGTCGCACGATTGCTAGTTTGAGGAATAGCTTCCAAAGTAACTTGATCAAACAAGGATAATAACTGCAAAACATATGCTTTATATGGGCATAATTTATCATCTCTGGTCTGATAAACATCATTGATTTGGTTTATGACAAGTTGGGAGTCACCGAAAACCAATAAATTTTTAATTTTTAATGCCAAGGCAGCTCGTAATCCAAGGATAAGAGCTTCATATTCAGCAGTGTTATTGGTGCAAGCAAATGTTAATTTAAAGGACAGAGGTATAAGATGTTTTTGTGGAGATATTAAAATAATACCCGCACCAGCCCCACTCATGCATCGGGCTCTGTCAAAGTATAGGGACCATTGCTCTGAATGGTCTGCCTCTAGTTTAAGGCATTCATCAGGAAACTCAATGATGAGGGGATGAGTAGATTCTAAAGGTGCAACAACTAATTGATCTACTATGATTTGACCCTTAACAGACTTTTGTCCTATGAAGGTGAGTTCAAATTCGCTTAGCGCAAGAACCCACTTGGCTGTGCGACCAGATAAATACGGTCGACTCATGAGATATCGCAAAGGGTCGAATTTGGCAATAACATACGTTTTCTGATTGAGCATATAATGTCATAGTTTCTGTGTAGAAAATACGACTACTAGGCATAATTTCTCTAATATGGTATAGCGAGTTTCATAACTGATTAAGGTTCTGCTAATGTAATAATTAGCACGTTCTTTCTTCTCATCGTCAAGTTGAGCTAACATAGCCCCTAAGGCAAAATCAAAAGTAGAAATGTACAAGATAAATGGATGATCAGATCTAGGTGGGGAAAGCACTAGTGGTTTGAGGAGATATTGCTTAAGGAGTTCAAATGCTTCTTGGCATTCTTCGTCCCAATGAAAAGAGACATCTTTCTTAAGAAGCTTAAGAAAGGGTCCAGTTTTGTCTGCCAACTTATCGATGAAGCGGCGAATAGCTTGAAGCTTACCTTGTAAACTTCGTAATTCTGATATATTGGTGGGTGCGGGCATATCTGTGATAGCCACGATCTTGAGAGGGTCAATTTCAATGCCACGTAAAGAAACTATAACCCCTAATAATTTACCGGACTTAACTCCGAATATGCATTTAGCTGGATTTAGTCGGATAAGATATTCCCTTAACCGATCAAATACTTTCCTTAAGTCATTTAAATGATCATCTTCTTTGATGGAACGAGCTATAATATCATCTACATAATCATGTAGAATATCATGCATCATATCATGAAAGATATAAGTCATAGCTCGTTGATAGGTTGCACCTGCATTCTTTAAACCAAATGGCATCACTTTCCAACAAAAGGTTCCCCAAGGGGTAATAAATTGTTTGTCTTTGATTTTTTGGAGCTATCCTGATCTGATTATAACCGGAAAATCCATCCATTAAGGATATCATTCCACTTCCAGCAGTAAAGTCAATGATCTGATCCATGTTGGGAAGAGGAAAATCATCTTTAGGGCATGCAACATTAATGTCTCTGAAATCGGTGCAAACCCTAACTTTAGTGGCTTCTTTCTTAGTTACTAGAACTACATTTGAGATCCATTCAGCATAATCAATGGCTTGTATAAAAATGACTTTCAACAGTTTTCTAGTTCTCCTTTGACTAGTAAGGCCACTTTAGGATGCATTTTTCTAAGTTTCTGTTTAATAGGTTTAGCATCTGGATGGACTACTAGATGATGCATAACTATGGAAGGGTCCAAACCTGGCATGTCTTCATATGTCCAAGCAAAGACATCTTCATAGTCTTTAAGAAATGAAATGTATTTATCTTGTTTTTCTTGACTCAATTCTGATCCAATATTGATTATGTGAGGGTTATGTTCGGTTCCAATGTTAATTTTTATAACGTTTTCAACTTCCATATGTAAATCTCTCTCAAAATTAGGTGGGGCGGATGAAACACCCAATTCTTGTAATTCTTCCAAGGTTAGCTTGGATAATTCATCTTGAGGAGTCGTAGCTTCAAGCTGGGCTATACTCGGTATAGAGCCATCAAAATAAAATTCATTATATAACAATTCCTCAATGGAAACATCATGAAAGATATCTCCCTCCAACTCGTCGTCGGATTCGGCAATCATCTCAGGGTAGGCTATGGATAGCATATTGCAGGTAAAAGAATTATTCTTTAGACACAAAGAATCTTGTTTATCTAGATAATCTTGATAACATACGAGATGGTCATCATCCTCAAATGGAAAGGGCTGACCTTTACTAGAAAATAGGCCCACACCACAACGGGCAGGCCACGGTTCTACCTCAAAAGGTTCTTTCATACCATTTTGGAAAGGTCCCAAACCTTTCCCTTTATATCCCAATTTAAGCATTATGGGCTTAGCTTTAATATAATCATTAGCAAAATAGCATCTAGCATATCCATCACAATGTGTCTTAATGTTTCTGGGTATTCTTCCCCAATCATATCCCTTATATAATAAAAGCACAACTCCCGGACTTTGGTAGATACTTCCCATAGGTTGTGGGAGGCCCAAGGTACGAGGAGAGGGTGGGAGTTTATTTAAAAGAAGGGAAGTCTGCATGGCAGTGTTGGTTTCTTCTGATATAAGAATTTTAGATAAATCGGGTAAGAGCTCATCAGTGAGAGCATAAGAGGTAGAAGGAACATTTCCTACATCTTCGGATGTGGAAAGGATGCCTGTAGTGGATGTAGATGTTATAGGGATATCGATGGATGAGTCTATAGGTATGGAAGATATAGGAGTAAAACAAGAAGCATTGGTTGTAGTTTTAGGATCTTTTCAAGGTCCTAATGTGGTTTGTTCAGAAGATGGTTGAGCTATATGTATAGGTGTAGTTGAAAGAGTAGATGATGTTATGGGTGTGTGTTTCACACGTTTGGGCGGATGATGAGAATTAGGATGTGTGGATGACAGAGCAGGGCAAAATTGAACTCCAACAGGTTCTGCCAAAGCACACATATCAAAGGGTCTAGGATCACCATGAATGGTAACCAACTGATTTTTAAATTCAAATTTAACACACTGATGTAAAGTGGATGGAACCGCTCGCATCGCGTTGATCCAAGGGCGACCCAAAAGTATATTGTACGATGCAGGGCAATGTACAATAAACATGGTCGTATCTAGGGTTCTAGGACCAACTTGCAAGGGTATAGTAATGACTCCACACGTTTCTTGTGTCTCGTCATTGAAGGCTTTTATAATCATATCAGTTCTTTTCATTTCGTCACTTCTAAACCCAAATCTTTGGTAGAAGTCAAAAGTGCATATGTTTAAAGATGAACCATTATCAATCAAGACTCGTTTAATGGCTACATCTCCAATTAGGGTAGTAATATATAAGGGGTTATCCTTATGTAAACTATGTTGTGGTATATCTCTATCTCGAAAGTCAATACAATCGACTTCTCGAGTTATGATAGTATTGGACATGGCTTCAGGTTGAATATTTTGTGGTACCATCATTTGGCTTAATGTGAGCATTAATTCATCCCTATGGGTAGGAGAAGATCTTAAAAGGTCCAAAAGGGAAATTCTAGCTGTAGTATTGGATAATTGTTCATTAATATTATAAGGAGGCTTAGGTTGAACATTAGGCATATGATTCCCTTTATTGGGATTTTTCAAAACAAATGGAGCTGATCCATCATTCTGAGTTTGATCCTGTTGAGAGTTTTGAGCCTGTTGTCTGGTAACGGCTCCGATGGTACCTACAATATTATTTTGAGGATGATGAATAGGTCTCGGTCTAGCGTTTATGGCTTGTTCATTAGAAAGTAATTGGTGAGAAGATGGTCTAGTAGTGACTCTTCTAGGAAATGGTTCTTCTGGAACCATAGAACTTGTGATAGGTTGAATAGGATCTGATTCATCTTCAAAACTATTCGATTGATTTGAGGTGATTTCCATGTCACTTTCAGTCTCATATTCGGTGTCACTAAGATCAAGTATCCGAATATTATGTAGAGGTCTAGTCGTAACTATGGATAAAGTTGTGTCAAATATTTGAGGATCATGAACAGGTAATTGTCCACTAATAGTCCCTACATATCGGGTAGGAGGGGGAACATTATGATGCTCAATTTGATTAGCCACCTCTTTACCATGCTTTGGTAAAGGATGTTGAAATATGTCCAATGATTGATTGGCATTCTGATTCTGATTTTGGGGAATGTTCTTTTGAGCATTATTAGAAGGATTTTGTTTAGGTTGGAAGGCTTGCACCTCCATCTCATTATTATCAATCAGATCTTGTATTTTATGTTTTAATATTTTACAAGAGTTGGTAGCATGTCCAGGTCCTCTATGGAAATCACAATGTAAATCAGCTCTGTATCCGGGTATGGTTGGATCAGGTTCCCGGATAGTTGGTAATTGGATCAAACCTCGTGCTAGTAATTGCGGGAGAATGGTTGATAAAGGTTGATTTAACCTAGTAAATTCTTGGGGTGGTTTATCAGGAGGTTTCAATATAAACTTCTCCGTTGTTTTCATAGTATTAACATTGGCAATGTTTTTGCTATCAGTGACTCCATCACCCACAACTTGTTTATTTTTATATTGATTTCTGGATGTTTTCTCATCATCTTTCTTTTTGAGCTGACCTCTTCTAATGAGAGCATCTTCCACCCTTCGAGCTAAATCTATAGCTTGATCGAAGGTGGTCAAGGTAGTAGTTGATAATTCATAGGATAGTTGTTCTTGTAAATTATTGATAAAAATATCCAACATTTCCCGATAAGGTAACACAAAGTGTAATTTTCCTATCAACTGTCTCCATCGAGCTAAGAAGTCAGCAAAACACTCATCTTTGTCTTGTTTTAGGTTGTACAAATATTTAATGGTTACATGCCTTTCGATATAGGCACTAAATTGATGCACAAAAGACTCGGCGGTCTCTTCAAAATTTCTCAAAGAATGAGTGGGTAGTTGATAATACCACTCCAATGCCATCCCTCCTAAACTTTTCGAGAACATTTTTAGTAATAGCAAGTCATCATGTGATATGTCATGACATGCTATCCTAAACATACGAAGATGCTCTATGGGATCTTTAGTTCCTTTATATATAGGTAGGACAGGCATAGGAAAGTGTTTGGGATATGGTTGTGCTACAACTATAGGATCTAGAGGTTGACTACACATCTCTCGATAATTGTATGAGGGACGATAGGGATCTATCTGGTCCATGCGAGAGACTAACTGTTTCACCATGGCTTCCAGATTACCAGTTTGTCCACCATATTGGTTTGGTGGTACATGAGTATGGGATTTGTGAGCGTAGGAAGGTGGGACATAAGGATTAGATGCTATATTGCTATTATGCAAATGGTTGGTAGGAAGAGTATTATGAAGAAGATTTGTTGTAGCATTATGTTGTATCCCAGATTGTTGGAAATTGGTATTTGGTTTTGTTTTAGGCTTTTGTTGATTTGAGGTATATTGATCAATAGCTTGGCAAAATAGAGTAGTGAATGAAGGTTTCTTTTGTGTGGGAATAACCCTTGGCTTGGTAACAGGCACTCTAGGTGGTTGGGTAACTTGTTGTTGTTGCATGTTCTGGATTATAGCAGCCATGTCCAAATTGGACGGTCCAGCTTGATCACTCTCTTGATCAACGAAGGACAAAGGATTAGTGCGTGTGTGATATATGTCTTCTAGGGTTGCTTGAGTGTCACTAATTTGATCTTTATCCATATGAATTGCTCTATTAAGAGTGCCAATATTAGTATTGAGGAATTTCCAAAAATGTTCCATGTTCTCAAAAGTAACAGCTCCTTCTGGAGTTATTTTAGGAGATGAGGATCCTTCCTCTCTATCATTTTCTTTTTGTTCATTTGCATCCACAAATTCTTCTTCTTGTTGGTTTAAGGTTCCTTCTTCCCGAATTGGGTCTTCAAGAAGGGTATCTGGTTTATTTATGGTTTTTCCTAACCAATCTTCTTCTACTTCAATTTGTTTTCCATTCCTGAGTCTAGTCATTATGTCTAAATTTAGATTTTAGCAAATATATATTAATATATTTGCAACAGATTTGGGAGGTATATATTTTAATTATATACCTACTATAATGCTTAAAAGAAAATGTTTTGATTTTTTTGTTATGATTTTATTTTGTTTTTGTTTTTGTTTTTGTGTTTTTTTTTTTTTATAAAGACAATAAACAACACACTAAATACAAGAAATAACAATAATAAAATAATAGCTTAGTTTTCTATAAATAGTTTATAGATATCATTGATAGGATCAAGTTCATCAGGAGTCATAAAATGCTCCTCTTCAAATTGGAAATGGTTTTTCAAGAACTTAATAAAGTGTGCTATAGTGATATTATCTGTTTTAGATTCTGTTTTGTAAAAATAAATCTCATGGCAATACTCTCGATATAACACAGCTCTGGGAACTCTATTCCATCTTTTTCTATCTGTAAGAACGACCTCTTGGTCCTCTATACGAGCTAGAAATTTATGTACTATGGCTGCATTCTCAAGGTATTCCTCAAAGGTATACAACTCAGAAGACACAAGGGCTCTTTTATCTGCTAACCACCTATGGCAAGCTCTCTGAAGTTCATGATACAAAATCACTTGATCGGGATCCAGGATTCTATCTAGGACAAACCTCTTGATTTGCCTAAGTTCGGTTGCTCTAGATGAAATGAGATCCAATCTCCTATCAAGTTCGTCCCACAAAGGTTGAACCCTATTTGTTTGAGGTACTCTAAGCATAGAAGTAATCTCTATAGCTGCTAATTGATTTTCAACATTAATGGTGATAGCTCGTCTTTTATTATAGTCTACCATCTAAATATGACATGCAATTTTTTAAGTCTAAATGCATTTATGTTTTTTTTTCATATTTTTTTTTTTTAAGAAAGGTTTTTGTTTCACGTCGGGTTCACCAAAATGTATCGCTCCAAATTTTTTGCACCCTTACCTTCGAGGCTATAGGATCCGTGCCCTAAAGGGGGATGTGAAAAGGATGGGACAATACCTTAGACTGAGAGGCCCTTTGAAGGTCCCGCCTCTCGGGGGAGGTGTATAAGGGTGAATTTTCGATGGATGGTGGGTTCACCAGGAAACTTTTGAATGGCAGTTTCCATGCCTAGGTTGATAGTGTGTTTGATGTGTTCATTTTTATGCTTTAATCATTCAACTCCTAGGTTTGGCCAATATGAATCTAAACTATTCTATATGCCAATGCTGATTTAAATGAATACAAAAAATAGAAATGAATGCAAATAACAGAGAATATGCTAACTAGAAGGTGTCATACCTGATCCTGGATGTCTGATGGAGATTATGAGTCTTGTAGCGATTCGGATCATCCTCAGTTTGTACGTAATCATCTTCGATATTTCTCAAATCATCCAAATAAGGTCATCTAAAATCAGATAGAATCATCTAAAATCTGACGAATTCGTCAAACGAATTCGTCAAAAACCTGTAATCACAAAAATAGATACAAAATACCAAATATGCAAGTGCAGAAGCAAAGGATAATGGTAGAAATAATAGCAAACATGCCTAAATAATAGATTCTAATAAAAAAATAAGGAAATGTAGTAGATTTAATGGTTGATTTTAACTTTATCATGCGATTATGCTAAATGAGGTGAACTCCAAGATGCATAAAACATAATAACTTAAAATAGTGTAGAGATATGATATGAAAAATGCAGAAAAAGCTAAGAAAATGCAAACTCTAAACTCGGACTGCCCCCAATATGGACTACAGTCAGGATCACCTCCAATCGTACGAGATCATCCGTAATCGTCCGAGATCGTCCGCGACGATCCAAGCTAGCTTCGACTGAAAATAGTAGAGTTCCTACAATAAAAATGTAAAAATACCGAATGCAAGCAAAGTAGTGCGAGGGAATAAGGAGCTAACTCTGTAATGAAATCCATCAACTAAGAGGTTTAGGGGGTTCAGGGAGAATCATGGGGATAAACTAGAAAAATCCTAGTTTATATAGGATTAGGAAGAGGTTTGGGAGGTTGGGGATCATCCCAATCTGGGAGATCTCCAACTGCGTAGACACGCTTTTGCCCGAGTTGGAGAGGCTATTGAAACATAAGCTAATTATGAAAATTTGGTTTTGGGACGAAATCGTCTGGACGTTCTGTTCCAGATGAATTCGTCAGATCGGGGACGATTTCATCTAATCTACGACGATATCGTCCAACGGTCAAAACAAATCCTAAAAATGGCACGAAAAATGGGGAAAGCGGGTAAAAGGTGGTTTAACGGGCAGTTTGGGGTTGAAATTCAAATTTTAATATTTTATCTTTTTACTAAGGTTTTAACCATGCCAATTTTAGGGTGCTACATTTTATGCATCTTGGAGTTCACCTCATTTAGCATAATCGCATGATAAAGTTAAAATCAACCATTAAAACTACTACATTTACTTATTTTTTTATTAGAATCTATTATTTAGGTATGTTTGTTGTTATTTCTACCCTTATCCTTTGCTTCTGCACTTGCATATTTGGTATTTTGTATCTATTTTTGTGATTGCAGGTTTTTGATGAATTCGTCAGACAAATTCTTTAGATTTCAGATGATTCTGTCTGATTTCAGATGACCTTCTATGATTTGGGATGATTACGTACAAACTGAGATGATCTGAACTGCTACAAGACTCAAAATCTCCATCAAAAATTTGGGATCAGGTATGACACCTTCTAGTTAGCATATTCTCTATTATTTGCATCAATTTCTGTTTTTTGTATTCATTTAAATCAGCATTGGCATATAGAATAGTTTAGATTTATATCAGCCAAACCTAGGAGTTGAATTATTAAAGCATGAAATGAACACATCAAACACACTATCAACCTAGGTGTGGAAACTGCCATTCAAAAGTTTCTTGGTGAACCCACCATCCATCGAAAATTCACCCTTATACACCTCCCCCGAGAGGTGGGACCTTCAAAGGGCCTCTCAGTCTGAGGTATTGTCCCATCCTTTTCACATCCCCCTTCCGGACGCAAATCCTATAGCCTAAAGTTGTGAGTATTATAGATAATTTTGATAAAACTTCATTCAAAAGAAGATATGAAGTAGAAGGATTATCTATTTTAGTTGTATTTTTAGATGATATGGGTTTAGATGGTGTAGATTTAGTTTATGAAGAAGAATATTTAGGGATAGGGTTTGTTGAAGACATAGAAGGACAAATGGGACTCCTATTGTTTAGCCATAGCACACATGTCAAATGGTCTAAGGTCACCATGGATAGTGACCAATTGATTTTTAAACTTAAATTTAACACATTGATGTAATGTAGAAGGTACTGCTCTCATTGCATTGATCCAAGGTTGACCTAGAAGGATGTTTTACAATGCAGGACAAGGTACAACAAACATGGTCGTATCCAAAATTATTGGACCAACTTGCAATGGGATCGACAATATTGCACATGTTTTTTGGGTTTCATCATTAAAAGTCTTGATGATCATTTCAGTTCTTTTTAAATATTCATTTCTAAACCCAAATATTTGAAAAAAATCATATGTGCATATATTTAATGATGATCCATTATCAATTAAGACTCTTTTGACACCTACATATCCAATTAATGTTGTAATGTATAAAGGATTGTCTCTATACATGCTTTGAGGAGGAATTTCCTTATCTTGAAAATCTATATAATTTGTACCATGAGAAATTACAGCATTAACCACAACATCAGGTTCTGTATTTTGAGGTACCATCATTTTGCTTAAGGTACTCATAAGTTCCTCTCTATGTATAGATGAAGTTATTAGAAGGTCTAGAAGAGAAATTCTTACTATGATATTGGCTAGTTGTTCATTAATGTCATAAGAGGATTTTTGTTATGAATTTGATACATTGTTTCCCTTTGTAGGTGCTTTTAATACAAATGGAGGTGATTTATCATTTTGAGTTTGAGTTTGTGATTGAGAATTTTGATTTTGGGCTTGTTGTCTAGTGATGGCTCCAATGGTACCCACAATATTATTATTTTGTAAATGACCAAAATGAGGTCTAGCATTCACTGTTTGTTCAATTGAAAGTGTTTGTTGAGATGAAGGTCGAGTGGTCATTCTTCTAGGGAATGGTTCTTCTAGAACTAATAAATCTGTGATGGGAAGAATTTTATTTGACTCATATTTATAACTATTTGAATTATTTGAAGTAATGTCCATTTCACTTTCTGTTTCACTTTTTGTGTCACTTTTTGTGTCTTCTGAAGATGAAGATTAAAAATATTGTATGGGTCTAATTGTAACTACAGATTGAGTAGGTGTACATGTAATTTGTAAATTTTGATGTGGTAAGAAATTTCTAATGGTCCCCATATACCGAGTTGGAAGGGGAACATTATGATATTCTAGTTGGTTTACTACTTCCTTACCATGATTGGGTAAAGGATGTTGAAAGATATCTAGAGTTTGATTTGCATTTTGAGTTTGTTGTTTTTGGGTATTATTTTGAGGATTGTTGTTTGGAGGGAATTTTTCTACTTCTATTGTTCCTTTATCAATCAAATATTGTATCATATGTTTCAGTCATTTACAAGAATTAGTTGAATGACCATCCACTCTATGAAAATTACAATGTGGATCAGCCCTATATCCAGCTGCAGTAGTATCTAGTTGTCTTATTTCTGGAAACCGTATCAAACCTTATTCTAGTAATTGAGGTAAAATCAAGGTTAAGGGCTGATTTAGTCTTGTGAATTCTCTTGGAGGTTTATCAAAAATATTTAATAAAAACTTCTTTACAACTTGTGTAGTATTGATGTTTGAGGTGTTTCTACTATTAGTAACTCCATCACCTACTACTTATTTGTTCTTATATTGGTTTTTGAAAGTTTTATCTTCATCCTTTTTCTTGAATTATCCCCTTCTAATAAGGGCATCTTCTACCCTTATGGATAAGTCTATAGCTTGATCAAAGGAAGTTATTGTAGCTATAGCAAGTTCATAAGATAATTATTCTTGTAAATTACCAATGAATATTTCCAACATCTCTTGGTGAGGTAAAGCAAAATGCAATGTTCTTAAGAGTTGTCTCCATTTAGTCAAGAACTCAGCAAAGCTTTCATATTTCCCTTGTTTCAAATTATATAAATTCTTAATAGTGACATGTCTTTCTATGTATGCACTAAATTGGTGAACAAACATTTCCACCGTCTCTTCAAATTTTCTCAAATAATTAGTTGGTAATTGATAATACCATTCTAAGTCCATGCCTCTGAGACTTTTAGGGAACACTTTTATTAACAATAAATCATCATATAAAATATCATGATAGGATGTCCTAAACATGTGAATATGCTCAATAGGATCTTTGGTTCTTTTATATATCAGGCATAGGGAAATATTTTGGGTAAGGTTGAGCAACAACGATAGGATCCAAGGGTTGACTACACATATCTCTATAATTGTATGAGGGATGGTAGGGATCCATATGATCTAGACGTGAAGCTAATTTTTTAACTAAGGCTTCAAGTCCTTGTGGTTGCCCACCAAATTGATTTTGTGGTATCATATTGTTGTGTCTTTTTTTTTGGTAAATAAAAGGATTATATTGCTACGCTTTAAGGTTCTAAACCTGTTACAATCCCTTGTTTCTCTGAAGGATATACATATGAGAATATTACTAATAAGGGCCTTGAAGGAGGATGCAGCCTCAACCTTGAGCATTCCAAGATAATTCCTAAAAACCAGAGAAAGAGGATGCAACCTCAAACCAGAATCCATAATAAAAATTGATAGGACTTGAAACAGGGCACTGTAACTAAAAAAGGCAAATATATACGTATAGTGGTAGTGAAAGACTAGCATATGCCTAATATCTAGTAAAACCCTGGCCCCATGCAAGGTGGCTGCAAGCATAGTAAGACGTAAACTAAAAAAATAAAAATAAAATAATTCATCAGATGAAGGAGGAAATCAGTCCTCCACTTCGGCTTTGCTTTCTTCCTTCCCATCCTCTTCCTCAGTTTCCTTGGAGTCATCTTCCTTAGGTTCTTTCCCCCCCCATTTCCGGTCCATATCCATCTTGACTCACTTGCCAGTATTAGACTTGTAGTCCCTCCCCGTTTCCATGGTCTTTCATCATGCATTCATCATTATCATTGGAATTATTATGTCCTTGGTTTCTTTTCTCCTCATTATCATCTTTAATCTCAATCACATTGCTCTTGGGTCATTTTTATCCTTCCTTTCCTCATCGTTCTTCTATCAAACTTATGCTCTTCCTCCGTCTTTGGAAACTTCATGTATTTTTCTTTTTTTTTTTCGGAGGATTTGGTTTGGGCTGCAAAATAGGGTTGTGTTGACTTTTGCCGTTGTAAGTGTATATCACTTTATACATGCCTTTGTGGTGAGGGAGGTCATGATTCTTCTTATCTTTGCAAGATGAAATGGAGTGGTTCATGGAGTTAAGGAAAAAAAAATGAATGTTGATGGGATTAATGTCTCGAAAGTGATTTGCAAAGGCCATATGGTAGGTTTTTAGAGATTTCTCAGGGTCATCAACATAGATAAACTCCATAATTGGATTCATAACAAAGTTCCAAGGGTAATTTAGGTCACTTCTATAAATGTTAGGGCTTTTGGCTCTTTTAAGGATTTTTTCATTGCCTTTGTAGTGCTCCAATTCGACCTCCTAGTTATGTTTATGGCGATGGATAGACCGACCTTCAAGGTTTTGGCCGGTAATGGAGGCAAGAAGATGGGAATCCACTATGAAATTTCTCCCATATTGTTGTGTCTTTGATGATATGGTTGTGTTGTCATATAAGGATTTCTAGTAGAAATGCTAATGTGTAAAGTATTTGTGGGAAATGTGTTGTGGAGTTTATATGGGATTGCATTTTGTTGAACTTTTTGTTGGTAATGAGTAGTGGTTTTTTTTTTTCTTTCCTCTAGCTTAATATGCTGCCCTGGCCTTTTTGTTCCCCTGGCTTCCTTTTCTTCTTTTTTGATCTTCCTTCTTTTTTTTTTTTTGGCCTCCGGGTCTTCTCTCTGTTTTGGTCGGGTTTCTTCCTTTTGGTTTCGGGATTTCTTGTGCTCCGGTCTTCTCCCTTTTGGCCTCTGGTTTCTTGTGTCTTTCTGCCGGGCTCTCGCTGCTTTCAGGCTTGCTGATCTTTTTGCTTCTCTCGTCTCAAGCTCAACTCATAAAGCTTGAACAAATCAATCTCTGCTGCACACAAGCCTTCTCAAAGACTTGTCAAAACTATCCTTAGGTTCTTCTCAAATAACCACTTCAAATTTTTTCTCAAGTACTTTGCTAGGACCTGTCCAAATCAGCTCACAAGTCCTCCCTAGAACTTGTCCAAATCAACTCACAAGTCCTCACTAGAACCTGTCCAAATCAGCTCACAAGTCCTCACTAGAACCTATCCAAATCATCTCACAAGTTCATCAAGAAAAACTTGCTTAGCATGAACCCACAAAGAGAATTGTTAGAGACCCAATGTGATTCATCAACCTCATAGAAACATAAAGATAATTGTTAGAGACTCAATATGTTCTATACTTAACTCCCAATCTCAATCTCAAATCTCATACAAACATAAAGAGAATTGTTAGAGACTCAATATGTTCTATACTTAACTCCCAATCTCAATCTCAATCTCAAAAGAATAATATAGATGTAGTATGCTTTTCTCAAGAACATGAAACACAACCCAACAATTGCCAACCATGCAATATCTTATATAACAATGATACTCATGTTCTTTCCACAACCAATATCTTTTCTCAACCAATTAGGGCTTTAACAACAATGCTTATAGACAAGGTTTAACCAACATCATTCAACTCAACATTAACCTTGAAGCATTCAACCAATCACTACATGAAAAGGAAACTAGTAGACATATTTTTCCCTCCAAAGGTATTTGAACAAAACACACCAACATAAATCACCAATGCAAAGAATAACTTGCTCAAATCAATCTCAATGGAGTAAGCCCAAATCATGTATCAAGTAAAGCATTAACTTGTCAAAACAACCTCTATGGAAGTAACTCAACCATCAATCTCAAAACAACCAACTATGGGTTTCACCAACTCAATGAAAGTAGCAAGACTTACTAACATAAACCCTAGTACAAAAATGCTTCCTCTTCCTCAACCAAAATTATGCATTCACCCAAAAAACTCATTAATGATTTTAATACATAAACAATCTTCAATATCCATAAAATGGGATTTACACCAACAAGAATACCTAGTAGACAACCTTTTCACTCCAAACTCAATTTCAAAAATACACCATCAACAATATACATGGAAGAAGTTGCCCATACCTTTGTTTGAGGAAGAAGAGAATAGTTCTTCAACCTGTTACCAACACCACCCTCAACTTTGCCACCAATTTAGGGTTAGATCATAAAAGTAACCACAAAAATATATATTCCATAAAACACCTTATGACTCCAATCCTTAGAAGTCAACTACCAAAAAATATAAAGCATACAAACAATATATCCTTTTACACTTTATTTCTCCAAATTAATTAAACCATGCTCAAGGAATAATAGCTTCTAAGCAAATCTCACTCAACAATCAAGCCAAAATCTCAACCACACATATCAACCTTATATCTCCAAGAAGCATTTAACCTTAAAAATAATTTTAAATAAATCTGCCCAACCACTTCTTTAACAAAATGCAAATTTTATTTTTAAAAACGTTACCAAAAAAATGCTTCCGAAAATCATGGGTCAACAGTGCCTCCGAAAAAATTGGAGTGCAAAAACTCTTCTCACACTTCACGACGGGAGTCGAATGGTTGACCTCCCTTCAAGCACCTTCGTAGAACAGTCATTGTCACTAGGCCAACGGCGTTAGCTTGAAGGCTAGCAAGAGTTCTTCTCTTAAACCTTTTCGCGGATAAATGTGGTAAAAATGATAGCCATAGCTTTTACTTCCCAACTTTTGCGATTGATTTTTTCACCCCATTGCTTTGGACTATAGGTTATGGCTTATATAGCAACTTCCATGCTTGCACGACGTCGACGGGAGGATAATTTGACTTTTTGAATTAATATTATTTTGGCGCCTTGAAACAACTTTAGGGTTTATGAAACCCTTTTGTTTTTTAAAATAATCAAGGTCTTTTAGACTTAGACCTTAGGTGGAGAACCCATTAAATTATTAAATAATTTATCACTAAATCAAATAATATTAATTAAAACCTTAAAAGGTTTTATAATTAAGTTATTTAATTAATAAGTGTCTCCAAATTTGCTTGTGAGAGTGGTTTTGAGAAACCCTTAATGCATCCACCTGGTTTTAATAAACCCTTAAACCTCCTGCTTTTGTAAAACCTTTTCATCTCACTGGATTTTCGATTTCTAGAAATTTCTTTGGATCTTCAACCTTTGAAGCCTAATCTCTTGAATTAATGCGTCCTTTTGACTCAATGACAACTATAGACGATTAGTCTAAACCATTGGTAATGGTTGGAATTTTGATTTTTTTAGCTTTTTGTGATATAGATGTTTGTTGATTAAAAGATTGGGAGGAAGAAGAATGTTGTTTTTGTTTGGAATTTGTTTTTCGATTATCCAAATCTATGTTTTGATTGATGTTTTGAGATGGTCTAGCTGGATCTTGATATGTTCTATTTATGTATGTCATTGGATTTACATTTAATTGGAGAGCATCTTCTATAGTAGCCTCCATTGAATAATATCCCGATGGGAGTAAATGTTCTATCTTTATTACATGATGAAGTTCATCTATATTATCTTTTAGAAATTTAGTAAATTGTTGGATAGATTTAGAGCTAACATTACCTTGAGAATCTACAACAGGTCCATCAGGGTCTTCTACTTCCTCTTTTTTATTGTCTTCCTCACCATGTTCCGTGAGTCTATCATCTTCAATGTGCACCCTATCATCAAGGTTTTCTTGATCTGGATCTTCAGGTTTTATTTGTTTACCATTTCTCAAAACTCTAGGCATTTTGCTTTTAGAATATTTTATCTTTTAGTGATATATATATGTTGTATATATATATGCTTTAAATTCTTGGGTATATATGTTATATATACCTATATAAATAATATATATTATATTTTATTTTTTGATTTTTTATGTTTTTTTTTTGTGTTTTTTTGAAAACAAAGTAGAAATAAAGCTTACAATATTCTAGATACTATATTTAATTTTCTTGAAAAAGTTTATAAATATCGTTAATAGGCTCAAGTTCTTTAGGTGACATATAATGTTCTTCAAATTGAAAGTTTACTTTTAAGAATTTGACAAAATGAGCTATAGTGATACTATAAATTTCAGAATCTTGAGCATAAAAGTATATTTCGTGACAATACTCACGATAATCTACTAGCTTAGGAGTTTTTGATATCTTCTTTTGTTTTCCAAGACTATCTCCTGATATTCTATGTGTCCTAGAAATTTGTGTACTGTTATGGCATTTTCAAGGTAATCTTCAAAAGTGTATATAGATGAAGAAACACTTGCTCTCTTATCCGCTAACCACCTCTCACATGACCTTTGAATATCAAAGTAGTGAGGAGAGTTATCGGGATCTAGGATTCTAGCTATATCAAATATTTTAATTTGGCTAAGTCTTGGTGTGTTGGTTTTTATAATGTCTAGTCTCTTTCAAAGTTTAGTCCATTGTTCTTGAGATGGAATACTAGAATTTTCAACTATTAGAGAGATTTCCTGTGTACATAATAATTCTCTAACATCTATGCTTGTAGATCTTCCTATGTTGAAATCTAACATCTATGAAATGAACTTAAAGTGTAATGATATTTTTGGTTTTTGTTTTGTTTTGTATATATATTTTTTATTTTTATGAAACAGAAAGATGCCTATGTTATTCATGTCGGGTTCACCAAAGAATGTAGCTCTAAAAATTTTGTACTCCTTTCCTTCAAGCTAATGGATCCGCACCTCGAAGGGGAATGGGAAAATAGTAGGTCTACACCTCAGAGGAGAGGCACTTGAGGTCATGCCCTCTTTGGTGATTTTTTGATGAATTATGTGGGTTCACCAGGAAACATTTATTGGTAGTTTCCACACCTAGGTTGGGAGTTTGTTTGATGTGTTCTTTTTATTTTGCTCGTAATCACCTAGTTTGACCAAATGCAAATAATCTACACTAAATGCAATTTTTATTTCAATGAATACAACAGACAACGAATTACAAAATGTTGAAAAATGTAATGCTTAGTTATGAAAGAAATTGGACACTCTTACTCAACCCAAATGTCTGATGTAGAGTCTATTTGCTTGTTGCAGGCTAGATCGAATGTTGTAGGGCGATATCAGACGTCTAATATGCTATCGGCTAGTCTGATATGATATTGTCAGACCCGATCTGATCAAAAACCTGTAGTTTCACAGATAGAAAATAAAACAAAAACTTGCAATGCAATATGAATCTTGTTAAGCATGGATTAGGGTAAGTAAAAACCTAGTGTATGTTGTATTTAAAGAAAACAATATAAGCTATGATATGCAAATAACATAATTGAATGCAAGGATGGTGAACTCCAAGTATGATAAACGATAATTTCTATATTAAATGCAATGATAAATGATAAATATAATGCCAAAAATGTAAATTTGAGATTAAAAAATGCAAACCAAAGTCTGAAGGTACCCCCAAGCAACCTGCAGATCATATCGGATGTTGCAGAGCTGAATTGGATGCTTTTGAACGATATCGTATGTTCGATCTCGGATTGTATCCATCGATGCGTAGCTACCGTACTATCGATCCTATAAATACTTATGAAAACAATAGGAAATAATAATGCAAAGAGTGCAAAAGTGATTACTAATCATATAGGGAGATAGAAGGAATTTAGAGGGAGGATGTTTGATTATATAGGCTAGGTAGGTTGGAGGGGTTGGGCCAAAAATAGGAGTTGTAACTTCTTCCAATCTGGGTGTGATCGACGAATTTGATCCTATAACCTTCGTGCTATTAGGTAGATAAAGACAAAAGGAGTTGCAACAAATTTGTCATTTTGCTATTCTGAGGTTTTCTATTTTGGATGAGATCAAACATCTGATCTTGCACAATTTAGGTTCGATACAGGATCAGACATCCGATATCGGTCAAATAGAGCCGATATCGTTAGGAGGTTACAAACTAACTTAATGTGGGTGCGAAAATCAAGGTAGGAGGTTAGAAAGTTATTTTAATCAATTTTTTGAATGTTTTTGACTTAGGGTAAATTAATTTGGGTCAATTTTAGGGTGTTACAGGGAAGTTCTATGGTGATAGACCTATTATCCTAAAGAGGTGCCTCTGCTAGTTAATCAACTATGACTTGTCCCTTGATGGAATTTTGGCTTATGAATTCCAAATCAAATTTTGTTAGTAGCATGATCCACTTTGTAGTACATGTATTATGATAAGTCTTTCTCATCATATACTACACATGATTTTGTTTGGATATCACATACATTGTATGGCTCAACATATAATGATGCAACTTCTTAGTCGCAAAGACCACTGCTAAGCATAGCTTTTCTATGTATGTGTACCCTAGCTCATAACTTACCAAGGTGCAAATGATATAATATATCACTTGTTCTTTGTCTTGCACATTCTTTTGAGCCAACATGGTGCCCAAAGCAAAATTGGTAGCAGATATATAAAGTAGAAATGGCACATCTGGCCTTGGTGGAGCTAGTACTGGTGGTGTTGCCAGGTATTTCTTGATCTCAGAAAAGGCTTACTAACATTCTTCATCCCAATGGAATAGGATCCCCTTGTGTAGCAGTCAATTCATGGATCGATATTTGTTCTATAGTTGTGCAATGAAACACTTTATGGATGCTACTTTACCATGTAAGCTTTTTAGGTCTTTAATGTTAGTGGGTGGGGGTATTTCTAGGATAGCCTTTACCTTTGTTGGGTTGACTTCAATTCCTCGTTTAGAAATGATGAATCCCAAGAATTTTAAGAAGTTATGCCAAAGATACATTTCTTGGTATTCAACCTGATGTTGGGCTCTATCAAATAGTCAAAAACTTTTCTCAGGATCTCGGTGTGCTCTTCACACAACAATAACTTGGCCAGTAAGTCATTGATATAATATTCTAGTATCTTATGCATGTAGTCATGGAAAATGTATGTCATGGCCTGCTGATATGTAGCACCAACATTTTTAAGACCAAATGGCATTACTTTGTAATAAAATATCCCCCATGGAGTAGTGAATGTAGTTTTGTGTTGGTCTTCAGTTTTAATCTGAATCTGATTGTAACTAGAAAAACCATCCATAATGGAGAGCATCTCATGACCTGTAGTTGCATGTACAAGAGCATCTATGTTGGGCAATGAGAATGAATACTTCAGTGTTACCTTATTGAGATCCTTTAAATCCATGCAAATACAGATCCTTCCATCAGGTTTTCCTATGAGCACCATGTTTGATACCCATTTCGAATAGTCGATGGGTACAATAAAGACTACATCCAATAGCTTTTGCAATTAATTCTTTACCATCAAGGCGATGGTTGGATGCATCTTCCTAAGTTTTTGCTTGATCAATTTCTTTGCAAGATCTAGCAAAATATTTTGGACAACCAAATTTGGATCTAGACCTGGCATATCCTTGTAGGTCCAAGCAAAGAGATTAGGTCTCTCTTTCAATAGAGGTATGATGATGGCCTATTATTTTGGAGATAATATTTCCCTAAACTTGAATTTCTTTGGATTAGAAGGGTCATCACTGATGTCCACTTCAAAAGTCTCCTCTATTGCCATATGTGACCCCTCTTCAAGATGGTGAGGAGTGGGGATCAAGTGGATGTCATATGTTGGGTTTAAAGGTTCAACTGAATCAGGGTCGAAACCAGCATGATAAACATCATGTGTGCAGCCTGGTACAAAATGAAATAGGTGTAGCATTTCTTTTTTGAGGAAGAAATCTTCAATATCTAAAGGTGAATCAATGTGATCCCAATCAATAACATCTAATTTAAGACACAATGGTTTAGAAGGATCGATTGGGTTATGGAGTGAAGTGGTCAAATCAATGGAGATCATGTTGATGGACGGGATGAAATCTCTAGGACCACATGAGTGTAACTCTACCTTGTTGATTTACCCTCCATACCCATTATGAGTCTCTAGGGGTATGGGGATCATAAGATCCGGTCTATGGACATACAGGATGATGGGATCATTAGGCTGAAGCAACTCTCTAAATGTAGGTGGATCAGGGAAGACTATGTGATAGATCATATCTGAATTGGGTGATCTTCCCTTGAGGTGAGGGCCAAGATATACTCTATGGTATATCTCATCTATGTCAAAAGGCTCATTATGATGATGTAAGTATCGGGTCCTAAGATAGGTCATTTCGGTCTCATATTCATAATCACTATCATCTATGAATAACCTATTATTCATGTTTACTGGCTTCGTGAGATGATGTGAGTGTCAAGACCCAAGGTAGGTCATCTCAATCAAATATTCTACCTCATAACCAATCTCATCTATGATGTATCCACCCTATGTGTTAATTAACCAGGTGAGGTGATGTAAATATTGAGGCCCATGATAGGCCAATCCAGTTTCATCCTTAGACTCACTTGTGACATACTCATTCTCTTATCGCTTATAACCATATCCTGGTTCATCCTCCCATAGTATGATTCTTGATGGGATTGCCTCGAGAGAGAAATCTAGATGATACTTAGAAAGAGGTTCTATATTGACCATAGCCACCCATTTGTCACTCAATTAGCTTATGTTTGGTTGATAGGGATTCCATTCGATGTCTTCCCTAAATCCTAAGCTCAGCCTATCTAGGGATGCAGCCAATGAGTCATTTTTGCTTTAGATATGATATCCTAGGCCAGATCTATCAGTAGATAACTGATATCATGGTTCAATCAGGTTCTATCACCCTTGCTCATATAGACCCAAACCATAGCCATGCCAATGGTTGCATTCAAAGTATCTTAGAGCAAACTTAGGATTGGATAAATAATGAACATTCATGGTGAATGGCTCATCCTCATCATCTTCAATATC